>CM060245.1:19629898-20069840 GCA_030555515.1 Acutogordius australiensis | reverse complement strand
AATACCCTATCGTGTAATAAATTTGTCATTTTTAGTTCTTAATTATAGTTAAACAAAAATAAGTCAAAATGATAAAAATCGGCCCGGCTCGTAATTCTTTTTATCTAATTCAACCTCGGCCCATTTCTATTTCGGCCCGGTATGGCCCGTTTTTCGGGCGGGCCGGCATTGGGAAGGGCGTGCTTTCGGGTCCCAAATTTGATCTCTATTGATTTATTATAAATTGAATGTAATTTTTAATAATGCCCACCGGGTGTAAGAAAATATGTAAAAAAAAACAATGGTTAAAATTTATGACGTAATAGCCCAAATCAAACATTTAAAAATTTCAAGTGAAATTTTTCGAATAAATGCTTTATATATATAAATATGCGGTTCAAAGTGAAAAAACCTTTTGTATACTTGAATCCTAAAAACATGCGGTTCGGAACCCTGAAAGCCAATAGGTATAAAGGACAGACCCTCTAGTTTGGGAAGAATAAACGGTTATGTTTATGGGGTATCTAGCTACGTTTTGTTTATTCTATATATAAGACATAATTTGAAAAGAATTTTTAAATTAATTCTCTTTAGGGTATAAGGTCGCAAAATCTGTAAATTTGGTCAAATTTGGCCATTTTTACGATACACAATAGCCGGAGTTTCATGCTTCGGAAAACTTAAAATATACTAGAGATAAGACCATCATGGGGATTATTTTCTCCCAGTGTTTTTCTCTCATTAATTTATGTCGAACTGTGTAATGGTAAAAAAAATAGGGCAAATTGGAATTTAAAATTTTGGCCCGGCGGAATTCCTTTTTTCAAACTCAGGCCGGACCGTTTTTCGAGCGGGATTCGAGCCGGGCGGGCTTTCGGGTATTGACTTTCTCTAGTGTAAATGCACGTACACGTAATTTATGAGTGATTTTAAAAATTGAAGTTTTGTCGTCGCCAATGCGTTTTTTGGTTAATGTTAAAAGATAGGAAAGAGAATGTTTTTAAAATAAGTGCAGCCATTACATATCTATTTTAAATTATTAAATCAAATAATCAAAATTTAGCATAAACAAACCCCCCTAAAAAAGGTCGTTCCCTACGGACATGATAAACAAAAAATTTCAATTAGTTCAATTAACACAGTTCAAAAACAAATATTAAAAGACGCCAATTCATTATTTTAATTTTAATAAGTAATCTATTTGAAAACTGGCTGTTTTTTTTTTATAATTTTAGGCATTTATCAAGTGGTGGGTCTTCAAGCTTTTTTTAAGGCTGTATTAAGGCTCTAGTTTTTATTTAACCGCAATTGCGATTGGTAGGAGAAAATTAGTAATCCATACGGACCCCATTTTAAACTCCTATAATTTCACAATTCATTAGTAAATTTCTATATAAGAATACGTTTTCTCTTATAAATAATTCAACTTAAATTATTTTAAATGCGTGTAGGTAATCAAAAATGTATTTTTGTTTACGATATAATTTCTTTATTGTGTAAATTAATTTATCAATTTAACCATTTTTCACTAGTTATTTTTCAAAAATTAGCCATTGTGCTCAATTTTATTTAATTAATTACTGTTTGCAATAAATATTTATTTTTATATTTAAATCAAGAGTTTTACTATCTTTTGTTGTTTTGAAGATTATTAAAAATAAAATTAATTTAGTCGAAAGAATATACCTTTTTTAAACGATGTGTGATTAATTTTTTTTTAACAAATTTATAATTAAAACTAACCAGTACTCGTAATTCGGATTATTCAAGTTTCTATTGTCAACTAAAAATCTAGTTGATTTGTAATGTATTTCAAAACTGGCTCATTTTGTTGGCACTCTATGACGCTTTAACACGCCTATGTATTAGGTGCTTTATAAAGTTTGCTGTTAAATATATTAATAAATTGGTAGAATTATATTTTTTAAATGAATAATGTTATATAATGATTATCCTAAATATTTTGCACATAAGAAACAGGTCACTTTTACTTTTTAAGCATGTCTAAATCGCTTTAAATTATGTAACTTAGATTTTCTATCTCAAATAATTAGAAATTAAATTTTCAACTCCAAGCTACATCAATATTGAATTTATACTGAATATTTGGCATCCCTACCTAATTTGGACATATGTTATCAATTTAAAAAAAATATTATTTGGAGTTTGAATTCGAAATAGCTTTTTAAATATAAAAATAATTTTTTTCCCCAATGATTTATTTATTATTGAATCTTTTTTGTATTTGTCAGAGTTTCAAAATTTAATTATACAGCTGGTTTGAAAAATCGGTAAACTGAATTGAAACGCAGGTATATTACACAGATCATCAATATTTTTGATAAGAGCTAACTTCAGAGACCAGATCTGCCATCTAAGGGTTTTCAAATCCTTTTACCGTATTTTCTTATTAAAATTTGTATAGCCATAAACATTAAAAATTGTTGAATAAATGTCAAAAAAATAATTATTTTTATATTTAAATTAGCTAAACTGCTAATCACTGATATGCTTTTATTTAAAACCGATAATGCATGTACTATTTAGGTTTGGGTGCCAAATATATTATATAACCTAAATGTTGATATAATAGCTTAATAAACTTATAAATTTTATATCTCATTATAAGATAAAAAATATAAGTTACAAATAATTTTATTTTTTTTAATTCATTTGATCTCATTATAAGATAAAAAATATAAGTTACAAATATTTAATGTGAAAAAAAAAAATTTTTAATTTATTTGCGGCTGTCAATTTGGTCAAATTTGGTCATTTTTTCGATATGAACTTAAGAAAATAGCCGAATGAAAAAATATAGAAAACGTATATAAAAGACTATCATGTTTTGCCTAGTGTCATAATTCACTTTTTCCACCTATTAATTTTTTTCGACCTGTGTTATATATAAATTTGGATATAAGATATCATCTTGATGTTTACAAGATATCATTTTGTTAGGAGGCGCTAAAAAAATTTATCGCGTATCAAATATAAACAACATTTTTAGTGTTAATTTAATAATTAATAACCCACCGTAACGCCTCTATGAAACTTTTTCTTAAATATCTCACTTTTAAAGTTTTATCGGGTAATTTGCCCGTCTTTACCCTGCACATTTAACAACTAGCTCGGCCTGTCCCGGCTCTAATATTTTTTTTTTTTATATTATCCTGCCTGAAATGACAAATACGACCCACAAATTTTGATTTGCAAACTTTATCTTGTTTATAGTAGCTAAGAGTTAATAAGGCGTTTAAAATAATTTTCATGATTTAAACCGGGTCCGCGGCCCGGCGAGCTCTCAGTCCATATGTTCTCTACTTCCTAAGCTAAGAAAATTATAAACTTTTAATAAATCAAGTATTCACGATATTTGAACGAAAGAACAGGAATTACGGTATAGTAATTTAAAAGACAATTGTATGTGATTATGTAGATTTAGGTCGAATATACATAAAAGCTAGAATAAATGTCGAGCTACAAATAATAATATGTTGATGAGTGATGAGACCACCAGCTTGGTATACGTCAAGATTTTAATGTAAAAAATTTAAGATCATTATATTGCAACATTCAGTAAATCTGGCAGTTGTATCAATTTTTTATGTTATAAAAAATACAAGTTTAATAAGCTCGGACGGGTCATGCGGATTCCTAAATACACAGGTCAACAATTTTTAGGGAGTTATGAGTTATAACAGAGATCAAACCTGCCATCTTAGGGAATATCAAATCCGTTTACCGAGTCAGTTATAAACATTGAATATTTTAGAAAAAAAGATTAAAAAACCAAAAAGATGCAAAACAAAAATAAATTAAAATTTTATTTTTGCATATTTACAAGAGTTAAACTGTTAAATTTAAACTTCAAATAATATTTACATTAAAAACCGATAATATATCGTGTCGTTTAAGTTTGGACGCGAAATATTTTGTATTATCTAAATGCCGATGTAAGAGCTTGATATATTAATAAATTTTTTTTTCCATTATTTGTGATTAAAAATATAAGTTACAAAAGATTTTAATATGCAAAAAAGATTTTTAAATTTTTTCTTTATGGGGTATATTTAGATCTGTCAATTTGATCAAAAAAGGCCATTTTTTGTTATAGACGGATTTAAGGAGCCAAAGACGGAAGAAACTAAGAAAAAGGGAAAAAATATATGAGATTAGACCATCATGGGGATGCATTCTTTTATGTTTTCATAATAATCTTGTTTCTGACATAAATATTTGTTGAGATTGAGGCAAATAAATTATGATTTTCATGTTTTACACTTTTTTTATTTTATTATGTTCAAAATTTAGATAAAATCTAATTTAATTTTACCTCAACTATAAATTATAAATTAATTGAGCAGAAGAAAATGGTTTAAATTAAAAATATAAACATATGCCGGGCGATATTAAGACGTTTTAAAAAGAGGGTTACCTGAAGAATCTATATAAAAAATGTATTATTTGGTCATTATAGCGATTTAACATCAACGCAATAAATCCAAATAAAGTCAAAACGGCCAAACTTTTTCAATTTTATATTTATGACATTTAGTAAATTTTTTCAAATGTATACCCAAAAAATGATCAAAATAGTTGATCTGCTTAAAGATCTAAATCATATCTGAAGTTTTAGAAAATATATTTATTTTGGGGGGAGAGTGTTTATTCTTCCTTAGCATTCTTTGTTTTCATGATAATCCATCTTAATTATTTTCTAAAATCCAAAGTTTTAAATAATACATTTTTACCATTCATATATATAATTTTTTTATTTTTCATGCGCATTGATACCAAAGGATGAAATTATACTTACAATTAATTTTTGAATGTCATTTCTTTTTAAGCAATTGATATTAGTGTTTTTTTTTATTTTTTTTTTTTTTTTTTTTTTTTTTTTTTTTTTTTTTAATATTTATTATTTATTTTTTTTTTAAAAATTTTTAAAAAAAAAAAAAAATTTTATAAATAAAAAAATGAAAAAACTAAACCCGGTACCGTTACGCAAGAAAATTCTCAAACAATTAATTTTAATTCACATATCCAATTTGTAAATGCAATCATTTTTTTATTTTATAAATATAATTAATTACTATTAATTTTCAATAATAAAAATTTTAAACGGCCCCCCCCCCCAATTGGGAAAGCTAGAATCGGGCCTGGAGCATGGCAAAATATAAGCCCCTTTTCCTGCTTAAAAAGAGGCATATTCAAGAAAAGCCTCTTTTCTTCAGAAACTCCTAGGAGATCAAAGAAAAATAAACTCATCCGACATTTTTTTACAATTGAAGTTAAGCCTTGTTTTTTAATTTGCTTTCATTTTTAAGTTACTATGGTGGAGGCTTTTAAATTTGCATTTTAAATAGATATTAATGGTTTTAATCCCATATTTTGCACATATATTTAAAATGATTTCCTTAATTAAGCCTGGTTGAAAGTTGCATAATTTTAACGATATCTAATGTTACACAAATTTCTCAGTTACAAATTGAATATGGACACAAATTTCTTACGAGTTTTGAGGCCCCACCGAAATAAATTTTTTGATCTTATTAATATAAATAATTGACCAATCAATTAGGTTTGGTTTGTAAACTATATTTGGCAAAATTAAATATTTCGAATCGTTAACCCGCGATTAGCACTGTGGGGTCCATACGGACCCCAGCACATCTTAAATTTTTAAAAATCTTTAATAATATTATATATTAGGGGCCAAATTTTTGTAACTTCTTTCTTTAATATTTAATACACAAAATTAATTAAAATTTGGTCTATATCCAATAAAATTCGTTTAGAAATTTGAAATTCATTTTCTAGGTATTCTTTTAAAATAGGTTTACATCAAGGGCGTAGCAAGTTGTAAAGCTTGGGGAAAGTTTCAAAAAAAATTTTGCCGCCTTCGGCGGCATAGTCCGGGCAATGTTTTAGTTTGAAATCTAATGATTCTTATGATTGTTACTTAATTTTGCTTTTTAAAATTTGAGTAATCATTAAAGACTTTTATAAATAATGTTTATATTAACAAACATATATGGTATTAAGAAAATTATATTATTGATATATTGCAATAAATTTTTATATTAATACAATTATGTGGGGATATGCACTAAAAATTTTCAATTTGGGTGGGGATATGGCATGCTTGGGGGGGGGGGGGGGGGGGGGGGGGGGGGGGGGGGCCCCTCTCCTACGCCAATAGTTTATATATTAAGTATATATAATGTTTTGTGTAAAAAAGACAGTATTTTTTTTTAAATATCTAGTTTAAGGTGAATAATTGCCAAATAATTTTTTATTTCATAATATTTTTTTGCATGAATCTTTCATAAAATCTTCACGAAAAACACGATTTATTTAATAATGTTGATATGTTTAATTTATTGACATGATTTATTTAATGTAATATATAATAATAAAAAATTTCAATTTTTTAGATTTTTTTCTATTTTTTGTCAAATAAAATTTGCAATATTGATTAATGATTAACTATATTAGTTTATAATTAAAGAGCACGTATTTCTTTTCAAAGTAATAAGAAAATAAAGATCAAAACTTACTCTTGAAGTTAGAGATTTAAAATTGGGGTCCGTGTAGTCCCTACTGTAGAACTCGCACAAATTACCCTACCATTCGCGGTTAATTAACGGGTTAATTATATTAAAAAATAAAGATTACCGGACAGGGCTTAAGAGACTAGAAAATTTAAAACCCGAACGCCCACCCGACTCGATATTACAAGCTAGCCCCAGCCTGTATAAATTGTCGGGCCGATTTATTTTGCCTTATTTTTTTAACTTTTTATGTATTTTATCGAAATTTATAAAGCAAACAATTTTAGCCTGCAATATAAAAGTTTGAGATTGTATTTTTTTTTTATTGGGGCCTGGCTATAACGGAAAACAAGTTGAAATATATTTTGTATGAGCCAAGCGTAATATCACGGCCCGATTTAAACTCTAGAAGGAACATGACATACTTAAACAACATTTATTAACAACCTGGGTCAAATAAGGTTGAGCTTTGCCAATATTTTTAGACCTGTAAGCTAATTTAAATTAATTTATTATAACCCGCAAATGGTAGGGTGAGAAATTTGTATCGCGAATGTTGCTGTTGGGTCCATAAGAACCCCAATTTTACCCCTCTATAACTTCAAGAGTTTAGTAGCTATGTTTATTATTTTGAAGAATACGTGTTTTTCAAACTAATATAAGTGTTTAATAATGTAAATTTTATTTAACACAAAAAAAAAACAAAAATTTGAATTTTTTATTTTTCTATATTCAATCAATTAAATCTTGTCAATCAACTAAATTCTATATAAATGATCAAATAGTGTTTCAGGTCTAGCAGATATTTAAATAAATTTATGCAAAAAAAATATTTTAAAATAAAAAATTATTTATTATTTTTGACTATTATTTACCGTTAAAACTAGATATCTTATAAGGGCGCGTTCAGACTCATTTCATTTTTTTAAAAAATTTTAAAATTTTTACCTTTTGACATAAAACGCTTTTTTACAAAAAGTCGCCAATTTTTGTTATAAGCATTTAAATAGTTTTTTAAAAGAAAAGTTTTTTTGCCTTTTATTTGTAGCTCTCTTTCTTTTTTATTTTTTTTTTTTTGGGAAGAATATGTAATATGTGTATACAATAAATTTGTAGAAATATAAATTGCTTCCTAAATAAATAATTAAATTAGCAATAAATACGTGTTATAATATTAACATACATAACGTATTTAAACGCGGGTATAATTCATAAAGATAAAATAGGACATAATCTTTTACATGACATATTTCTGCAGCAATCACTTATTTGCTTGAATAATGGAACAAAAAAATGTTATTCAAGAAAACGAGGAATCTGTCATTCAAACCTCTCACATTCCCACATCGCCTCTTACCTTTTACCAAATCAAGTGGGTTAAATGGAAACAAAACGATTATCCTATTATCACACAAAATGAAAATGGGCCTTGCCCATTAATTGCCCTTAGCAATGCACTCTTATTAAAAGAAAAATTTACAATACCTAATATTATTGAAATTATCACTCCGGAGCAATTAAATGAATATATTGCAGATTATATTTTGACAAATAAACCTGAAGTAATCAATAATTTTTTTTTATTTTTAGAATCTTGTTGAAGATCATTTAATAAATTATGAACAAAATGTACAAGATGCTTTGTCATTTCTTCCTAAATTACAAATGGGGATGGATGTAAATATCCGTTTTACAGGGTAAATATTTTTTTTGAATCTAGCAAGTTTTTTAAAAACTTAGGCCTAAAGATTTTGAATATACCCCTGAATGCATAATATTTGACCTCCTAAATATTCCACTTTGCCATGGATGGATAGTTGATCCAATTATTGAATCAGATGTTTCAAAGTGTTTTGCTAACCTGACCTATAACCAAATATTAGATAAAATTGTACTAGATAAGCATTCCTTAGACAAAGAATGTCAGAGTACAGGTTATATTTAATGCAAATATATTAGATTTTAGACTTAACTATTTGCTTCTTATTCAAAATTGTTATAATAGAAAAATATTTTTTTATTATAATACAATTGATTATTTGGTATTGTTATTTTTTTGCGATATATCCAATATTTTATAATTAATTAATCCAGAAACATATATACACCGCCTTATTCCTTATTAAAATTTTCTTATTAAATAAGTTAAAATAAATATTGACAAGGTTTATTATTGGCACAGCTCACTAAAATTACAACAATAATCTAAAATGTATGTTCAGACCAAAATACTAATTTTATTGGTCTGCTTATAAGATTGAGTTTGGCAATTGCAGGGATTGAACAAGTTTTAATGAACAATAAATAAAATTGAAACAAAATTTACATGTTTGTAGGCACTTGCATTTGCTTAGGGGTATCAATACCTAAAGATTGGCCTTGATTTTTTTCATATTAATTTTGGTTTGTGTGTTCTTGGGTAAATGTGTTTTTAACAATGATTACAACATTAAAATTGTAGATAAATGGGGAAGTTTTTTATTAGAGCTTTTTTATTTAATTTATTTAAAAAAAACTCTTACGGGCATGTTTAATAAGAATTTGTTTTTTAAAAAAAAAAGTTTTTGTTTCCTTATAATAAAAACATTTTCAATGTTAATAAAATGATTAATTTGTCATGTAATATCAATATTTTCAAACTAAGGGTTGATAAACCAAATTTTTACTATTATTTTATATGTTTATATCTAATAGAGTTCAATCTGGGCCATAATAATGGCCTAACCTGCCCGACATATTTTTTAAGTCCCCCCCAAACCTGTAGCTTGGCCCGGAATTTGATTTTTTAATTTTAGGCCCAACCACCCAGCGCCCTATTTTAAAATCGGCCCAAAATGTTTTAAACATTCAAAATTTCTAAAAAAATGTTAAAAAAACAAAAAAAAATTAAAAAATGTATTTTTAATTCAAACAGCTAAACTGTTATATTCACGCTTCAAGTTATATTTTCCTATCCAGTTTAAAATGCAATATCTTTTGTATAACCTACGTTGATATAAGAGCTTTATTACTTGAAAAGTTTATTTCTCGCTATTTGATATATAAGTTAAAAGTGATTTTAATATGAAAAAAAATTCGATAATTGATTCTCTTTAGGGTATTTTCGGTCGCAAAATCTCTTGATTTGGCCACATATACAAGAAATTTGCCGAAGTCTAAAGAAACGTTGGAAAACGAAAAAGTTTATGAGATAAGTCCATTGTGTGGATTGTTTTCTCCAAGTGTCTTCATAATCTTTTTTAACTCCTTGATTTCGACCTGTGTAATAGTTAAAATATGGCAGATTTGGAACTTTGGCCCAACCCTCCCCTTAATTCCTATTTTAAATTCAGGCCCAGCCCGTTATGAATTACGGCCCGTATACGGGCGAGTCACCGAGCCGGGCCGGCATTCGGGTCTTGACTTTGATATTTAGTATTTATAAATGTTATCATATGTATTTTCGGCTAACTAAGTTGCATTTTATTTATTTTTTTGATAAAATTGGAAAAAAAATTTCTTCTAGAATATGATTTTGAATGTGCCCTAACGGCTTGAGGCTTGGTTTAATAAATAAAAATTTAAAGGAATATATTAACTATAACTACTTGTTTTCTTTATATTATAGCACTTCTTATGGAAAAGTATTTGCAAGACACATCCCATCAATTAACTTATTATGGCCTTAGTGAATTAGCCTCTGTCATTAAAGAAGATGAAATGGTTGTCCTGTTTAGAAACAATCACTTTTGTACACTAACTAAGCACAAAGTATTTTAATTGTATTTGTATTATACATGTTATGTTGTATTAAGGCTCGTTAATTTTTTTTTGCAAAAAATAAAAAGGTAAACCATAAAAATAGAGAAACGTAAATTGCTATGTATACACCTTATACGCTTAACATATAATTTTTTTTTGACAAACCTAGAATTTTTATTGATACATAAAGCATCGATGAGATTTGGTTGTAGCTTGGTTGATTTCTGGTTAAAATTTTTTTTAAAATTATATTATAAAAGAAAGTTAAATAAAATAGTACATGCAATGTACATAAATATTATAGGATGACCTTTTCACGCTAGTCACTGATCAAGGATACCTAAATGAAAAAAATGTAATGTGGGAAACTTTAAAATCAGTCGAGGGCGACGAAACGTTTGTCAATAGTCTTTTTCAACAAAGCTTGAGCGTCAATCGGCAAAAAAGCATCACGTAAAATATATTTTCTTTCTCCTCACAATCAATTTTTACTTATTTTTAAATATTTATGTTACAAAGTTTTTCACTTAATTTATTTAACTCTAGGTTTTAGAATATTATAAATTACACAATTTTAAATCATATCATGTTTTTTGAGATAGATTAAAACACTGGTCTGTCAATATTATAGGTCCTTAAATAGGGTAAATCAAGCAAGATTTACACTACACTATCTTTAACGTTCTTTTCCCCTTTTTTCAGCAGGACAAATTTCCTCCATTTATAATTTTTATTACAAAATGTCCAAAAATGACACTTCTTTATAAATAAAATTTAAAAATTTTTAAGTTATTTAATTTTAAAAATAAACTATTTAATTTTTTTATTACCTTGCGTAAAAATGATTTGCTAGCTTGGACGACTTTTATTATGGAATTATATTATAATTTTTTTACCCATCTAATTTTAGACTTATTTGTTTTTATCAAAAAATTTTATTTTGTTAATTTGTCTAAAAAATTTTGAAAAATATTTTTAGTTGCGTGTTACTTTTTTTATCTTGACATATTCAGATGTGTAGAGAATTCGGCTGGCGAAAATTTGGTTATAAAATATAAATTTAGGCCTATAGAATATCATGTTTAGTTTGAAGCCAATCAGGTGACATGGGTTTAATATAGTTTAAATGTGAAATTTTGAATTTATTAATTATAAAATTTAAATAAATTATAAAATTAATATATTCTTTGTTAAAGGCATGCTATAAAACTTTTTTTTAAAACTACTTGTGAAACTTTTTGTATTTAAGTCTTGAGGTCGCAAAAAGTCCTATTTTACTAATTTTAAATGTTTAAGGCAAGCAGAGAAAAATTTTAATGAACAAACTCATGAAAAATAGTACACAAAATTAGGATTTATCTAATTAGTTAACTTTATGATTTATATTTATACACAGTTAAATTATGGTATACAAAAAATTTTAGACTCAAAAATATTAAGATAATTAAGCTTTAACACATGGCCTTAACTTTAGACACGCATAATTTTTTGATGTTAAATTTTCAACGAGAGAATCTTTTACTAATAACCTGTACAGCAAAAATCGACATTTCTACTGGGAATTGAAAAAAATTGCTCATACTTCAAATAATATTTTTATTAAAAACCGATAATATATCGTTTTGTATTTCGGATGCCAAATATTCTCTATTATATGTTGATGTAAAAGCTTCATATACCTAAAAATCTTATATCTAATTATTTGAGATAAAAAAATTAGTTACAGGTGATTATTATATGCAAAAAAAAATTCCTGAATTTTTTCTCTTTAATGTATTTTCGAGGCCACAAAATCTGTCAATTTGGAGACCATTTTTTCGATATGGACGGAGCAATATTTCCGAAGAAAGACTATTAACAAAATATATTTGAGATAAGCATTATGTGGATCCATTCATTTCAATCGACCTATGTTATAGCAGTGTCTAATAAAGTTTTTCCATATTTTTTTTTATATAACTTTTTAATAAATATAATGTCAAAAGGACAAAAGATGTTTTTTAATGAGGTTTAATAATTCAAAATCCGTACACTTGGAAGAAAATCTAGAGGCACCATTTGGTTCACTATAAATAACTCTATTAGATCCAAGCATTTATAATTATTATAAAAATTGGTTGTCGGCATGTTCATCTATATCAGGCTGATATTAATTGAAAAGATGGAAAAAATTTTAAAATCGTATTAAAAATTAGACTTGTTTTGGTCAACAAAAACTTATGCAAAATAGAGATCAAGCTGGTACCAGAAAGCCCGTCCGAAAAACTGGCCAAACCGGGTTTGAATTAGAAAAAGAGAATTACGGGCTAGGCCGGGCCGGGCCGATTTTCCCTCCTAATTTTATAATATTAACAAGGACTAAAATTTTATTTTTGCACGCTGAAGGTTATTACTTAAACACTCTGTATAAGTATTGATAAAACTATAACACAATAGCTCGTAATATATAATTTTCGGGTCTTTTTTGTAAATTCTCGGCCGGGCCTTGGATCGGGCCGAAATATCTTGGCCCTGTTGTATTTCTAATCAAAATGTGGATTATTTAGATTAACCCTGCGATGTTTACTATTTTTTAATCCTTTTCTTGTTTTATTAAATCATTTAAAATTAGTAAAAATGCTAAGAGTTACACTTTTTGCCACCCTAATACTTGATATCAAAAGTATTTTTTTTTATAATTAAGTTATTTAAAACGTTGAGTTCTATTTTGCCTGATTTTTATTAAATTTTAAGATATTTGTAAATTAAAAAAATTGAATGCAAAAGTCAACAAAATTAAAGATGGCCTTATATATTATGTTTTACTAAAATTATAATATCTTAATTATAGTATCCTCAAATCAGTCAGACTTTTGTAAAATTATCTTTAAACATATTATTTAGTTAGTATTGAAATAACAAACGTGTCTTTTGGCATTTATAGGATATATTCCGGTTAAGAAATGCAAATTTGTCTGGCGGAAAAAGGGAAAAAACACTGATATATAAACCTGATTTGAGAATTTGAGTTGTTGAATTCTATATAATTTAATCATCAGAATTTGTTAACAGGTCAACAAGTTCAGAAGGGAAGGGGAAGGCTTATGTTGATGACAAATCACTGGATAATTCTGATCAGAAACAACAGTTACAAAATCTAACTGGTGATTCCCAAGTTGATAATGAGTAAATTTATTGTTTAAATAAAATTGCTATATTTTTAATATCACAGGTCAACAAAGTTTTGAGAGTTATGAGCTAACTAAAAAAATAAAACCTCCCATCTTAGGGATTTTTATATTCATTTACCGTTTTAATCAGATTTTGCCGCTATATCACAAATTTAAAAAAGGTTCAAAAATACATATAATTTGATTTTTTTATATATTCATAACAGCTACTGTTAAGTTTAAGCTTCAAATCATATTTTTATTAAAAACCGATAATATATCATGTCCTATTTAGGTTGCCAATTATTTTGTATTCAAAATGATGATGTAAGAGCTTGATATAAATTTTATTTCTCATTATTTGAGATAATATATATTACAAGCGATTGTAATATGAAAAAAAATTTATATTTTTCTTTAGGGTATTTTTACGGTCGCAAAATATATCATTTGGACAAAAATGGCCATTTTTCGATAAGTACGTAACCGATGGCGAAGACTTTAGAAAACGGAAAATATATTGATAGGCCATCATGGAGATCATTTCATATCAGTGTCAAAGAATTTTTTTTACATTTATTTGTCGACTTGTGTATTACATATGTTTTTCTTTTTGTTACGCTATGCAATTGATTAACCAATTTTACCAAAATATCAGATCGGATTCTTAATTTGTGGTACCCACTTTATAAAATTTATTATTTTAATTGATTTATAATTTTTAGCTACTTCGTGGCCCTGAGTTTACAAAACGAAGAGCAATCATGCAAAACAAATACCCACGAAAAGCCAGCTTGTTTAAATTATGAGCAAATGAATGAAATGTATCAAAACTTAGGTCCAGTCCCCGACGAACTTATGACGGAGTGATTTTTTCTCGTTACCTTAGTTGCTTTATATAATTAATTTTTGCGAGTTTTTGTTTCGAAATTCGGCCTTTTTTAAATAATAAATATTATTAAGTTTTCAGTGGATTATAAGAGCAGTATGTCTTTTATAGTAAAATTTTTATGAATTAGGCAATTGATTATCTCGATAGAAGAAAGGCGAAATTATATCTTTTATGGCCCATTTATGTAAGGGTTGTGGGTTAAACTCAGAGATTGCTTTACTTATACTTATTAAATTTTACTCACAATTTTTTAAACGATTACTAATTACACCGTGTAATAAAAAAATAGGCAAAGCAGCTAGAAATATTTTTGGGGCAAATTAACCTATTGATTTTAAATTTAATTACACTTTTTTTTATCTTATCTCAATTTTTAATTATTTGCTTTAAAACAAAAATTTTTGCATAATAAAGTAAGTATATTTTGAACTTTTTGTTAAAAAACGCTGAAAGCACGCAAAATATCAATATAATTTATGGTACCCTACGAAAATGTTTTTGGCAAATATTTAAAAATTTTTATACACACGTTTTTAGCCATTAATCAAACGAGATTCATATATCATTCAAATGCTTACAAAAAATTAAGTTAAAATTATACTTGTCTAAATTTATATATGAGGATCAACAACTAAATTTGTAAATAAAATTTTTATATTTTTTGAAAAAAAAAATATTATACACAATTTCTATTTTTATATTCTTTCTTTGCGCCAAAATGATTTTCATTGAGTTTTACTTTTGGTGACAATATGAATTTTAAACTTAAGTTTTTTTGAATTTTGGTCAATCAAAACTAAATGACGTTTATGGCTAAAATTGACATTTGGTAGTAAAAATCAAGAAGAGAAGGGGCGTAATATATATTTTGCGAAGCAACAGTTAAACAAATATCATTGTCGAAAAAAAAAGTTTATGAAAACATAAAAGCATAATTTCCCATGATGGCCTTATATATTTTCCGTTTTTCGTAGTTACTTCCGCCCTCGGCTCCTTAGGTCCTTCCATGTCGAAAAAATGGTTACCAAAATTACAGATTTTGCGACCTCAAGAATACCCTAAAAAGAAAAAATTTAAGAATTTAATTTTCTTATAACACAGGTCAACAATTTTTTGAGAGTTATGTGTTAACTACAGAGATCAAACCTGCCATCTTAGGGAATATCAAATCCGTTTACCGTTTTTCCTAATTAAATTTAGTTAGTCAGTTATAAAGATTAATAATTTTAGAAAAAAGGTTCAAAAAACCTAAAAAGATTCAAAAATAAATTAAAATTTTAATTTTGCATATTCACAATATTTAAACTGTTAAATTCAAACTTCAAATAATATTTTCTTTAAAAACCAATAATATATCGGGTCGTATTTAAGTTTGGACCCGAAATATTTTGTATTATCTAAATGCCGGTGTAAGAGCTTGATATATTAATAAAATTTTTTTTCCATTATTTGTGATTAAACATATAAGTTACAAGGGATTTTTATATGCAAAAAAAATTTTTAGATTTTTTCTCTATAGGGTATATTTAGATCTGAATTTGGTCAAAAAAAATTTTTAATGATAATAGCTGACTTATATTAGAAATAGGTTAACGGATTGGAAAATCCCTAAAATGGCAGGGTTGATCTTTGTAGTTAGCTCATAACTCTCAAAAATTTGTTGACTTGTGTATGTTAAGCTATTATGGGTGTTGCTTTATATACCTATAGATTCACCTATTAATCAATGGAATATTTTTATCATCAATAATGCTACCTCATTCATTATTCAATTTATATTCTTTTGGTTATTAGTATTGATTTGGCGAAAAAATTGCAAGCCGAGGAAGATTATAAGCTAGCTGAAGAAATATCAAACGCGGAACAAGGGCCTGTGGTTGACAGCGTTCCCCTTAAAAATAATCCACATCCAAGTGGTGGTAAATGCAGAAACGATCCTGTGAAAAATAAAGGTTTTTGCTTACTGCTTTTCACTCTTAATTGTGTTTTCTGTTCCATTTCCCAAATCTTCCTTAAAAATTTATTTTTTGTCCAAATTATTTACAGTTTCAAGTTATTTTTATATGAATAAGCATTTTAAATATTTTTAAATTTTACTTGTTTACAACAATTAATCATTATTTAAGAAAATACAGCGGCGCCGCAATCCAATACCAGCGAGCCCCCACAAATTGTTACAACCGACGAAGAAAGTCTTAACCAAGAATTAAAGCGAAAAGTTTATTTTTATTTGTTTACGTAATTAACAAGCGATTTTTTTAGATAAAGGTACTTCGTAGCATTTTGACAAAAATCAATTTAGCGAAATAATCATTATGGACCTTAAATCTTATATATATTCCGTTTTTTAAATTATTTTTTCACCTACGGCTATTTTTTTTAGTATACTGAAAAAATAGCCAAATTTAATTAAATTGACCAATTTTGCGACTTCGAAATTACCCAAAATAATTTAAAAAAATTCTTTGCATATTGAAATCACTTGTTTTAATTTTCATCTCAAATAACAAATTTTTTTGTATATCGAGCTACCATGTAGGTTTTATAGAATTTTTGGCAACCCAACCTAAATAGGACGCGATATACTATCGGGTTTGAAATAAAAAAATTATTTAAGGTTTATTTATCAGTTAAACCTTTTAGTATAAAAATATTTTTTTCAATATTTTTTTTGTTTTTGAATCTTATTCGTTTTTATTTTAAAATTTTTAACTATTTATAGTTGCCTTAGAAAGTTTGATAAGAAAAACGGTAAACAGAATGAAAATCTTATAACGGCTGGTCCCGTCTATAAAGTTAGCTCATCAGTCTAAAAATTTTGCTTTGTAATAAGATATAATTAAGCAGGGCTTAATTATGTTTAACTTTAAAATTGTTTGCTAATATTTACCTTTTTATTTTTTTAAATTTTTATATTAGTGCATCATCTCCTAACATTGTTAAATCGCTTCCAAACAATCGTTTTCGTTACGCTTCGCTTTAATATTTAAATGACCCCATTTATATTTTTGTAACATTCAATCAGTTGAACAAATTATCTGCTACTTTCAGAATTAAATTTTTTGTTTTAAAATGATTTTTAAGTTAAGACTTATTTATAACGTTTTTTGTATGCGACTCGTTTTTTTACCATTTTTATAGTTAAATCTTGAACTGAACATTAGCTAATTATTTTTCTAAAACAAGTTTTGTTTTTACTTGACCTTAAAACATTTGTATATATATTTATTAACGAAATTATTTACAATACATAATGTGCACATAATATGTTTTAATATGAATTTTTGGCCTAATATATAAATTAATTTGGTTAATATATTTAAAGCCTTTTTTAATCAACATTAAATTTGATTGCATTTACCCTTTGACCGCTTTGAGTTTTTAAATAATTTATGTTTCTGTTTCGGTATGTGTTATCTTTAAATTTTCTATTATTGTAACGAGTAATTCATTCCCGCCGTGAATTTGGATAGCTTTCATAATTCTAAAAATAAAAGGTATAATGATTTTGTAAGCAATTGTAGCAAATAGCCATAAAATGTAAATAGAGGCCTTCATAAATTTCAGTTTTTTTTAATGATAGGGAATTGATTACACTGGTTAATATCAAGATTTAGCTTGGAATAATCAAAAAAAAAATTCCCAATCTTTAATTATTTTTTGGGGCGCCGAGCTCAAAATTCAAATATAAATAAGTCGAATAGGACGAGTGTAAAACAAATAAAAAAATTATTTTTAACAATATGTATTATTTAAATTTTAAAATGCAAAAATTAATTATTTTCGTAAAGCCTATTTGATTTGGTCAGTAATTGATCGTTATAAATGCACCTATTAAATAGGATATAAGCAACTTAAACGTAAAATGTGCAATGAATGAATGGTACACGTTTAGTAATTTTAGGGACCACACCTTATTATTTAAAATGCATATCACTGTTTATAAAAAAAAGTCCGTTTTTGCGGCTATAGGCTCAATTAAAATTAAAGCACACTTTGTCAGAACTCCAACAACTGATCTTTAAAAAAATACCTGTTCAAGTTTTTAACATTTTTGTTGTAATGATACGATCTCATTAAACTATGGCCATAACCAAAGATTAATACCGTTGACTCATTCTCTGAAAGTGAGGGTGAAAAAACTTTGTATTTGGTTGATCCCGGGTTATTGCTTCTCCAATAATTAAGTCCAAAATTCAAAAACCAATTCATGAAATTTGTAAAAAATATTAAGTATAAATATTCTTTGGCTTATTTAGATTCCTAATAAAACTGTTTAAAAATTTATTACGCAAAATAACAATAACAACTAAAAATTCGATCTACCGCCCTATAAGCTGCCCCAAGCTTATCTAAACATAAAAATAGCCTACGGCTGTCTTTTACTTAAATAATATTTTATCTTTTGTATTCTAAAATTTTGAACGTTTCTCGTAAAACAAATATCAAATACGACCAGAGCAATTTTTTTGACCCTATTGTTAATACTTATACCCCTTGAGGTGTTCTTCTTGAAAATGAATATAGGCTTTCTTCTTCTACATGTACGTTAATTGGTTTTTCACTATTTGACACATTTTTAAGTTAGTCTAATTGATCAGAAAGGCTACAATTCAAAATTTAATAAAGTGTAATGCCTCTGGTCAAATTTTGTTAGCCGGCAAATTTAGAATTTAAAATAAAATGTTAAAAAAATAAAAAAGATTAATAAATAAATTGATTTCAATAAAATAATATTTCTAATTTAGCTCGGTAAAAATTCGTGCCATTAGTCTGGACACTGAAAAATGTAAGGTTATATAGGTTCTAATATAAAAAAACTATTTTTTGTTTTTACTTAAGGATCAAGGTCATATTTCCAGGTTAGGCCACCTAACCATTGTAGATTTGATAATTTGTTCTAAGAGGTATAATGTACACCAATTAGACTAAAAATTGAAAATTAAAATTATTCTTTGTTTTATTTCAAAATCTTTTTTTACATGTAAACAAACAATCTTAAAATCAATATTTTTCGTCTTTTGACTTGACCAAGTCGCGATTAAAATTGTAAAAACTGAAAAAACCAAAAGATGAGGCAATTTGTATTAGTTCGCTGAAAGGTCATAAACCTCGCCGAATTTTCAAAGATTTTTGCAATTCTCTTATTTTGAGATTAAAATCCGATAACTTATAATAGGGTTAGTTGAACGGATAGAGTCGCGCTCTTTGATTAGAGAGGTGACTGTAGACGAAAGACAGGGAGTGTAAGATTTATGACAACCGGCGGGAATATTTCGTTTGACCGCGTCAAGAATAATTTTTCCATCTTGGAAGTGAATGATTCAGAAAAGTTAGAAGTAAAAAAAGCTGCAAAGTTCATTTATGTTTCGATAGTATAGTTATTCCAATTAGCTTTTTTAAAATTGAGAAAGGTTCTTTTTTGTGTAATATCGGGGTTAGATGTAAGAATAGATATGATAATTGGAAGATGGTCAGAGTTTAAAGTAGTTTCTGTGCGCCAATCAAGGATAGGCAACAAGGAAAGGGATGCTAATGAAAGATCGGGTGACGATGGTCTGCCAAAAGAATGCAGCCGGGTATGATGATTAGTATTTAGAAATCTAATGACCCAAACATCCATGGTTTTAATTTTATCCGAAATGATCGTACTGCTTATGGTGGAGGACTAGCTTTTTTAATTCACGAATCTATTTCTTTCTCCGTATCTTCTTCGACAAATTCTACGTTGGAATCGCTAACTGTTAGGATTCACACCAAAGACATCGGCGACATAATTATCACCAATATTTATATTCCTCCCGTCGGCTTCTGTCCTTCCGATTATTTACCCTCGATCAATAATCATCTGTCCATCTGCCCAGGTATTATTCTTGGAGACTTCAACGCACATCATTCCAACTGGCATTCAAATCTTCCTATTGATTCACGCGGCATTCGTATAGCAGAAGAAATAGAGGAATCGAATTATGACCTAAATACCAATCATCATACCCGGCTGCCTTCTTTTGGCAGACCATCTTCACCCGATCTTTCATTAGCATCCCTTTCCTTGATGCCTATCCTTGATTGGCGCACAGAAACTACTTTAAACTCTGACCATCTTCCAATTATCATATCTATTCTTACATCCAACCACGATATTACACGAAAAAAGAACCTTTTTCAATTTTAAAAAAGCTAATTGGAATAACTATACTAGCGAAACAGAAATGAGCTTTGCAGCTCTTTTTACTTCTAACTTTTCTGAATCATCCACTTTCAAGATGGAAAAACAATTCATAAAAATTATTCTTGACGCGGTCAAACGAAATATTCCCGCCGGTTGTCATAAATCTTACACTCCCTGTCTTTCGTCTACAGTCACCTCTCAAATCAAAGAGCGCGACTCTATCCGTTCAACCCTAATTCATCCAAGTTATCGGATTTTAATCTTAAAATAAACGAAACATAGTTTTAAACGGCCGACCCCCTCCCGTTTCCTCTTCTGAAACCTTTTTATCCCGTATAATCCGCTGCCAACTAGCTCAACTTCGCTCTGGACATTGCCAATTACTGGCAAACTTCAGAGCTCGCATCGACCCTTCTCTGAATAATATTTGCAATGACTGCAAATCTTCAGCTGATAATATTGAACACTGGCTCATATGCCCAAACCGTGGGCCCCCTATCTCCCCCATAGATCTTTGGCTCAATCCAGCCCTTGCAGCACTCAAGTTCAACTTTACATACAACTTCTCACGTCCAAAGAACCGGGGCTAACAACAACAACATAAACCCTTAAACCCTTTAAAGAGAGTCACTTCAGGAAAATATTAGAAATGAAGATATCTGGCTTTGGGTTGAATGTTTTTATTTAATTTTTAAATGACCAAAGTCAAAAGTGGTCTGAGCCCTTTGCAAGGCCTTATAACTCCTAATGGAATTAAACAATAATTCAATCTGTTCAAATCCATATTATCATTAATTATACTTGTTTTCATTTTTAATCCTGTCCCAAAATAATGTACAATTTTTGTTAAGGATAATTTATTTTGCAAAACTCTACCTCTTTAGGGCACGTTCAAACTTCATTAAGTTTTTCAAAAAATTTAAATTTTTACTTTTTGACATTGAACGCATTTTAACAAAAAGTCGCCAATCGTTGTTATTAGCATAATAATTTTTGTAAAAAAAAAGTTTTTAAATTATGTTGAAAATTTTTTTTAATAATTTTAAAAAATACATGAAGTCTGAACGAGCAACTTATCTTTTGTCATGTTTAATTAATAAGTCAATTTTAGGTATCACATCATTATAAATAAGCAGAAAATTTAAAAACATATTTTTCTTAATTTAACTAATTCCCTCCTATAGAAGCTTAAATTATTAGTAATACTGGACAACAAAAAAAAACAATTTACACAAGGTTTTGTAGAGAATTTTTGTGCGATTACGATTCCATGTTTTTATCAAAATGCCTCCAATATTTAATTAATAAAAGGTTCAGAAAATTCATAAAATTATTAAGCTTTCAAATAATATAGTGGAAGAATTGTAAAATAGCGGGGCCCTAATAAAAAATTTAAATATTCATCAAAAAATTCGGGTTTTAAATGGTGCCGAGACGCTATAGACACTTCAACAAAATCGACCTTAATTTGGCAAAAATGAAAAACATATTTTACGGTCACATTTATATGTTGATTTCAGATCCAGCTGCCAGTTTTCCAGTCGACATTCAAGCATTTAATCAATACAATTATATTTTTTTATTTATCGTCTTAAATTTTATTTTAATTTTTGAGGTTTATGCATTATTTTGGTGACAATTTGTGTAAACATCTAAGATGTTGTTAAAGACGATAGCCGAAAAATGACAAAAACCAAAAAAAAAAGTTTCCCTTGCCTATAAAGTGGCTACCTACGGACTCCATTAAGTAACCCGTTTTTAGACTAGTTTTTTCCTACTTCATTTCGGGTTTTGAAAAATGTAACAGATGTCTATCAATGCCCAAAAACACTAACTTTGTTTTTGAAGGGCTTTTTAAAAAAATGTAATTTGGTAGTAAGATTGGAAAAATTAATTTCATTTTTAAAATTTTTTTATATGGTATTCCATAAAGGTCAAATTTCTAACTTATTTTGTAAGTTTTTACGACTTTAAAATAGCTCCATTAACGTGTCATTAAATATAAATTAACCTGCCTAACTCAACATCGGGTCACTAATTTACCATGCCCAAATAGGATAATTTTTGACGCCTTTTGTGGGTATCCTTAAAATTTACAGTTTTATAATTGTCATAGGTTTTGATGTTTATTTGATAAATTTTAATCACCCAAACCTCAAATTTAATGCTTAAATTTTTATGATACTTTTATATTTGACAGATGACCCCCCAAAACACTAAAATTTCGAGGAATTTGAGATATGGTTAGGGTTTCCGTCTTTTGGGGGTTTATTGCGGTAAACCGCATGCTATAGCTTGTCTCTTAAATATATTCCCCCTTTTAATAAGGTGAAAAAATCACTCTAACCTATTTCTATATAAAGACAAATAAACTTTTTTCCCATATTTTTTTACACTGCAGCTTTTTTAACCTTTATTTAATAAATTCCTGTTTAAATGAGAATCAACGTTCTTGTTTTTTAGTCGGCGTCATTTTACCTGACAGGTAAACTTTTTTCCCGTATTTTTCGAATTTTTCATTAACTGGACATACACAACCCTAACTTAATCTTGAATACAATTTTTTCCCCTCTTATTTGGCCCCGAACAAAGATTTTTCATTTTTTATCAAAAATGAGTTTGAACAATGACGTGATTTGATAACATTGGACTACAAAAAAAACAAAACAAACGATTTTGTCAGGGTTTTGTAGAAAATTTCTTGCGCTAACGATGCTTAGTGTTTTCCCAATGTTCATTTTTCTTATAATGCGTCCAAAGTTCAGAAAAAATTCACAAAATTTCTTAAACTACTATTTTCTAAAAATATATAGGCATATTTAGATTCGTTACAATAAACATATCTAAAAAAGGTTTTTACATAAAATTATTAGCAATATGCTTTCGAATTTAAGATCAAAAAAAGGAATTTTTGACAAAAACCTATTTGCAAAAACATAAAAATAAAAGATTATAAAAAAAATTCAAACGCCCTACGTTTATAATGAATGTTTTTTAAATCTAAACATATATTCTAACATTTGTTTCCCATAGATTTTATAATATAGACCCAAAATACCCCGTAAACAGGAAATTTTCATTTTTGACATCAAAGAACTAAAAATCGGAGGCATTAGCTAAAATTCTGATTAATTTTTGTAATCACAAAAATTTGACCAAAAACAATAATTGCCATTAACAATGCTTAAGGTCGTCCAAATTTCGTTATCCAGTGTAATTATAAATTGATATTGAAAAATAATCCCGCATATTTTTTTCTTTCTTACATATTGCATATTACAGTGCATTCAATTGCCAACGCTGTGTAATTTTAAGCTCAACCGATTAACTCCGTTTAGTGCCTCTATTAATAAACATTGATTTTTATGCAAATTTTGTGTGCTCATTACCTTGCAATAAACTTGTGGTATTAACAATTTGGTGGGTTTTGCTTAAAAGGGCATTTGGATATTGTGCTCTATTAATATTGTATTGATATGCCAATAGGGTTTGAAACAACGTTGACGCAGTCTTAATTTGATTCCCACACTTTTTATACCAATTAGCAATTGTGAAGGACGATAGTCGAAAAAAAAAGCAAAACAGTTTTATATTTTTATATTATTATTGCCTGTTACACTTCAAAATGTTGGGCCCACAATACCAACAAATGTCTTGTTAGGCGGCAAGCAACGTTTATACTACCTACAAATTTCTACCTATGCACAATCCATTCAAAGACCGGAATTTTTTTGTTATTTAAAATGACACACGTACGAAAATGAATGCATTTTTAGATTAAAAACAAAAACAAATCGTTTTTCTTTTTGAATGCCGAGCTCTAGTTACCAAATATGATGCTTAAGGTCGTCCAAATATTGGTTTTTCGTCTAATAAGCTAAATTTGATCAAAATTATACTGGCTTAATAACGTGTATAAAAAATTTCAACATTATAAAGACATGTAATTTTTTAACAAAATTAATTAAATATGATAATTTTCCGTTATAAAAAATTCCGTCACTCCATCATATTAAATTTAATACACGTCCAAAGTTTGGGTGATTGCAAAAAAACTGGCAGATAAAAATTTTTGAGGATTTGCCCTAAACATTATATGAATTGTGTAATTTGGTAAACAAGCGCCAGTAGTCTTTATCGGTTTGCTCTTAAAAGTTTTAATTTACTGCTTTTAAAATTTAAAGATTTTGTTTATGATAATGAATTAAGCTTAAAGCCGCCAGAAAAAATTCCAAACTTGCTCATTTTTTTATTATACGTGGCAATTTATTAGCTTTACATAAACGTAAAAAATAATTTTTTGACCTATGCCGTATAAAGAAAAAAATTATTTAAAAAAAAATATAATTAAAAGCGGCAAAAATTAATTGAAAAAAACATAAACATATAAAACCTGTCTTTAAGCTTTTCAAGGACATCAAGTGTATAACGAAAAGATCCACATTCATGTAAAACCTTGATGCAATATAGTTTAAGGTCGTTGTCATTTGTTTTTTGTTTTAATATATTTTTTATGCGGTCTAAATTATCCGGATCATTTGAAAGCCCGTGAATGATGGGGAAAGAATATTTACCTTCGGTTAGGTCTTCGCAAAACGATTTATTACCATAGTACTATAAAAAGCCACAATTTATTTTATGAGTTATAAATCAGCAAATTAAATTATAATCTAATTAAAAATTAACATAAACCAAAAAATATAATATTAATTGAGTTTATTCTTATTAATATTTCAGAAACCATAATTTAAGAACTAGCCCACCTGGTCCCCGAGGCAGAGCTTCAGTCATGCGCGTTGGCTGATCCATGAATTTTCAAAGACAGGTCATATTATTTTTCAAACAATTTAAAAAAAAATGAAAAAAAATGCGATTTTACTTAATTTTGAATGAAGACAAAAAGTGGTGCAACTTATCTACCAGAAATTTAAGAAAAAAATTAATTATATTATGTCCATCCGTTACGTATAACTATGTCAAACCCCAAGAAGTATTGCCCAGATAAGGTTTATGACCCATCGCCAAACGGAGTTATCCGAGAAAATACTATCAGAATCCAAAGTATTTTTATAATATATTTTAGCTATAAATTGTAATATTTAGCATTATTTTAGCTATAAATTGTAATATTTAGCAAACCTTAATAAAGAGTAAATTAGGGGAAAAATGTAATATTGGATATTACGAATATAATAGGCACAATTAAGTGTTTTTTTGATATTTAAATCAATATGTTTTTTTTGGGCAGGTCTATTCGGTGTAAAATGAACTCGTGTAAAATGACCTTTTACACGAGTTCATTTTACACCGAATAGACTTTTACACGAGTTCATTTTACACCGAATAGTAAAATCGCTTTGCAACATATTTATTATATTAAAATGATGGTTTTCTTATGTAAATTTTATGAGGATTCCAAATATGTTATTCAATTTTGTCTAACTCTTTTAGTTTTCAAATAAATGCAATTTTAAATTTTTAATAACTATAAGAGATAGCATATATGAATTCTTACAAATTTATTAATTATAATAGACCAATCTAATATTATAAAACTAATTGAATTATTTCATTCGCAAAATTACATTCTCTAACTTATAATTTCTGTTAAAATATAGATAAATAAAGCCCAAATGTTATTTCGGAATGTTATCATAAATAGATGAATTGTGACTCTTTAATTTATAACTCGTGTTGCCGAGTGGCTAGAGTTCGTCTCTCCAGCCCAATCGTGCCCCGGTTCTACTCCCGATGGTACACTTTTTTTAATTTTTTAATATACCCAAATGTTACCTGACTTAGATTAAAAATATTTTAGTAGTTCCTGGAGTGTTTGTATGTTATTTTAGGTAATTAAGATGATATAATATTATAATTTTTTTAAACCTTATTTTTTTGTCAATAACTTTTTATTTATAAAGATACCTTTATTAAAAAACTTTGTAAATATGTTCACTGGTAGATTAAGAGCTTCTTATTTTAATTTTTATAAAAGGTGACCCACATATTTCTCATTTAATAATAATACGCCATTTTTATTTTGAACAATTAATGTGTTATTATAAATTGTTTCATTCATTTAAAAAAATTTTTTAATCAACTTTAAAAATAAAGATCCTACTCCAACTGCGATGATTATGAATTCTTACATTTAAAATGGTTGTTTCTTAAAAAAGGGATTCCGCCCCTTAAAGTTTAAAACATATACATTTTCATCATATTTACAATTTATTTTATTTTTTCACGTATATCAATATCGTAATGTAATATTTATAGATAAAATAAATGCATCATGTATAATTTCAAATAAAGGGCAATATTGGATGTGTTGTATATTTTTCCAAATTCTTAAAATTAAATTACTAATTAGTGCGATGACCACGGACTCTAGTTTTTTGATTAAGCTTTTTAGTGTTGGAGGGTATTTTAAAGCTTAAGTTTTTTGTAAACGAGGTTACGTATCTTTTTACAATTTTACTTTTAGTTGTTTTTAATTTTTTATTAGTAATATTTTGTTGTTCATCATAAAAATAAATCCCTTCCCCAGTTGAGGCTCGCTCGACCTCTCTTTTTTGGTTATCATATAATTTTGTACATTTCTTAATAACAACCCTTAGTGGGTGCGGCGTCCATTCAAATTCATTTTTCATAAATATTACATTACGATATTGATATACGTGAAAAAATAAAATAAATTGTAAATATGATGAAAATGTATATGTTTTAAACTTTAAGGGGCGAAATCCCTTTTTTAAGAAACAACCATTTTAAATGTAAGAATTCATAATCATCGCAGTTGGACTAGGATCTTTATTTTTAAAGTTAATTAAAAAAAATTTTAAATGAATGAAACAATTTATAATAACACATTAATTGTTCAAAATAAAAATGGCGTATTATTATTTAATGAGAAATATGTGGGTCACCTTTTATAAAAATTAAAATAAGAAGCTCTTAATCTACCAGTGAACATATTTACAAAGTTTCCTAATAAAGGTATCTTTATAAAAAAAGTTATTGACAAAAAATAAGGTTTAAAAAAATTATAATTTTATATCATCTTAATTACCTAAAATAACATAAAAACATTCCAGGAACTACTAAAATATTTTTAATCTAAGTCAGGTAACATTTGGGTATATTAAAAAAAATTAAAAAAAGTGTACCATCGGGAGTAGAACCGGGGCACGATTGGGCTGGAGAGACGAACTCTAGCCACTCGGCAACACGAGTTATAAATTAAAGAGTCACAATTCATCTATTTATAATAACATTCCGAAATAACATTTGGGCTTTATTTGTCTATATTTTAACAGAAATTATAAGTTAGAGAATGTAATTTCGCGAATGAAATAATTCAATTAGTTTTATAATACTTGATTGGTCTATTATAATTAATAAATTTGAATGAAGACAAAAAGTGGTGCAACTTATCTACCAAATATTTAAGAAAAAAATAAATATTATGCCCATCCGTTTCGTATAACTATGTCAAACCCCAAGAAGTATTGCCCAGATAAGGTTTATGACCCATCGCCAAACGGAGTTATCCGAGTGAAAAACACTATCAGAATCCAAAGTATTTTTATAATATATTTTAGCTATAAATTGTACTATTTAGCAAACCTTAATAAAGAGTAAATTAGGGGAAAAATGTAATATTGGATATTACGAATATAATAGGCACAATTAAATGTTTTTTGATATTTAAATCAATATGTTTTTTTTACATCTACAGCAGGTCAAACAAATCAATTCAATGTAATCATTAACGGCTTCGCAAAAAAATACCTCAGGAGAAAGAAGATTGGCATAATCATCTCTAATTTGAAAAAAGAGGGCCAAATCGTTGAGTAATAACGTAAAATCTTTTTGATTTTTGCTAAACAACTGCATAAGTTTGAAGGCCAAACGGAACAAACCACCTGTTTCTAAATAAACAAAAACATATTTATTTAAATTCTATATAATTTTTAATAATTTGCAATATTGCAAATCAATATTTGCATCCCCTTATAGAACATATATTGCTATCATTAGTTTGAGGTCCTGACATTTAAGATCAAAATTACCTTATTAAAAAATGGATTTTTTTTTAAATATTTTGAATTGTAATAACACAGTTGTACAAAAATTTTAACCCAAATGGAAATCATTTAGATTTTGTGTGCTAAATAATTCCATTACCGTTTTTCTCAACATGTCATAAACATTTTAAATTATTCAATTTGCCAATGTACTTTAGACTTAATAACTAAATATTAGCAAAGGTATATTTTTTATAAAAAATTATCTAAACTTTTAGTATTTAATAAAATTGATAATTTTCCATAGCAGAGATATATAGAATGAGCTGGATTGTTAATTTTTTTTAATAATATAAATAAAAACTAAAAATAAAACTTTAATTTTGTGTATATTCCGGCAATTTTATATCTACTTTTCTATTTTTTTATTTATACTCAATATAAATGAGACATGTAATCGAAATGTCATTTTTATTTATAAAATATTAAAAGGTGCAGAAGAAAAAAATTATTGGCAGAAAAATGGGGAAAAAAATAGGTCTCTTAGTAGTACAAATAATGTTTAGTTTAAACCAAAAGGACCTTGGTTTTATTTTGTTGACTATGTAATTGCAGTTTTTAGTTTTGGTTGAGTTTCTAGTCTGCACTCAATTTTTTTATAAAAATGTATTTAAGCATTATACTTTACAAGGTTTATGAAATAACATATATTTATGAAATTAAGGAGCATTTAAGCTTAATTATAAAGGTTTGTATCTTAACTTTTAAAAATATTTTATTTGATTGTCTTAGCAGATTTATATAATTTAATTTTCTCCACATATTACTTACAACTACCAGCGTTATAAATTTTAAATATATTTTTTTATTTTTTCCACGTTTGATCTTAGCTAATGTACCTTTATTAGGTGTATTAGTCAGTGACAATTTTTAATTACTCTTTTGTGTCTTAGCTAAATATGCAATATAAAATTTTTAGTACTGATTCGATATATAAGATAAAAAACATAATAATTACTACAAAACTTTTACAATTTTCCATCTTTTTCTTGGTGTTTCATTTTTATAAATTAATTTGTAGAATTTCAACTAAAATAAATTAAAATTATAATAAATGAAAAAATTAAATTAAATAAAGTATGAAAGATTGAGTATTTTTTTATTTTGAAACATTGGGCTGATACCAATTCCAAACAAATTTATGCCAAAATTTAAAAATATTTTAAGTTTATATGGATAGTAGGGGTTGGCACAAAAACAAAAACAGATGGGCAAAAATGTATACAAAAGCACTAGGGCAAAATAAAAATCAGTTTCAAATATAAAAACTGTTCATTTTATATAAAATTAATTTGAATTAATTATTTATTTGTATTAAATGTAATGTTTATTATTTGAAGATCAAAATTTTTAACAATTTTACTTGGCATGGCAATGACTAACTTTAAAATAAGTTTGTATCTTTAATTTTACCTTACTTAAATTCTACATAAGATAATCATGATTTCAAAAATCGCCATACAATAAAATTATCTTATAGCAAAGGGGGAATTCTTATAATAAATTATATTATTTTTTATTATATGTTTTGCAAATATATGTTAATAAGGGTAGGATTGCCCATAGGAAATTTTTAAGAGAGAACAAACTAAAATATGAGGACAATGGTAAATTTTGTAATAGGAACAGGAGGAAGGTATTTAATCAAATTTTACAAAAACTAAAACTATTATGAATCACCTATGGAAATTTTTACTTATTGTATAATTTATAAGACAATTTATGTTCATTTTTCTTTGATTTTGTTATAAATTAACAAATATCTTAAAAGAACTGATCTTTAAAAAACTAACAGAAACAATTTTTGTTTTCAAATGCCTAGAGCGCACTGAAAGCAGAATAGAATACAGCTAAAATTCAATGGTAAAAAAAGCAGGGTGAGTTTATTTAAAAACTCCTAAGATTTTTAGGGGGCTTTTTTTGAACATGCCCCTCTTCCTTAAAACAGAAAAGGGGCTTTTATTTTGCCTTGCCCACACACTTGTGGGCATTTTGCAAACACTTGAAAAGTTATTATTTCAAAATTTTAACTAACATAATGATTATAATAAATATGTTAAATTTAAAAATTACTTTTAGTTACCATGATATAGTAATCATTTTCAACTGGGCAAATATATGAGTCTCTCCAGTAAATGTCCATACCTTGACCTCGATGTAGCTCTAGCAATTCTTCTAAAAATTGATAGTTGTACAAAAAATACAAAAATTTAAGCTAGATAGGGCATATTTTTTGTAACAAAAATGAAAAAAGTCCAAGCATAAAAATTGCATTTAAAAATAGAAACATTGTATAAATCTCATACCAGTGTATATTTTAATTGCTTTAGAACATCCCAGACTTTGTATTAATTCCAATGCTTTGAAATACATAAAATTTGCAGCATTAATTGTCAATGGGCACCCATAAATAGAATGTGCAACAGGCTGGCCTCTACGCATTTTTGAGTCATCCTCAATATCATCAATTCTGCATATTTAAACACTTAATTTATACAATAAGCTTGAATTATGGAGCATCTGAATTATTTGAACAATAATCTCCACCTTTTCATCAGGTATATCTAGCCATTTATTAAATGCCTGAACTTTATTAGACAAAAATTTAAGTTTAAATAATTATATAATTATATATAAAACCTTTGCAAGTTTGCACCTAATCTGCTTCCCCGGGAATTCAGATATGTAATAATAAGGGGCTAGTAATTTCTAACATATAAAATTAAATTTAAATTACCTCATCACTGACAATATTTGAAATCATTTGCGGTTCGTGAAAAAAATTATTATTCAGCCCTATCTACGAATTATTTTATAACATATGGAATTCGATGTAATTGTAGTTGGCGCTGGCCATGCGGGTTGTGAGGCTGCCCATGCCTCATCTCGTATGGGGTCCAGAACATTGCTTATTACTCAAACTCTAAGTACAATAGGTATGTAATTGATTCGCTATAATTTCAGGTGAAATGTCTTGTAATCCGTCTTTTGGTGGTATAGGAAAAGGTCAATTAATGAGAGAAATTGACGCCTTGGATGGCCTATGTTCTAAAGTTTGTGACCTTTCTGGTATTCAGTATAAAGTTTTAAATGCCAATAAAGGTCCTGCTGTTTGGGTAATTATTCTTATTTTTTATTCCTAGGGTTTGAGAGCACAAATTGATAGGAAACTTTATAAAAAGACTATTCAAGGAATTTTACATCAATCACAAAATCTTTCTATATTAGAAGCATCAGTCGAGGATTTATTAATTATGCAGGACAACCTTAATCAATATCATGCTGTTATTTTGTCATGTGGTAGGAGGATTAAAAGTTACTCTGTTGTTATATCAACAGGTATATACAAAAAGGATATTTCCATTTGCTTTATTTTTTAACAAAAATTTGTCCAAGCCTCTATAATCAAGTTATATTTTATGTTTAGAACATGTTACTTTAACCTCCATTATAGGAAAAAAATCATGACCTGGCTTAGTCTGTATTATTAATAGAAATTGTCTTACATATTTAAGCAAATTATATTAACTTTTATTGCCATCTCAACCAAAAATATAAAAGTCCTCTACCCAAACCTTCTAACCTTAATATCATATTTGACTTAAAATTTGCATTCTCTTTTTTGATTATAAAACTTTAAGTCTGAAAGGTGGAATATTGCCTTTGGACGGTGACATTTATTTACAATAAAGTGATGTTTTTGACTGAAAAACTGAAATTTTTAATTTGGGATAAGCAAAAATAAAAAGTTACTTTAAAAGGTTTATAATGAAAAATTTTGGAGTTTAGAACCATAGGCTATGCATTCTATGCCATTTTATTATAATATTTAATCTAATATATTTTTAAAAATTTTAAGTAAAACAAATCAAAAACTAATATATTTTGTTTCGTTTTTGCATCATTAGTGGTATGAATATGGTGGTAGCATTCTATGATATATTAAAACCTATAAATTAAATATATCACTCAAGTTATATTTATATGAAATTTTAATAACATTAAATATCTTCTGATAAAGTTTTTCAATTGTTTTTTAAATAAAATTATAACTTTATTACCATAAAATTAATGTGTCTAACTTTTATTGTTATATGCACTTGTTTATTTATTATAAAACTGGAATTTATAGTAAGAAATAATATATGTCATGTATAAATTCATAAACAATGTGAAAGCCTCACATTATATATATTTTTTGCATAAAATAATAATTTATATTCATCTTTTTTGGTATTTTTAATAATTACTTATTCAATCACGATTTTCCTTTGCATTAATCTTATGTATTACAAAGTAACTTATATATTTAAAATAAAAACTTTTTTGCCAATCGGTTTTTGTTTTTGCCACCTATTTTATATTTTTGTGTCAAGCCTGACTAATAAAAGACATTAGCATTGATTATATTTATTCGATTTGTAACTTTTAAAATTTTTTAAAATATTTTCTTTACTATTTTTCAATTATGATGTGAAATCACATTAGCACTTTGGCGTAGGGCAACAAAAACCATTATATAAAACTAAAAACCAATTTGAAAGGAAGAAAAAAATGCTACCTAAATCAGATTATTTTTTATAAACAATCCTCTCTTTGACATAAAAAAGCCTAAAATAATCCTAATTAAAATAAAAGTAACCTCCTTATTTAAATATATTTTTTATGTATAATAAAAATTATAGGTACTTTTCTTTATGGGCAAATCAATATTGGGTTGGACGCGTACCCCGCCGGTCGTATTGGTGAGAATAGTAACCCTGAAAACGTCGAAATGCCTAGTAAATTGTCTCAAACGTTTAACCGGCTTGGTCTAAAGCTGGGCCGCTTGAAAACTGGCACGCCTCCACGCCTTTTAAAGTCCACTATCAATTTTAAGCATCCCGCCTTGTCCGTCAATTATGGGGATGTGATCCCGCACCCCTTTTCATTTTTAAATGATGAAGTTTGGCTTAAAGTAATAAATTTTTGGTTATTTAATATCTGATTTTGCAGTGCGTTATGACATAACTAAATTGGTTAGAAACTAAAATTTTAACCGGGCCTTGATATTCCGGCCCCAACATATTTCTAACTTCAACCCAACCGCCACTAAACCTGCGCTTTGGCTTGGCCCGTTTGAAATTCGGCCCGTTAATTTTATAACCTATTAATTTTTTGATAAAATACAGATTAAATAATCCACCCTTGATTAATGTGATATTAATCTTTTTTGGTAATTGTTCATAATAGTTAAAAAAATATGGCAAAATGAGATATAAAATATCGGCCCATTTAAAATTTCAGCTCAGCCCATATTTGACCGGACTTTTGGGTCACGACTTTAATCTCTAATCTTTTCTTATATAATTTTTTTTGTTCTAAATTTTGTTGTAACATTAGTTTCTTGGACCAAAAATATAATGTGAACAAGATTTATAAATGTTTGTTGAAAATTTTTGCTACACTACCTTATTTTGCTCCAATTTCTTCCATATCTTTTATAACACAGGTCAACAAATATCAAGGTTACAAAAATTAGTTTATGAAAACATAAAAGCATGCACTCCCAAAATGGCTTTATCTCATATATATATATTCCGTTTTTTTTTAGTTTTTTCCGCCTTCTCCTAGATCCGTCTATATTATAAAATGGCCTTTCAAATTACTCGAGAATCGCCTGAAAAGGAAAAATTTAAGTTTTTTTCATATAAAAATCCCTTGTAACCTATATTTATTATTTCGAATTACGAGAAATAAATTTTTTTAGTAGAGATATAATTGTAAACAGATTCAAAAATCCCTAAGTTGGCAGGTCTGATCTCCGTAGTTAGCTCATAACCCTAAAAAATTTGTTGACCAAAGCTAGGAAAAAATACATAGATTAAAATTTTAATGTTCTAAAATATTGTCTTTTAAATAGATTTTTTTGTGAATAACTTAAGTCTAAATAATTGATTACTTAAAATTATGATCAAGCCTTATGGCGGGCGCGTTCAGGATTTATTAAGTTTTTCAAAAAAGATAATAATATTACAGTTTTTGCTCTTGACAAAAAGCGCATTTTTACAAAAAGTCTCCAATTTTAATTATGATTTAAAATACCTTTACTGATCAAAGTTTAAAAAAAATTAAATCTTTTTGTTTTGAATGCGCTCTTGAAGCTTATGACAAAGCCCATTAATATTAGTAAAACGGAAAAATAATTATAAATTGAACGTAAGCTCATTAATAAATTCACTTTATCCAAATATGTTTGTTTATACATAGTTGTGTCTATACTATGTCTTATTACACAGCTCGTTAAATTTTGATATACATAATTAATCAAGCCTTTTATTATTTGGATTAGTATATCATGTATCATTTTTTTCTTGTTATTCTTTGTACGCTTGATATAAAGATTCATAAAAAAAGGGGAAAATCAAATGCAAAATGTATAAAATATTAAAAAAAAATATGTTATACATAAATCATAGGTCAACAAATTTTTGAGAGTTATGAGCTAACATGAGATCAAACCTGCCATCTTAGGGATTTCCAAATCCGATTACCGTTTTTCCTAGCCACACTTTGTAAGTCATCTATGAACATTGGAAATTTTTAAAAAAAATGTTAAAAAACAAAAATGATTTTTAAAATTAAATTGATTCAAAATATTTTTATTATTAATTGTGTCCAATTTAGGTTGGGATGTCAAAGCTGTATATTATATAAGATTTAAGTCCGGAATCATATTTATTTTATTTAAGAATGGTATTTTCCGGTATTAAACATATAATAAATTATATATAAAGAAAAATTAAAAAATACAGAATTTTCGAGAATTTTGATTCTCTTTGTCAATGTATAATAAATAATAAAAAATAGAATGGAATGGTGTATTCCATGAAATATTATAATTGGATGTGGTCAAAAGTTTATTAAGATGCTGGTAATAGTATGAGAAATAATTTAAAAAACACATAGAGTACGTATTATTACAAAATTAGTAAAAAAATTTTAAAAGGGCACAAATTTGTTTTTAATTAACTAAGCTTATTATTTATATTTATTAAAATTATTCAATTAAATTAAAAATGGTAACTGATTATTAAAAAAATTAATTAATTAAATAAAAAATGGTGATTATTGATAAAATGTGAAGTCGCTTTATTCAAAACGTAATTATAATCAATTTTTCTATTTAATGAATGGGGATTATTTTGTATAGCGAAACTTTCTAAAATTTTTCTTTTAAAATTGTTTTGGTCAACATTTAAGATTTGTGGCGTAAGATTTAATGAGTGAGAGGTTAAAAGGTGATGTTCTGCTAGAGCTGATTTAAAAAATTGGTTGTTTTTTACAGCAGATTCGTGTTCTTTAGTTCGTATATTTAAAAACCGACTAGTTTGACCTATGTAAGAAAAATTACAATTATTACAATTGAATTTATAGACACAATTAGATATATTTTGGTTGTGAAAAGTTTGTTTTATGAACTTATAAGAAGATTTTGTGGGTTTAAAAAATACATTGGCATAATTTTTTAATACATGGCGTACATTCTGGCTTAGGTGGTTAATAAAAGGAATACATATATTAGGAAGATTAAGATTATTTTTTGATATGGGTAAGTCTTTGTTCTCAGAAATTACGTTTTTCGTGTGCGAGGATGTAGATGGGTTTTTATTGTTTTCGGATGTGTCATTATTTTTGTATAGATGTTGTAACTCAAAACTTTTGGATTGTGATGCCGGTTGTATAGGTGTATTTTTTGTTTGTAAAATTTTATTTATAACTTTTAAAATTGTATTTAAATTATAACCCTGATTTAAAAATTCCAATAGAAGCGATTTAGTTTGTTGACTTGAAATTTGAAAATTACTGGGTAATAAAAGTGTTCTTTTAAAATGTGTGTAAATTACAGCATTAAACGATGAATTTGGATGGTTAGAATTTATGTTCAAAAATTGTGAGTTAGCAGTTGACTTAGTAAAAACAGAAATATCTATATTGTTATTTATTAAATTTCTCGTTAACATTAATTCGAGAAACGAAAGTTGACAATTATTTTCTTTTTCACAAGTAAATTTAAGCTCAGATGCATTATTAAAAAGTTTTAATAAATTGTTTATTATATTTTTATTACATAAAATTTTATTTCTCATTAATTTGAAATAAAAAATAAACAAATAATTATCATAAGAAAACAATCTTGAATTTTTTTTCCTTTAGGGTATTCTTAAGATTAAAAATTTACCATTTAGGTCTAAAATGCCATTTCAATTGACGGAGCAAAATCACCGAAGGCGAAAGAAACTACGAACGTAAAATATATATAAGATAGCACTCATGGGCATCATGTCATTTCAATTGGCAAAACTTTATTTCAGACATTGATATTTGTCGACCAGCGATATAGCCAAACATAAACTTAGAAAAACATTTTGACTTTTGTTGAAATTGTGTCATTTAGAAGTTGGGGTGCAAAATTATTTGTTTAACCTAGTTAATGTTGGTGCTTGATAAACTAAATAATTTAATATTTGAAATATTGAAGCTAAAAAAATATAATTGTTTATTAACGAGGCTTAAGGTCGTTAATTCTGTTAATTTTGCCATTTTTCCGAGAGATAAAGTTAGTTATATTATCGATTATTTCACTTCAATTTAATAAAATTGATCAAATCTCTATAGAATCTTTGTAAACCTACAACAGCAAATATATTAAATATTATGTAATTCTGTTATAAACGCCAACCAAATGTGAGGAATTGGGTAACATCTGATATTATATAAGTAATCAGCACCAAAAACTTGACCAATAACGCTAGTTGCCATAAATGGTCTTGAAAACGACGCAAATGTCATTGTGTGTTGTAATTTAAATAAATGTGATTTTTAAATTTTATAGCCTGAAAAACAGGTACCTTGCCATTTAACTTCCACCAATGCAATGGTTCATAACATTATCATTAATAATATGCATTTAAATCGGCACGTTAAAGTGGACACAATTGGGCCAAGGTATGGTTATTAAATACGAATTACACACATCGATAAATTTTGGAAAAAAATAAATTTAGCAATCAGATCAAGATTACATTTTTTTGTATTATTTAATATATTTGCAAGTTTTTTTTTGTAACATTCATTAGGCCGTGTTCAAAAGGAGTTTTTTTTTAAATTAAGAATAAAGTCAATTATTTCAATTTTTTATATTTAAAAAAAGAAAAAAAATTTTAGCTTATAACAGGTCAACAAATTTATTAAATTAGCCATCTTAGGGATTTTCAAATCCGTTTACTGTTTTTTAGAATTAAACTTAAGTCAGCTATAAACCTCAAAAATTTTAGAAAAAAAAATGTCAAAAAGAACAAAAAAGGTTCTAAATCAAAAATAAATTTATTTTTTTTGCATATCAACAATAGCTAAACTGTTAAAATCAACCTTCAAATAATATATTTATTTAAACCCGATAATGTATCGTGTTAAGTTTGCGCGCGGAATATACTGTATTATCTAAATGCTGATGTAAGAGCTTGATATAATAAAAATTTAATTTCTTATTGCTATGATTAAATTACAAAGGATATTTATATTAAAAAAAGATTCTTGAATTTATTCTTTTTACGGTATTCTCGAGGTCGCATAATCTGTCAATTTGGTCTAAAAAAGTCTTTTTTGGATATGGACGGATCTAATGAGCCGAAGGCGGAAGAAACGACGAATAATGGAAAATATATATGAGATAAGACAGACCATCATGGACATGTCTGCTTATTGATATACTTATTTTTGATATTGCAATTAAATTTAAAAAATTGTGTTGTTTTACCAGATTAAAAGTTTAAAATTTGAGGTTTTCTAAATATAAAAAAAACTCGGAAAAGAAGACTAAATTAATAAATAAATTAACCAAAGGGTTAAATTAATAAAAATAATATTTTTGTGATTCCTCTCCACATTTTGCCCACATCTGTATGATTAAGCTTTAATAACAAAACTTTTATTGAGAGTTATGAGCTAATATCAGAGATTAGTCCTGTCATTTTAGGAACTATCAAATCCGTTTACTATTTTTTTAAGCTTTGTAAGTTAGCTAAAAACAAAAACAATAGATTTAAAAACAAAAAAAGTTATTTTTATTCTAAAAAGCTAAACTGTCAAATTCAAACTTATATTATATTATATCAAGACCGATCAAATATAGTGTCCAATTAAGGTTGGGGTAACAAATATTCCTAATTTCTTAAATGTTTACAGAGGGGAGAAATGTAAACAGTTTATAGTTTCGCGGGGGTTGCAAAAAGCTTACGAATATATGGGTAAGGTAAAAATGAACTCTTTTTCCTGCTCAAAGAAAAGAGGCATATTAAAAAAAGCCTTTTTTCTTGAAAAAAACTTCTAATCTTTTGAAAATTCAGGCTTTAAATAATTTTAAGTGTTAGAATCTAGTGTTGCATTTATTAAGGGTGCTGTATCAGATTAGTATGTACTCTATTTCTAAGTTTGCGGCTTCTATATAGTTTGCCCCATTTTTTGTTGTGAATGAATAGTATAACATTATATTTTGCCAAAATATTTAAAATGATTTTTTTAAATTGAACGCGGTTAAGGTTGCTTAATTTACGTTATCTAATGTTAATATATAAAGATCTTCCTCATTTACATTGAATATTGACTCCTACATGCCTGTCGAATATTAAGGCCCCGTCTTACCGAAACAAATTTGTTTCAAATCTCCTTTTTGCGAAGTTAAATATATTTTGAATATATTGTAAGAATTAAGGGTTGAAATATAATTTTAAAATTTACAATCTTTGAACAATTGACCGGGCAAGGAACTAAAGATCAAGCCGAGCGATTCCACCCTGCTAGGACTCGCACAAAAAGGCCCATGGTCATAATTTGAAACCGGCTGGGTCGATTTAATTTCCTTGAAACAAAAAATGTATAGCCTGCAGTATTAAATTTTCGGGCGTTTTTAGCGGGCCTAAAATGAAACACCAAATTCTGAACCGGGCTAAAGCTGAAAATTATGCCTGGGGGATTTTTCTATAATATCATTTTAATGAATACTATGCTAACAAATATATTATCTTTAACCGGTGGAGGTAATTATTCTTAATGTTTCTAAATTAAAATATAAAAAATTAAAATTATAAAAAAATGAAAAAGTAAGCTTCGGGGCTTTTTTTTAAAGCGACTTTCCGAGTTTTTTGCCCTTTTTTTAGTAGGAGCCTTTTTTGAAATTTTTATTTTGCCCTTTATTTGGGGCTCTCTTTCTTTCCCAAGTTATTGAGGATATATGACTTTATTTCATATCTGAGATGAAAAATATAAGTTACAGTGGATGATAATTTGATAAAAAAAAAGGTAATATCGAGGTCTAGTCTTTTTTGGCCATTTATTGATTTTTATCTAGCTCGAGTTTTGATCAAACTTTGGAAAACAGATAAAATATATGAGAAAAGGCCATCATGTAGATTATATCGGTATCGGTCATCACTTATTTGTCGACATGTGTAATTAAACAAGTTGTTATTTTTATGATAATGAAAAATGAAGATTCAATTTAATCAATAATAAATTATCAATATTATTTTGAATACAAAATCTAGTTTGTGACACCTAATTTTATATCCTATCTGGACTTATCTTAAAACCGAAAAATCAGTTATCAGTATCATCCTTTGTTGCACAGGTCGACAAATATCAATGTGAAACAAAAAGTTTTTACACTGAAATGAATGGATCCCTATGATGGCCATATCTTATATATATTTTCCCATTTTTGCGATTTCTTTCGCCTTCTGAGATTTCGCTCGGTCCACATTGAAAAAATGGCCTTTTTGACCAAATTTGCGACCTCGAGAATGTCTAAAAAAAATCAAGAATTTTTTTGCATATTAAATCACTTGTAACATATATATTTTATTTCAAATAATGAGAAATAAAATTTATAAGTATATCAAGCACTTACAACGACATTCAGATAAAATAGAATATGTGGCATAGCTTGACACGATATATTATTGGTATTTAATCAAATATGATTCGATTTGAATTTAACAGTGTAGCTGTTGAGAATATACAAAAAAATTTAATTTATTTTTTAACTGACTTACCCAATTTGATTAGAAAAAGCGGTAGAATTTAAAAATTTTTAAGATGGCAGTTTAGATCTCTGTAGTCAGCTCATATCTCAAAAATTTGTTGACCTGTGTTATATAAGATATGGATAAGTTTATATTCGCCGATCTGTGCTACAATTAATTGAAATATTATTCAACATTTAAGATATTGTCCGTCAATTGAATCCAAAGTTATCAAATTTAAAAACGCTTCACATCCAATATGGCTAGAACCAGAAGGATTTGATAGTCCGCTTACCTATCCACAAGGTTTCATTCTTTATTTATAAATTCCTCCTGTCGAGATTTATATTTTGAATGTACATGCCGGAGACGAAAATTAGTAATTTTTTAAGATGTATATTTCTAACACAGGTCAACAAATTTTTGAAATTCAGAGATCAAACCTGCCATCTTAGGAATTTTCATATTTGTTTACCTATGTTTCTTATCAAACTTAAATTAAAGGTTTTTATCAGGACCCAAGGACCATACCAATGTTTAGCTAAATCTACGAAAATGTAAAAAGTTTGTTGATTTTAGGTGGAATTGACAATCTATATAGCCGACCAACAATTTTAATTTTCATTTATATCACTGAACAAAACACATTAGGCAGAAGAATAAAAAATGAACAATTGTTCTGTGGTCATATAAATATGCTCATTGACCCCAAGTTTTTTATAGCTTAAGTTTTTAGATAATTTTTTAACAAATATTTTTTTTGCCAGTGAGTTATAATATTAAAGTAGTGAAACTCTTTCGTACTCCTCTTTTTCTTTTGTTTTTTTTTAGATTTTCTACGCTAAAATATAATTATTTTTTTAAACTAAATCAAAGGTCAACAAATTTGAGACCTTTGAGCTAGCCTCAGAGACCAGACCTGCCATCATAGGGAATTTCAAATACGTTTACCTTTTTTCAAATCAAACTTAGTAAGTCAGTTATTATAAAAAATTTTAGAAAAATGTTAATAAAACAAAACAAAAAAGCAAAAAAAAAAAATAAAAAAAAAATTATAAAACCTATAATATATCGTGTTCTATTTAGGTGTGAATGCCATATTTTCTGTATAACCTCAATCTCGATATAATGCTTGATATATTTAAAGATATTAATTCTCATTAAGGGAATAAAAAAATACAAGTTTGATTTTGATAAACAAAGAAATTTGTTTAAGTTTTTTCCTTTAGGTGATCTCGAAGTCTCATATATTTTCCGATTTTTTAGTTTCTTCCGCTTTCGGCCCCTTAGATCCAGCTTTAACAAAAAATGGCCTTTTTGACCAAATTGACAGAACTTATTGTACCTAAAAAGAAAAATGTAAGAATCTTTTTTTATATAAAAATCCTCTGTGACTTATATTTATACACAAATAATGATAAATAAATTTTATTAATATATCAAGCTCTTACATCAGCATCTAGACAATACAGAACATCCAACTTAAATCAACACTATATATTTATAAATTATTTTATTTTTGACCTTAACAGTTTAGCTGCTGTGAATATGAAAAAAATTCAATTTATTTTTAATTCTGAATCCTTTTTGTTTGTTTGACATTTTTTCTAAAATTCTGATTTACTAAGTTTGATTTGAGAAAACGGTAATCTATAAATTCCTAAAGTTTAATCTCTGTAGTTTGCTCATAACTCTACAAAATTAGCGGACCTGTGTTATAAATTAAAAATGTTACAAACAAGACAAATTTTTGGACAATAACACAATTAAATATTGACAAGTTATAACACCAAGAAATTTTTTTCCCAATTATACAGGTATGTCATGTACATTGCCACAAGACCTTCAACTCCAAGCCTTTCGTCTGATTCCGGGTCTAGAAAAGGTGGAAATTTATAGACCGGGTTATGGTGTCGAATACGATTACATAGATCCTAAACACCAACTCGATACATCACTTATGACCTTTGCTGTAGATTCACTTTTCTTGGCTGGTCAAATCAATGGAACAACGGGGTATGAAGAAGCTGCTGCTCAGGTGATGGTCGCAAAAACACCTCATTTTTTCGCCGTTTTAGATTTGTTTGGTTATCGATAAACTACATGTGAATATTTTATTCATCTCTTAAACCTTATGGGAACCGTCTGTTTTGCTTAAATTGTGAATTTTCTACATTTAAAATAGATGTTCGGTGTATAAAACACAATTTTCAAAATCAATATTTCGAGACGTAATATTACGCTCGACAAATTTTTGAGATAAATAAGTTAAAAAAGACTATACCAATAATAAAATTTAAACCCGTCAACAGGTTTTTCGACTCAAACATTATACACCAGCCATTGAAAAGTTAAAACAAATAAAAATATTGAAAGAAATTATTTACATATATACCGATAAAAAAATGTTTAATATCATGTTGGGGTGCAAAATATTTTGTATAATTTAATTTTTAATGTAAAATCTAAATTACTTAAAAATTTTATTTCTCATTGTTTAAATATCAAAATAATTAGGCTACCGTTTAGATTACTATAAAATTCATAAACCTCTAACAACTTGTCTCAAAAATGTTGACCTGTGGTTAACCCAAAAGGGTTAAAGTAAATATATAAAAACAGTTATTAAATAAACATTTGTGGATGACATAAGATTAGGATTTTTTATATGTATCTTCCTTATCAGCCAAACTTATTCGCATATGTTTTAGTGAACTTTTTCCTACATGTTTTACGAGATTTTTTGAAAATAGTTGTTTCAAACATTTTATGTTTGTTTTTCACAATGAACCAAATGTAAAAAAAATAGATGCTTTGCGTAAAATATTTTGTAATCGCAAAAAAAATCTGCCTGTATTTTTTTTGTCCACTCTTAGTATACATTGTAAATCTATATAATTATTAAATATCACGATGATTAGTATTTCGCTTTTATTTGTTAGGGAATTCTTGCCGGGATCAATGCTTCGCTCAATGCCAAAAATAGAGCCCTGAATCAATTAGATAGTAGCGACATATCGTCGCATCAAGAACCACCTAAATTTAATTTCTTACGCCTAAATCGATCAGATAGTTATATAGGCGTTCTCGTAGACGACATCACCCGCCATGGCGTCCCGGAACCTTATAGGATGTTTACAACGCGTGTCGAATATCGCATGTCTTTAAGGCCGGATAATGCCGACCTAAGGATGACTCCGTTAGGTTTACACAAAATATGTTAGGTTTCAATTTAGTTTTATTAATTCTGTATTTGAGCTATTATAAGGCTTTAAACATGTTATTTAAAATGTCTTAAGTGCCATTTTTAGTTTATTAACCCAAATTATCCTTATAAAATGTTCCCTAAGGTATTAAAGTTGGCTGCGTATCACAAGAACGTATCAAAAGATATGAGACAACACGAGATTCGTTAAAAGAAGCTATCGAATTGCTTAAACGTATACAATTGCCTAGTGCTAGTGTTGCATCATTTTTGACCAAACTCGGCATATCTTCTTTTAAATCAAATAGACAAATTAGGTATATTAAAAATTAAGGTCGAATTTTAATTTTTTTATTATTAAATAATTTATTAAATAAAAGCGCATAAATTAGCATACATAATGAAATATATAATTATTTTACAAAATTAACTATTAAGCGTTGCCGATAAGATTAAAAACAAATGTTCGTTAGTTTCAGAAAACAGGGCAAATTTTGTTGTTAATATTTAATAATTTCTTATATAATTAAAAAGTTTTTTACGCCTTACCACCTTTTTAATTAATTAACAAATATATTGAACTTATTTATAATTTTTTTAGCGCCTTTGACCTCTTGAGTCATTCTAGTGTGAATTTACGTCAAATGCATGATTTTTTCCCTAACAGCGAATTCTCCAAATATGTGCCCCTACAAACGTATCACGATAACATTAATAGTGTTGCCATAAGGTGTAAAATTGAAGGTACTACAATTTCTAGGTCGACATATTTTTAAGGCAAATAAAGTAATAAATAAGAACTTCTATATTTTTTTTTCTTTTAATTTAAATTAGTCAAAAACAAAAAAAAATTAGAAATAAATTAGAATTTTTTTTTAAATAAAATTTTTAATATTATACTAAATAATATGTAATATAATATTTATCGACTTTAAAATCTCAATTTTTTACAATTGTCTAACAAGAATACTCTCAGAAATGGATATGATCTGAAAAATTAATTAAATCATTATTTTGCCTTGATAAAATTCAAAAAGTTGTAAAAAACGATGTCCAAAAAAATCTTATAAGTATAAGACTTCAAAATAAGACATATAGTTAATAAGCCTGTTTTTAAAATTTGACTGACAAAACAGGTGGGTTTAAACATTGACTAAAAAATATCATTATATAACGTTTGAAATTTTGATTTTAGTGAATTCAAAGACTATTAGGAATTGATTTAAAGAATTTATTTTTAAGTATTTAAAGTCAAATTTTTATATTTTGTTTTAGTTTGATTTTAGAATAAAAAATAGATTTAGGGTTTTCCCCACTCTTTTAGCAAAGCAATTAATATTGCCATCTGGTTAAAGAGTAAAATTAGCTCCCACGCCGGCGACCTAAGTTTTTGGCCTAGGCTCTGAGTTAAGGAATATTATTAAAGGCAACGGAGGCCACTCAACAACTTCAGCATGGTTGTAGATGTGTGCTAATTTACGAGAAAAAAAAACACCCTGTGCCCGTAATTGATCACCATAACTTCTTCTTGTTTGATGGGGATATTCTCATTTAAAATTTACCTACTGTAAAACTTTGTTACTTATATTGTAAAAAGTTTTATAGTTAAGCGTAAACCTGTTATGACAATACATAACCTTATGCGGATTTTATTTTCCCTACATTAATAACACAGGCTGGAAATAATCAATGAGTGATCACTAAAAATTACTTTAGCGAATTAAACTACATGATGGCCTTATCTCACATATTTTTTATCCATTTTTCGCTGTGTAATCTAACTCGGTTATTTTGATAGCTAAAAATCGACAAAATGTCCGAAATGACTGATATTGCGACATTGAAAATACCTAAAAAATGAAATATATTACACAGGTCAACAAATTTGGTTGACCTATGACCTACTTCAGAGACCAGATCTGCCATCTTAGGGAGTTTTAAATTCATTAACCATCTTATTTAATTAAACTTTGTAAGCCTTATAAACATTAAACATTTTTAAAAAAATGTTTAAAAAAACAAGATTTAGAAAATATTTTATAAAAACAGCTACACTGCTAAATTCAAGCTTCAAATTATTTTTATAATATATAGTGCTATTAAGGTCGGGTGCCAAATATTGTGTAACCTAAGTGTTGATGTAAAATTGACAGACTTAGAAATTTTATTTCTCCTTAATTGAGATAAAAATAAGTTACAAGTGATTAACCCTCCAACGCCCAAGCCTAAGCCCAACCAAAATTTCTGACAGATTTAACTATAGGCACCAACTAATTATTTTGTCCCATTTGTTTTTTTTCATACCCCTACCTCAGCTAGTCCCTGTAGGGGACATTGGGCAATAAATGTAACTACAGCGTCTCCTACTCCCAAAATTCCAATGACGAGCTACCCCCCATAGGTAAAAAATATACACCGGGGTAACAACCCCCCCCCCCCCCCCCCCCATTGTTTTATTAATTATAAACAAGGTGCTCTTTTTTTATCAACTGACGATAAATAAAGAAAATATTTATTTAATAAAAAAATTATTAAAAATTGTACGAAAACATATATATGGATAAAATGTAAAATTATTATGACTAAAATTAATTAAAATGATTGTTTAATGTGCTACCACGTAAATATTTAAAATTTAATAAAAATAATTGATTGCAACAATTAATCTTGATTTAGATTACAATAGGACTAGTTAAAGTAAATTATTGAAATTTGGATATAAATATTTAAAATTATCTATAGTATCATTATCTAATTCTAACAAAATATCCTCTTCGGACTTTAACAATATTAAATTTTGTAAAAACTTATCTTCCATTTTGTTGCGAAGATAAGTTTTAGTTAATTTAATCTTACTTATGGAACGTTCAGCACTGCAGCTCGTGATAGTTAATGAAAGCAAGATATTATAAATTTTTTTTAAGTTATCAAAATTGTTAAATATTTTATTGAGCGCTCTATAATGTAGCAAGAAATTGTCCTCTGAGCTATTAAAGACTGTTTCAGCATCATCCTTATTGGATAAAGGTGTTGTAGATTTTGATATAAATATTTATTATATATTATATTACCATTCCAGTCAGTTTATATATCTTTTAGTCGTCAATGCCATTTCTTATAATAATTGATATTCAAATAGTTAAAGTAAGATTAAGTCAAACAAATAATAAAAGGTCGTTCATTTTATATAATAATTAATATTCAAATAGTTAAAGTACAATTAAGCTAAACAAATAATAAAAGGTCGTATTAAACTACTAAAAAGGACAGGTCAAAAATATGCAAATCCAACATGGTGGCCAAGGAGTTGAACTCGTGACCTTGTGTAGGCAGGCTCGTTCTTTTCCTTGCTCACCTGTCAACGAGGCAAGTTAAAACTTCCCCCTATCATATGGCATATATATACATTTTATGGCCACAAACAAAATCTTTAAATCAATACCCCACCCATAATTATTCTCCTTATAATTAATACAATCATGCATTGTCTTAATATTAAGGCATGCTTTATTCAAAATTATAATTCGGATGCGTAATGCCGCCCATAATTGAATGCTGTGATCACTAATCGAAGTCGATTTGTTGTCATCGATATCGTCCCTTCTCGAGTCTATGCCAAAGTACCACGGGGCACTATCGTATACATGCTCGTCGCCGATGACCATGTCTATCAAGTGATCATCCATCTTCCTAATGGCTTGTTGCCCCATTTGGTTTTATACCCATAAGGTTTCGAGTACTGATTAAAGTCCTCGTTCGTTTCGAAGGGTGTTCATGTATTGTTGGGATTCACCTGTGCGTCATTGCTAACATAATGTTCACACTGTTGTTCCTCATCTTCGTTCAGATTGAAGAGACTATTATCGTCATGATCAGTATCAATTGTATGCCCTTCGCCCCCATTATCGTCAAGATTGTTTACCTGGATAAGAGATTCGTATAGGTTATCGTCATCATAATTGTAAGGTTGATCAACGGTAGTACCCAAGTCACCCTCATTATTGTAATCTTCCATAATATGAGTGTCCCATAATCCATTATTAACAATTTCAATCGGTTGAATTTCATTATTATTATTATTACTAAATGACTCATCCCCTTCATCAAGATAACGCATTTTCATGCATCTTACTCCCATATAAATTCTATTTAAATAGACTGGTATAGGGTCGCCGAAAATGCTACATTGACCATTACGATGGCTGAGTTCTTGACGATTTTCATCAAAATCGTTACATTCGATATTATTATTATTATTATTAGGTGGCTCATCACTTTCATCAGCGAAGTCATCATAATAATTATACCTTTGCGAATTCCATTGATCCACAGCAAAGTCATTCGAATATAATAATTGATTATCATTCTCAAAATTATCATAAGGTTCCTCGAATATTTCATAATTATTATCATCATCAAACATATTCATCTCGCCACTCGGGACTGAGATTTAGTTAATCCAGGTTCTCATCAACAACACTACCATATTGGGAAATAAGTGTTGTGGATTTTGATATAAATATTTATTATATTACCATTCCAGTCAGTTTATATATCTTTTAGTCGTCAATGCCATTTCTTATAATAATTGATATTCAAATAGTTAAAGTAAGATTAAGTCAAACAAATAATAAAAGGTCGTTCATTTTATATAATAATTAATATTCAAATAGTTAAAGTACAATTAAGTTAAACAAATAATAAAAGGTCGTATTAAACTACTAAAAAGGACAGGTCAAAAATATGCAAATCCAACAATCCTCATCATCGTTTTCCACGTCTTCATCGGAGGAGTTATCTATATGCTCAGAAATTTTTGAATCTATAAATTAAAAACAATTTTTACTATATAGAGATTCTGTTGAAAGGATACCATCTTTTAGAGCCTGACGAAAGTATGGAATAAACATTTTCATTTCTTGAGCAATTGCATATGGGTTGGGGGTCTTTTTCCTCATTTAATCCCCCTATTGTTATACCTACCCCCCCCCCCCCATGAACAACCTACCCCCCACGGCCAATTTTTATGAGCCACGCTTGTCATACCCCCCCCCCCCCCCCCCCCGGAGTAGGAGACACTGGGTAACTACCATGATACAATACATTAGTTAGACGATATGTTTTCAAATGCTTTATTTAGTGAATAATTGTATAAAATAGGCTAATACCAGAGCAATCACTATTTAGAAGTGTGAAATGAATACTAACAATGAATTTGTAGGGGTATATCACACTTTTTACAAAAATTTCTTGTATTGCCACAATATGAGCATCACTGTTTATCACATTTTGCAATTTTATGGCCACTGTTTCTCTGTAAACCAATCCCTGAAAAAACATTACATTTGGGTATAATTAAGGAGCAATTTTTGCACTGAGTTACAAGATTATTAAATAAATTTAAACTAATGCCCTGCGGAATTGGCAATAAGTATACAATGACCCATATTATTTCGGTAAGATCCGTTCAATATGGCAAGCAAAATACAGACCAAAGGCAAGCAAGCAAAACTACCACTTTCCCTCTGAATCCTATTTGAAGGGATGCTAGATTTTCATCAAATCGGTCTACGCCTTGTATTTTCGAATTACTTCTAGGCAATCGACTTGTATTCGTAACTTTTTTCCACCCAATTTAATTTTAAGTGTATAAAAATTACGCGTCTACCTAGCCATCCTTTTCTTAAACGGTTACCCCCAAATACATTAGAATGTATTGGGAGGCCCAAACTAACACCTTTAATAAAATTTCTGAAAGCATGCAGCAAATTCGGTTCTTTGAAAATCAAAGATTTGCACCTGGCTGATAACAGCCGTCTTAACCTAGCGGATAAATATATTAAAGTTACACCATTTTTTAATTCTGTAATAATTAATTTAAAAAGTTTGTCTGTTTTCAGAAATGTCTACTAGTGAGGAAGCCATTTAATTAAAATTATTTGACTCATTATTTGTAAAGTACTTTTAAAATTGTTTCGATGACCAAGTTAGCCTTGATTTGATTAACAAAGGTGGTTTATCATCTTCAATCTCTCCAAGTTCAATATTAGTTCGAAGAAACATTCTTAGTAAATGGTTAATATCTGTCTCTATATCCATTAGACTCCGTCAACTCACCATCTAAGGGTGGCAGGATCAGCGTCTCCTACTCCGAGGGGGGGGGGGGGGGGGGGGTATGACGAGCGTGGCTTATAAAAATTGGCCGTGGGGGGTAGGTATAACAATAGGGGGATTAAATGAGGAAAAAGACCCCCAACCCATATGCAATTGCTCAAGAAATGAAAATGTTTATTCCATTCTTTAGTCAGGCTCTAAAAGATGGTATCCTTTCAACAGAATCTCTATATGGTAAAAATTGTTTTTAATTTATAGATTCAAAAATTTCTGAGCATATAGATAACTCCTCCGATGAAGACGTGGAAAACGATGATGAGGATGATGCTGAAACAGTGTTTAATAGCTCAGAGGACAATTTCTTGCTACCTTATAGGCGCTCAATAAAATACTTAACAATTTTGATAACTTAAAAAAAAATTATAATATCTTGCTTTCATTAACTATCACGAGCTGCAGCGCTGAACGTTCCATGAGCAAGATTAAATTAACTAAAACTTATCTTCGCAACAAAATGGGAGATAAATTTTTACAAAATTTTATATTGTTAAAGTCCCAAGAGGATATTTTGTTAGAATTAGATAATGATACAATTATAGATAATTTTAAATATTTAAATCCAAATTTCAATAATTTACTTTAACTAGTCCTATTGTAATCTAAATCAAGATTAATTGTTGCAATCAATTAGTTTTAACTTTTAAATATTTACGTGGTAGCACATTAAACAATCATTTTAAATAAATTTAGTCATAATAATTTTACATTTTATCCATATATATGTTTTCGTACAATTTTTAATAATTTTTTTATTAAATAAATATTTTCTTTATTTATCGTCAGTTGATAAAAAAAGAGCACCTTGTTTATAATTAAGAAAACAATGGGGTGAGGGGAAGGGGGGGGGTTGTTACCCCGGTGTATATTTTTTACCCATGGGGAGTAGCTCGTCATTGGAATTTTGGGAGTAGGAGACGCTGGGCAGGATTTATAAATCTTGATTAATAATATCACTTTCAAAAATTTCATAGTTTTAAACTAAAAATAAAAAAATTAAAAGGGAATTCTGCTCAATGTCACCTACAGGAGACACTAAGATATGAAAATAAAAAAAAATTAGTGGTCAAATTTTTTTTAATTAATTTAATATTGTAATATAAGATCTTGGGAGAAAATTAAATACAAATATATTAATGTAATATACTTTTCATTCCTGATAATTTGTATAAGTTTATAAATTGAATATTAAGAATTTTCGAATTTTTGATTTATATCAAAATCGGAAGCCATATAATATAAAAATGTGGATCAAAAACATGGTCAATCATTTAATATGAATCGATATTAATTAGCATTAGGTTGTAGCGCCTGATGAAAAAGCGTCCCCTTTAGGGGGCTTGGAGGGTTCAAATATAAATTTTTGGTTTTTTTCTTTAGGATTTTGAGGCAGCAAAATAACGCGCAAATTCTAGGGTGAGAAATTTGTAAGACGAATGCAACTTTAGAAATTTTAAAGTATCCTTCATTATTTTATTTATTACGAAGAGAATACATGCTCTTTACTAAAACTTAATATACTCTTAAATTTTATTTAACACAGTAGAAATAAATCTGAAAAATGTGAATTTTTAATCAAACTTAGTAAGTCAGTTATAAACATTGAAAATATTAGAAAAGGATATATTAATAAAATTTATTTTTTTATTTGTGGTTAATAATATAAATTACAAGGGATTTTTATATGCAATGGTATATTTAGATCTGTCAATTTGATCAAAAAAAGCCATTTTTTGTTATAGACCGATCTAAGGAGCCAAAGACGGCAGAAACTAAGAAGAGCGAAAAATATATATGATATTAGGCCATCATGGGGATGCATTCTTTTATGTTTTCATAAAATTCTCGTTTCTGACATTAATATTTGTTGACATGTGTTATGAAAGAGCATCTAGAAAATAAAATTCAATTTTTCTAGTTTAAAAATACAGTAAGGCTATAGCTTGTTTTTCAACATCGATATTGACCATGCGATTTTTAATAAATTAATTCAAAATACTGGGTCCCATTAGGTAAACAATTGTGCTTTTTCATAGCCAATTTGCGTTTTTATGATTTTGTGCCTTATATATAATTGTAAAAATGCGACCAGTTTACAGAATTAATGAAAATATTGCTTAGCCTATTTGTTAGTGCTTTTTAAGATGAGCCTAAGCGCTTCTTGATAATAAACTAGGCTAATTATTCGGTTCCGGTCAAGCGCATTGTTAAACAAATTAGCAGGTCCGTAAGATCCTACCAGGGCGCTTTGATGAAATTTTTGATGTTATTTGAGTACCGAAACATTAACACTTTCACCCTTTTTTTCATAGGGTACGTTTTATTTAGCTATATTTAATAATTTGTATAATATATATTTTACTACAGCCACTTATAACAGATTTCTTGAAGACGAACGGGAAGAAATTAATGCCCTTAAACGAGAAGAAAATTTGTGCTTTTCAGAGGGATTGAATTATAATGAGTATAAATTTGTTTACGGTGTGAAAACCGATTTTTACTGTGTAAAAAGCGATTATTATATTATGGTATTTTTTTACTTTAAACATTTAGCCCATACCTCAACTTATCAAATGAGATGAAAGAAAAACTCCAATTGTATCGACCAAAAAATTTAGCATCAGCAAACAAAATACCGGGAATAAGCCCTAATGCATTGTTACGATTAATGCGATATGCCAAACGTGCTGTATAAAATGAACTAAAACGTTTTCACATATTAAATTGTATTTTATTGTTTAATAATTTGGTTGTAGCTATTCTAGGCACTTCTTAAAGCAGGCATCAGTTTCTTAATGGCTATATATATATTAAAGTTTTAAATAAAAGATATTGTATCAAATATTGCATAATAAAAATTAAATACTTTCAATGTCAAATCTTTCCGAAATGTTCTTATTTTTAATCATGGTTGATGGGTCCATAATAAGTTCGTCAAAATCTTGTTTCCATCCCATAACTGCTAAGACTTTGTCAAACTTTAAATCTAATCAAAACACAATTTTAACGTATTCTATATATTCTATTCCAATTTAAAATATATTAAAAAACATTTAAAATAAATTTTAGTATCATTTTAAACCTGATTCATGCATGCCAATCTGTCGCAATACATAATTTCGTTTGACATTTTTGAAGGTTGAGGCAATAGTTGACAGAATATCTAAAATACGTTAAATAAAATAAAGGCCCACATGCATAACGTTATAATTTATAATAGTACCAACTTGAATAAATTAAAAAAAATTTAAAAAAACAATACCATGTAAAATAGAGTTCATATCGGACCGTGATTCCGGCCCGACCGACATATCTTAAATTAGGTCCGGACAGTTGTTTTTTCATTTTAGGCCTGATGCCCGCCGCCCTAAAATTACAATTACGGCCCGAAAATTCTATATTAAAAGCTAAAAAATTTTGTTTTAAAATTATCAATTAAATAAAGAGTAAAGAGGTGATATCCTTTATCGTGTAATAATAATTTATTCTTTAAAAAAAAGCAAAATGAGATTTAAAAAGTTGGCCATGCCCATAGTTCTTTTTTTTTCCAGAGCCGGCCCATTATATTTTGGGCCGGTCCGTTCTTTAAACGAGATCGGGTCTCAATTTTGATTGATGAATATTTAATTATAGATTTTTGATAATCAAATTAAAAAAAATTAAATTTACATTAATAATGTAAGGTTTCATGCTAAAGGGCCCATTTTGTTCGTTTTATATTTTGTAATATTATTTATAAAACGCATTTTTACAAAAAGTTGTCAGTCTTAATTGTGTTTTGTGTTCATTTTATTTTAAAAAGTTTAATTTGTTTATCATTTAAAGTTAGCTTAATTAATAACACAGATAATGTAGAATATTTGGCACCCCAACGAATAAAGGACACGATATATTATCAGTTTTTAATAAAAATATTTTAGGTTTAATTTTAGTATATATACTTTTTTAAAATTTTTTTTTTGTTTTCTTAAAATTTTTTAAAAATTTTACATATTTATAGATGGCTTACAAAGTTTGATAATACGGTAAACGGATTCAAAAATCCCTTAGTTTTGGCAGGGCTGGTCTCTAAAGTCAGCTCCTAACTTTCAAAAAAAAATTTGACCTTTGTAATTAATAATTTCGATTTAGTAAGAACTAAAAATGATGAATTTAACATCACACGATTGAGGATATTACTTCTACACTGTATTTAATTGATAAGAGGGCCTAAAATTGAAAAACCAAATTTCGGCCGGGCCTAACCGTGGGTTTGGCACCGGGTTACTCAATTTAAAAACATGTCGGGCCGGAATATCACGGCCAGGCTTGAAATATAATTACAATATACACTGAATATTATAAAAGATTTGATCCGTGGGTTGGCTTGGGAGGTAGGAAATAAAATATATTGACATGGTCTTTGAATGGATAATAGTAATCATTTGGATAAATGGCTAAATACTATAAACCTTGCATTTTATGATTGAAAACAAAGGGTATATTTTTAATACCTTTGGTTTGGGGGGCTAACCATATGATTTAGTAGTAACAACGGGTTGGCTTCAATAAAAATTAAAGTTTTTATATGGTAACTTGAGGCTAATTTATGCATTTATAAGATATTTACCAACTTACTAGATAGCTTTATTTTAATAAAAATTCTAAATTAAAGAGAAATTGAATGTTAATTAGGCTCTATTAACACATTCTAAATAAAATTGCTGTAAAAATGTAAACATGCTTTCTCGTATGGATAATTTTCCTATGAACAATATAAAATACCAATATTCAAAAATTAGCTTAAATAAATTTTATCAACAGTAATTTTTTGGCAATTTTGCCTTAAATTGACCAAAAAACTACAACAACCTTTTTTCTAGGAATTGAAAAAGATTGCTCAGACAGAAGTTCTTATGGTAAAGTTTTTCAATTTTTTTCCAGGGGCAAGTATTACAAGATATTACACCTTGAGAATTAAAAAATGCCCATTTTTTAACAATTAGCTTTTTATTTTAAAATATGTAGAAATGTTAATAAATTTTTTAAATATAGCTATTTATTAACTCTTAGTTGAGATGATAAAATCATATTATAATAAATTAATATTTAGTTATTTTGCATGCCAGTTTGCATTTTTTATTTGGTTCATAAAAATTTCCAACATTAAATTTGCTTTTTTTGTCACATTTTTAAAGGCAAGTCAAGAGGGATAAGAGAAAATATCTCAACCAGGTTCAAGGAAGAGACAAAGGGTCACAAAAATGGATTAAAGTAAGTTTGTAATGTTTGATTATATATTTTTATTATTTCAGATTTAAAGTAATGTAGAGTTTTTCTGCACATTTTTGCATCTATATTATAAACATATAATATATTTAAAAGAGAAAAATGGGGTTTTTTGATTCTTAAGGCTTAACATTTGAAAAGTCTTGCCCCTTAAAAATGCTAGCAAGTTCACCAAATTTTGTTTCATTAAAACCAAGCATTAATTAATATTTAATTTTTGTTAGTGTAATTAATGAACTATTGTAAAAATAAAAAACTTTTGTTGATATAGTAAAAAAATTATCCTTTATACATAAATCAATTTTTAGGTGCACCCTTCTGTGTTCCATTTACTGTCAACTATGAGTTATGATATACATGAGTTAACAAATAATTTAAAAATGTATGGTGTATAACTTAATGAGATCCGCAGCCGAAGTCCGGTGAAAACCATGACTTGCGACAATCTGGTGCTTCAGGGCCTGCGACTGACTTGAAAACAGATTAACATCCGGGCGCCTGACATAATAAAAAAATTTTCTCGCCCGGGCCGGCGCAAAAATTAAGCCCGGCCCGGCCCGTCCCGGGTTGGTTAAATAAATTAATATATGGTCAATTCCACCTCAAATCGACAAACTTTTTCCCTTGAAGTCTCAGTTTTGGCTGAAAGTTGGCACACTGGTAGGGTCCTTGGGTGCTGATAAAAACCTAAATTTTTTTTGACCGGAAGTGATTTTTGACCGAGATATAAGCAAAAATATTTTTCATTTTTTTGCAAAAAAAAAATTTGAGGCAACTTTGCGCGCATGTATCATCAAATGTATTGTAGCTAGAGTCATAATTTTTTTTTTATTTTGAAGATCGTAATAAGGGCTACCTTAGACGCAAAATAATGTTTAAATATTTTTTTTTAAGTTACCAAAAAATTAAAGTCAAGTTTAGACATAAATAGCTCAAAAAACGTATCTTTAAATTTTCTGAAAAATTTATATAATATGGCCCTTAATAATGTTAATAAATATATGATTTAAAAAGTTTGGGACCGGCATGACTTTTTACAAAATTTAAAAAAATCAATTTTTTGCACTAATATTGGGACACATTTATGCCCTTTGCACTATATTAGAATATGCCAATGTGCCAAATTTGACAGTATTCAAAAAGCAGGACATATGGGCAATTATGTTAGACCATAATAGTTTGATTTAATTAATTATTATTATTATTAAATTTACAATGAAAAGGTGAACCTTAAAACCAAAAAAAGTGAAAATTTTGCCTGTTTTTAAAATCGACTTTCTGGTTAACCCGCCAACCTTTTTTTAATATTTAATATTCATTTTATAGATAAAATATTGCTTAATAACATATAATAGCCCCAGCTTTTTTCATTCGATTTTGACGCTTCTACAATAAATATACCTAAATTTGCCAAAAAACAGCAAATTTTCAGGTGTCAAAAAACTAACGCAGATTGTATTTGTCTGTGCAAGCTTATTTTTTTATTATTTTTGCATAATTAACTAATAATATTTAGAACCTATATAATCAGTCATAATTTGCCTGTTTAAGTGTTAAAAAAATAGTATATATGTTATGTATAGAAAACTTAAAATAACGAGATAGGTAAATTACAAAAAAAGAAGATTATGAAATCATTCCATTATTTTAATTAAATTTGTAATTTGTTATATTTATTAAAACATATTCTTGTGGTAAAATTTGTTAGGAACGCATTTAGTTATAAAAAACTTTAGGTCAATGCCCAAATCTATATGCATATAGAATCAAGTAACAGTGATATTTCCTCTTTCTTTAATAGGTCTAGTTCGTCTTTATTATGAAACTAAGATGTAATTGGAACTAAAATTGTTGGGTTTTAAGCTTTATTAAGGTCGGTTAGATATTATTGTATGCCTTGTTCTAAAATAGCCTTTCAAAAACATATTTGGCATTTGTAAAAATCAGTAAAAAAGACTGAATGTCTATATTATTATATTCCTGTTAAATTGGGTCTAATATTTAGTCTTAAAATTTATCATTGAAGCTAATTCTGCCCGTTATAATCATTTAAAGTTGTTTAAACCTAAATCTGACTTCTTTTATTTTTTTATAATATCAAAAAACCATATCACTATGTTTCATAAAATAATTGACTTTTTACGTTTATTTTAAGTTTGTTGATAAACATAAATAAAGAACATTTGTTGAATCATAATATTCTAAATAGGCCAAATATATTCTATTTTACTTTTATTTATTAGATTTAACGTTGTTGAGGCTGTTTTATTTAAAAATATTGAACAAAGGAAAAAAACAAATTTTTACAAATTTTTTAACCTTATTTTTTTTTCTAAAAATCTCCCAAAATTTTTTTTATACAATAAATTTAACAAATTTTTTGAATTTTGCCGAGGATAAATATTGAATATTATATACAATTTCTAATATTGTTCATCAAACTAAAAAGAACTAGTAAAAGTTAACAAATATAAGCATACAAATTTTAACTTTTAATTTTTTACACCTTAAAATTTCAAAAAACTAGGCAAACTTTTATTTTTATTTCATAAAAAGCTATGGGTACGTTAAAAAATGTTGGGGGAAATTTATGTTATATAGCGATGTTTTATGTATAAAATGCAATTTTAACTTTTCAAATTGATTTGGTAGTGACCCAGAAAGTCAGCTTTGAAGATAGGAGTAAAATACTGAAAATTACCAATTTTTTTGATCTGAAGTTCCCTTTTTTTTCCAAAATTGACAATAGTATGAATCAAATTAATAAAACTGTTATGGCCTAACATAATTGCCCCTATGTCTAACTTCTTATATATAATCAAATTTGGCACTTTTAAATATTTTAATATAGCGCAGGGAGCAAATTTTTGTCTAAAAATCAAAAAAAAAATTTTTTTGAATTTTGTAAAAAAAGTCATGTCGGTCCCAGACTTTTGAGTTCAAATATTTATAAAGAATATTAAGGAATATAATTTAGCAATTTTTCTAGAAATTTAAAAAAACGCTTTTTTAGTTATTTTAAACTAAAGATTCTTCATAAAATTGTAAAATTTACAATAAATTTTTTAAAATAATAAACACATGCAAGATAGCCCTTATTGTCCTCTTTAAAATAAAAAAAAAATTACGTCTCTAGCTATAATACTTTTTGACTTACAACCTCCCAAAGTTGCATCAAATGTGAAAATTCACCTTGCAATTTTTTTTTCTTTTGCCCCTATCTCCGTCAAAAATCACTTCCGGTCAAAAAAAATTTCCAGATTATGAGATACCCTTAGATACTACCTCCATGCAAAATTTCAGCCAAATCAAAAGGGGTACCCTTCCCGGACTTGTTGGATTGAGGTGGAATTGACCATATATATAAAATTATTTATTAAATTATTTTTTATTAAACTTCATTACAGCATAACTTCTCTGTAAATAAGTTTTTCTTTTAATATAGATTAAATGGCCTATTTTTTTTCCCACTATAATTTTCATTCATTGATAAAATTAATTTTCCCGCAATATGGACCTAAAACAAAAAATTGAAGATAAGATTGTTGATGAAAGATCCAATACGCACGGAAAATCTATTGTCTAACAATAAAAATTTTGATGTATATTCATTTTTATTATAGAGTTTGCATCATATATAAGTACAAAATTTAATTTATATAAATTGAACAAAATTTAAGATAAATATTGAAAATTATAAAAATAATTAAACCCGGGTTTTAGCTGGGCTTAAAATTTTTCTTCCAGGCTGGGCTCAAAAATTTTTAAAAAAAACCGGGTTGGGCCGGGCCGGCGTAAAGGCAAAAAAAATTGAACCCGGGCCGGGCCGGCGTAAAGGTAAAAAAATTAAACCCGGGCCGGGCCCCCAAATTTTGGTTTTTGCAGATCTCTGGTGTATAACTTAATGAAATTTTAAGTCTAAGTATCTGGTGTTATATAACAATAAATTAAGTTACAATATCTAATGGTGCTTTCAAATCCTTCAACACTTGAATACATAGATTTATTTTGGTATATTAATTCCTTGAAAATAATTTTAAAATAATGTACCCAAAATTTAGCATAATCAGCATTTTCAAGAAAATTACTCAACTTTAATATTGCATCAATATTTCCATTTTTTAACTGGCTAATAATCAAATTAACAAGATACCATCTTTTGGGTTAGTAAATATTTACACAATAATAGATCATTTCTTGGTAACCTCATCATAGCTTTCAACAAAATTACTGTTACAATTCTGGGATCTTCAAATGCAGGATACAATTGAAATCTAACAACTTATAAAAACGAAATGTACAATTTTAAAAGAGCTAAATTTATATCCAAACAAAATTCATCAGCATTTTTATTTTGGTAATCAATATACTGTTGAAATTTTTCCATAACATCAAAATGACAATCAAATCTATGATAAAAATAATAACACAAAACTTAAGAGCTGTTTGAGTCATTTGCTTCAATTCATCACGCAAAGGTTTAATATCTAATGAAGCATTCATCTTATAAGATTTATTCAATCATTCATTAGGCGCTGGCCGTTCATGTAATTGATTGGATTCTCGTTTAACTTGCTTTAGGCTGCGGCTAATACTAATTTCAAAATGGTTAAAAAAATATTTTTAAAATAAAAAACGGCTAATATTACAAAAGAGAATTAATGTACTTCGGTCGTTTTATGATATGCCTAAAAAAGTCTTCTTAAATTTTTTTTTACACTCTCATTGTTAATTCTCATTTTTTTTAAACTTTATTTACAAACATGAAGTATATATACTTTAGCGAAACTTAATTTTAATTTATCTAGTTTAATATTTTTTCTTAGGGCGCGATCAGTTCGTTTTTTAAAAAATTTTTTAATGATTTTAGCTTCTGACATTAAACGCTTTTTACAAAACGTCGCCAATTTGTTATTAACATTTAATTAGTTTTTCTAAAAAAAATTTTTAAAAAATTTTAATAAAAAAATAAAATTTTAAAAAATTCAAAATTTTTACAATTTTTCAAAAATTTGAAATAAGTCTGAACGCGCCCTTACATAAATTTTAAAAGTTCTTTTTTAAAGCATTTATAATTCACTTATTTTTTTACAAAAATATAAAATTTATATATACTAGGTTTTTTTTATCAAAATAAACTAACTGCTTTTACAATTTGTATTTTATCCTAAGCCTTAAATATATTTGAGCTCTATATTATATCTAAAATTAACATAATTATAATAATCTTAACCCGCTCTTGGTTATGTGAAAAAGTTACATGAAGTGAATGTTAGAAGACTAGCGTACCCCAAATAATGACCTTCCTTATGTTAATAAAGATTAGAGTATATATGTTTTAATTACTATATTAAACTCGCGATTAGCATTGTGGGGTCCATATAAACCCCGGCACTTCTTAAATTTTAAATATCTTTAAGATTATTACATAAAAAACAAAAAAGATTCAAAAAATAATAAATTAATTTTTATTTTGCATGTTTAATACAGCTAATCTTTAAATTTTGTGACCTTTTTTTATATAATAAACAAAACTGGTAATTTAATTTAAATAACAAAATTTGTTTAAAAACTAGAATTTAATTAGAGTCCTTTGGACCCCACGTAATAAAATTCACCATATTGCCTCAATGTAAATTTAAACCTAAATAATTGTAACCACATTTTGTTTTTTTAAATAGTTTAACACATCAAGTTTATAAAATGTTTGTAGTGTATAAAAATATTATGAATTATTTTTTTCTATTTAAAATATCTAGTTTTTATGGTAAATAATAGCCAAAAATAATTTTTTATTTTATAATATTTTTTTCATGAATCTTTCTAAAAATGTTCTACTCGACCTTAAACACGATTTGATTAATAATAAATACACTTAGATTATTGACAAGATTTATTTAATGTAATATAGAAAAAAAAAATTTTTTTTATTTTTTAGAATATTTACTTTGTGTTAAATAAAATTCAATTGACATACTTTTTTTTTAAATAATAAAAAAAATCAAGTTTATACCTTTAATACTTTTGAAGTTGTTGTTCAAACGCGTTACATTTTTATCCTAGCATTCGCGGGTCAGCCCCCGATTATCATTGTGGGGTCCATATGGAGCCTAGCACTTCTTAAATTTTAAATACCTATAAAAATATTATACAATTAAAATTTGATTTGGGGTCCGTATAGGCACATGGTAAACTTCAATGTTGAAAACCATGATATTGCCTCATTGTAAATTCAAACTTAAATAATTACAAACTTATTTTTTAGTTATTTTTTTAAACAGTTTTAAAGATTAATTATATATAACACAGGTGAAAACATAAAAGAATGCATCCCCATGATGGCCTAATCTCATATACAAGCTCTTACATCGGCATTTAGACAATACAAAATATTTCGCGTCTAAACTTAAATACGACACCATATATTATCGGTTTTTAATAAAAACATTATTTGAAGTTAAAATTTAACAGTTTAACTATTGTAAATATGCAAAAATAAAATTAACCATTTTTTCTAAAATATTCAATGTTTATAACTGACTAACTAGGTTTGATTAGGAAAAACGGTAAACGGATTTGATATTCCCCAAGATGGCAGGTTTGATCTCTGTAGTTAACTCATAACTCTTAAAAAATTGTTGACCTGTGTAATGTTTGTATTGTATAAAAAGGATATGAATTATTTTTTTTCTGTTTAAATATCTGGTATTTATAGTAACAAATAGCCAAAAATGATTTTTTATTTCAGTTTTTTTCGTAAATTTTAAAGAAAAAAATTACTAGACCTAAAAACACGATTTGATTAATTTGATACATTTAGTTTAATGACAAGATTTATTTATTGTAATATAGAATTATAAAGAATTTCCCTTTTTTAGATTTTTTCTACTTTGTGTTCATTATAATTTACATTATATATTGATAACTTTTATTAGTTTACAATTAAAAAGCACGTATAATTCTTTAAAATAATAAAAAAATAAAGTTCATGACTTCAAAACTCTACAAGTTATAGATGTTTAAAAATGGGGTCCTTATGAACCCCAATGTAGCATTGGCCTTACAAATTTACTCTATCTCGGATTAAAGAGAATTACGTGCACTTTAATTATAAAGTAATGTATGTTATCATCAATTATTTAAAATTTTATTTAGCACAAAGTAGAAAAAAATCAGAAAAATGTAAATTTTTTATTTTCCTAAATTACATTAAATATATTTTGTTAATAGACTTAATGTGTCAATATTATGGATTAAATCGTATTTATAGGTCTGGTAGAACATTTTAAGAAAAATTTGTGAAAAAAAAATTTATTAATTAAAAAATAAATTTTGGCTATTAATCAGCTTAAATTAGAAATTTTATAAAGAAAAGTAATTTAAATTTTTTATAAAATACACGAATATTATATACTTAAGTAAAAATATTAAAGTACACTTAGAAATCAGAGATCCGCAGCCGGCCCGGAAACCCGGACCCCGCCCGGCGCCGGGCCGGGTCCGGGCCGGGTCCGGGCCGGCGCTGACTGGAAAAAATTAACATCCGGGCGGGCCGGGCCTGACATAATAAAAAATTTTTCTCGCCCGGGCCGGCGCAAAAATTAAGCCGGGCCGGGCCGGGCCTAGGCCCGGCCCGGCCCGGGTTGGTTAAATAAATTAATATATATATAAAATTATTTATTAAATTATTTTTTATTAAACTTCATTACAGCATAACTTCTCTGTAAATAAGTTTTTCTTTTAATATAGATTAAATGGCCTATTTTTTTCTCACTATAATTTTCATTCATTGATAAAATTAATTTTCCCGCAATATGGACCTAAAACAAAAAATTGAAGATAAGATTGTTGATGAAAGATCCCATACGCACGGCAAATCTATTGTCTAACAAAAAAAATTTTGATGTATATTCATTTTTATTATAGATTTTGCATCATATATAAGTACAAAATTTAATTTATATAAATTGAACAAAATTTAAGATAAATATTGAAAATTATAAAAATAATTAAACCCGGGTTTTAGCCAGGCTTAAAATTTTTCTTCCGGGCCGGGCTCAAAAATTAAAAAAAAAACCGGGTTGGGCCGGGCCGGCGTAAAGGCAAAAAAAATTGAACCCGGGGCGGGCCGGGCCGGCGTAAAGGTAAAAAAATTTAACCCGGGCCGGGCCGGGCTCCCAAATTTTGGTTTTTGCGGATCTCTGTTAGAAATAAAGGTTTAAATTTTTTTAGGTTAAATTTACATTGAGACAATATCATGGTTTTCAGCGAAATTGAAAGTGGGGGTCCATACGGACCTTAATAGAAGTACTAATTTCTCAACAAATTTACTTCTTAGACTTAGAACAAATTTTAATTGCTAGTTTGTTAATTATATATTTAAGAATTATAAGACATAAATATAACCCTTAATATATAATAATTTTAAAGATATTTAAAATTTAAAATGTGCTGGGGTTTATATGGACACCACAGTGCTAATTACGAGTTAAAATAATAAAAAAATAAAGTTCATAGTTTTAAACTTTTGAAGTTGTAGAGGTATAAAATTGGGTTCCGTGACCAGATAGCCCTAAAATTTTAGTTAACAGTATATGACACAGGTCGACAAATATTAATGTATTTTTTGATCTAAAAAGGAATAATCACCATGATGGCCTTATCTCATACATCTTTTCGGTTTTCCCAAATTTCTCAATGAATTTTAGGATCTAAAAAAAAATCAAAAAAACTATCATGAAACAATAACACAGGTGTGACAAACATTCTCTACAGATCCACTAAAATTAAAAAAATGGCCAATTTTGGCAAAATTGACTGATTTTAGAGCCTCGAGAACTACACAAGTCAACAAATATTAAATGGCACAACTGTGAATTTTATAGAAACTTAAAAAAATTTATCCCCATGATGGCCTTATCTCATGTATATATTTCGTTTTTCTTAATTTCTTCCGGCCTTGGTTCCTTACATCCGTCCATATCGAAAAAATGGCCTTTGACCAAATTAACAGATCGAGAATGCCCTAAAAAGAAAAAATTTAAGAATCTTTTTTCATATAAAAATCCCTTGTTACTTATATTTATCATATCAAATAATAAGATATAAAATTATTTCGTATACCAAGCTCTTACATCAGCAATTAGTTAATACAAAATATTTCGCGTCCAAACTTAAATACGACACGATATATTATCGGTTTTTAATAAAAGTTTTATTTGAATTTAATTTAATAGTTTAGCGGTTGTAAATATGCAAAAAAAAATTTCAATTTATTTTTGTTTTTGAATCTTTTGTTTTTTTTTTTGGCATTTTTTTCTAAAATTTTAAATGTTTATAGCTGACTAACTAAGTTTGATTAGAAATGAAAATCCCTAAGATGGCAGGTTGTTTGATCTCCGTAGTTAGCTCATAACTCTCAAAAATTTGTTGACCTGTGCTTTTAAAGAAATAAATAAAAAAAAATTTTATCGAAGTATAACATCAGTTTTTTATCTGAAATAATAAAGAATAACTTTGAAAACAAGCTTTAAAATTTAGTTATACAAAAGGGTTTGCACCCCAACCTATATAGGACACGTTTTTTTTGTTAAAAAAAAATAAATTTTAATTTAACAGATTTTTTGTTTTATATATATTAATAATTTCAAATTTTATTTTATTAATCTTGTTTTTTTTTTTGAAATTTTTCATAAACTTAACATATTTATATAGCTGGCTTACAAAGATTGACCAAAAAAACGGTAAACAGATTTAATAATCTCTTAGATGACAAATTCGATCTCATATCCAAAATCAACAAACTGTGTAATACTCCCTAACCCCCCTCCCCCACACCTTCCCCTAATTTACTTCACTCATGAAATTATATTGGTTCAAGGTCTGGACGGACCCAACCAGGCCATGTTTGCGTTACACAACCCTAACTGTCGCAACTTTAATAATTTTTTATACACCAATATGTTAATAATATAAAATAAATTGTGTTTAAGGACATCTTAAATAGCTTTGTACCAAACTATTTTTAATTTACCAAATTTAACGTAATTTTGCTTAAGGTGTTTTTTCAGTTATAAGTCGTGATATTAGGGTTAGTTATGGATGGAATTATAGAGTTTGATATACGGTTAGGTTAATTTAGGGTAGGATAGGCAAGGGTTCGAGTAGTATTTGGGTCTAAGTTAGTTTGGGGTTTTAGTTAGTATTAAGCTTAGGGTTAGATCTAGGTTTTAGTTAGGGTGTACTAGTTAGTAGGTCAGAGTTAGGTTAATGTTTGGTGAGATTAGGGTAAAATTATATACGTCATTTTTTGTGATAAAACAACTCAAATAACACAATAATTTTGTAAGCCTTTTAAAACATATAAAATATCCTTAATATGTAAAAGTGTTTTAATGTCATTTCAACATTTTTTTTTACAAAAAGGTTGATTTAACCCGCGAATGGTAGGAGAAATTTGTAACGCGAATGCTATAGTGGGGTACCTACGGACCCCAATTTTAAACCTCTATATTACAAGATTGAAGCTATGATCTTATTTTTTTATTATTTTGTAGAAAAATACGTGCTCTTTAATTATCAACTAATATATGTTATTATTAGAGAGTAGTGTAAATTTTATTTAACAAATTACAAAAAAAATCTTAAAAATTGAAATTATTTTTTTATATCGTTAAATAAATCATGTTAATAAATTAAAATTATCAATATTATTGATTATATCGTGCATTTTATAAAAGATTCATGGAAATGTATTATGAATTAAAAAATTATTTTTGGCTATCAATATTTTAAAAACTAGATATTCTATAAAGATAATAAAATAAATATCATTATTATACAATACAAACATTTTATATACTTAATATATAATTAAAAAAAAATAACTAGAATATAAGGTTGCAATTTTTTAAATTTAAATTTACATAAAGGCAATAACATGGTTGACATTGAAATTGAGACTGTGGGGTCCATACGGACCCTAATAGAATTTCTAATTTTTGAATGAATTTTGTTATTAGCTTAGACTAAATTAAATAGTTATATATTTAGGAAAAAAACAAATATTTTACCCATAACATATAATATTTTTGTGGATATTCAAAATTCAAGATGTGCTGGAGTCCGTATGGACCCCACATTGCTAATCGCGGGTTAAAAAAACAAATTTATGGGATTCTAAGCTCAATCTTTTACACTTAGATGTAGAGATATTAAAGATAATTGAGTATTGCATAAAAAGGACGCCATCGTGTTAGAATTAGGTTAAGGTTGAGTTAGATTTAAATTAAGATTTATTGGTTAGTGTTAGGGTTAGACAGCGTCTCCTACTCCGGGGGGGGGGGGGGAGTATGACGAGCGTGGCTCATAAAAATTGGCCGTGGGGGGTAGGTTGTTCATGGGGGGTAGGTATAACAATAGGTTAAATGAGGAAAAAGACCCCCTTGACCAGCAATATATATATTTAAATTTTTTTGTTATTTTTAAAATTTATTTAATATATGTTTTACTGATTTATTGCCGTCCAATAAACTTCAATTAATTTAAATATTTTGTTATTTTTCTTATTTATTTTACATATGTTTTTATTTTTAAAATTTATATAACATATATATAATTAACTCAATGCTTTACAATAAGCTCAAATTGTTTCCAATAGTTATTAATTCGTTAAAGATATTAAAAGAAAAGGATGCGGCAACATCATCTCGCGCCGACTCTTTATTAAATAGAATAAATTCGTCTAATTTTGTTTTAAATTTATTAAGCCTAAATATAATTTTAAAAGAAACGCACAGTCTATGCCTCCAACTTCAAAGCCCCTTATTTGATATGGGAGCTACAATATCTCTTATTAAATGTACCATGTCCAATTTGCACAAATTAAGAAGTTGGTGTTATTATATTAAAATTTAGATCAAGACTAATTTGAATTAATTATAGGGGAAACAAATAATTTTTGCGAATAAAATAATATTGAATTTAACTTAAAACGTAAACGTGGTGAAATAGAAGATGTAACTAAAAAGTAAAAATAGTTATAATTTGTAGTTACCGTATAAAAACATTTTTCGCAGCTCTGGATTTAATTCTAGTGCAATTTGAAGAAAGGTTTAATAATGATACCCTTGAGTTTTATAAGGGTGTGTCGTATTTTACAACAGCCTCATTAAAGAAATATACGGAAATACATGTGCAAAACATAAAGGACCTATGTAATTTTTATGATATCAACCCCTATGCAATTGCTAAAGAAATGAAAATGTTTATTCCATACTTTCGTCAGGCTCTGAAAGATGGTATACTTTCAACAGAATCTCTATATGGTAAAAATTGTTTTTAATTTATAGATTCAAAAATTTCTGAGCATATAGATAACTCCTCCGATGAAAACGTGGAAAACGATGATGAGGATGATGCTGAAACAGTGTTTAATAGCTCAGTAGGAAATTATAGAGCGCTCAATAAAATACATAAGAATTTTGATAACTTAAAAAAAATTTTAATATCTTGCTTTCATTAACTATCACGAGCTGCAGCGCTGAACGTTCCATGAGCAAGATTAAATTAATTAAAACTTATTTTCGCAACAAAATGGGAGATAAGTTTTTACAAAATTTAATATTGTTAAAGTCCGAAGAGGATATTTTGTTAGAATTAGATAATGATACAATTATAGATAATTTTAAATATTTATATCCAAATTTCAATAATTTACTTTATCTAGTCCTATTGTAATCTAAATCAAGATCAGGGCCGTACCAGGTTTCTCAAGCGCCCCTAGGCAAAAAAAAAATAACCCCTTATTTATTATATAGAAAGAACAAGAGGTAACAATTAATATTAATTTATTGAAATATGATGCATGGTAAAAATCTTATATAATTAAAATATATGTGATAAAATATTTTTTTTTGTAAAATAAAAAATGTAGCGCCCTCAGCAAATGTCTGACCCATGAGATAGGCTGGTACGGCCCTGATCAAGATTAATTGTTGCAATCAATTATTTTTATTAACTTTTAAATATTTACGTGGTAGCACATTAAACAATCATTTTAATTAATTTTAGTCATAATAATTTTACATTTTATTCATATATATGTTTTCGTACAATTTTTAATAATTTTTTATTAAATAAATATTTTCTTTATTTATCGTCAGTTGATAAAAAAAGAGCACCTTGTTATTGTTTATAATTAAGAAAACAATGGGAGGGGGAGGGGGGGGGGGGGTTTATCCCGGTGTATATTTTTTACCCATGGGGGGTAGCTCGTCATTGGAATTTTGGGAGTAGGAGACGCTGGGGTTAGATATAGATTAAGGTTAAGCAATTATTTGCGCTATACGGCCTACACAAAATAACAACTAGAAAATATTAATCAAATTATTTGTATAAGTGCTTAGATATATAAAAGTTTCAATTTAGATTTAGTAATTTCATTCAAAATCAATTAGAACATGTTTTAACAATTATTTGCCTCTTCATATCCGCCATTCCTTATGAGAGACTTGCCCCAAATAATTATAATATTTAATAGGGTTCTTAACACTAATGTAGAATAGAAACCTTTTTTATGCGTAAAAAAAGAATTACACTATTATAGGGTGGGAATCGTGAGTAACTACTCCATTTATAACACAGGTCAACAAATATATGTGTCAAAAAAAATAAGTTCATGAAAACATAAAAGCATACATTCCCATGATGGCCTTATTTCATAAATATTTTCCTTTTTTCGTAGTTTTTTTTTCTTCGGCTCTTTAGATCCGTTTATATCCCAAAATGGCCTTTTTTGACCAAATTGACAGATTTTGCGACCGAGAACACCCTAAAAAAAATTAGGAATCTTTAATCCCTTGTTACTTATATTTATCATCTCAATGAAAAATAAAATTTTTTATTCGAGCTCTTACTTCAACATTAAGATAATAAAGAATGTTATGCATGCAAATTTTAATATGACACGATATATTATTGGTTTTAAATATATTATCTGAAGTTGGAATTTAACAGTTTAGCTGTTTTGATGGAAAAAAAAATTCAATTTATTTTTGTTTTCAAATCTTTACAGTTTTTTGACCTTTTTTCTAAAATTTCTATATTTATAGCAGACTTAATTAGTAAACGGATTTGAAAATCCCTAAGGGCAGGTTTGATCTCTGTAGTTAGCTCATAACTCTCAAAAATTTGTTGTTGTGTAACAAGATAACTATAACAGCTTAAAGTTAATTTTTTTTATATATTGTAGAACAGGGCTGGGGAAAAAAAAACTAAATGGGCTTCTTAACAAGTTGAGTTTTTTCCCCAATGCCCACAAACTCGTGGGCATGGCAAAAGAAAAGCCCCTTTTCTTGCTTAAAGAAAAGGGGCATGTTTAAAAAAAGCCCCTTTTCTTCATAATAAACTCCTAGGAGCTTTAAGAAAAAATAACCCACCCATCATTATTATAAAAAAAAAATCAAAATTTTTGAAATTATTATAAAGAAAACATAAAATGGGCTTTTTGGGCTTTTTTTAAGAGCCACTTTTTGTGGATTTTTTTTGCCCCTTTTCTTAGTAAGGGCTTTTTTTAAATTCTTATTTTGGCCCTTTATTTGTAGCTCCCATTCTTTCTTTATGTTTTGGGGGGAAATGAGCCAAAGTTTTTTGGCTCATTGTTTTCCCAGCACTGTTGTAGAATACATTTTAACAACAATATTGGTTAAAAAAGAATTTTCATGAGTCAATTATTTTAAATTTTATGACATAAAAAACGAGATTAATATTTTAAATTAAATGTAATATTCATTGGCATTCACCCGCGATTGGGGAAGTGGAGATCTGGGTACCCTGACACTTTTTAAAATTGAAGATATTTTTTAAACTGAGGACAAAAATGTTTAAAATTTTATGACTATTTAAGTTAAATATTTTAAAATAATAATATTTAATAAAAAATCAAATCATTGCATTTTAAACATAATTTTTAAAGTGAATTTAAGGTCCCCAGGTACACCACGATGACTTTTTGAAACATATATGTTAAGGCCTTTATATCAAGCTGCCTTATATAAGGCGCGTTCAGAGTTCATTCATTTTTTTTTCAAAATTTTTAATATTCTAAATATTAGATCCTGAGCGATTACTCAAAATATATTTAAAAATTTTATTAAATTTATACCTAAATCCTCAAAATCACTCCTTTACTAATTCTAACGCTTACAAATTTTTTCCACATTAAACCAATATTTTTTAAATAAATATTTTAAATATTTTATAGAATGAACATTAACGAGCTCTAACAATCAACCAAATAATTTGACAGGTATATTATATATAATTTTTAGAAAATATGTAATTAATAAAGAATATATTAAATTTATTAAAGCTAAAATAGACACTTAATATCAAATATTTAGTAGTTTTTTTTGATGGGTTATAATATTTTAGGTAAATATTTTTTTTTGAATTATTTGAATAAATTTTTTATATAAAATTTTTACATGCTTAATTTAAAAATTTTACTTGAATAAACGATAATATGGCATTGAGAATTTTTTATTTCTATATTTATAAAAATATTTAACCACATCAAGATTGTTGCAACTATTTATATTGATTTTTTGAATTTATTTAGAAAACTTATTTTTTAAATTTTCTTCTATATTTTGCTGTCAAATAGTATATATCAAAATTGCAATTTTTCCAAAAAAATACATAAATCTCTTTAAATTTTCAATTAAATCTCATTTAATATAAATACTTCCTGAGATTTAAAATTGCTTTACAAATATTTTAATTTATATTTTTAAGGAAAAAAATGGCTTAATGATTAATTAGCAATGAATTTATTCTCTACCCACACTTACTTGCCCCCTTATCTCTCTATTTTTCCCCTTTAGCATTTATTTTATTTAACCCCTCAGCACTTAATTTTTTTTAGTATATAATGCCCGTTTTAAACAAATTTATTATTTTTTTTGCGTTAATATTTTGCACAAAGAAGTAAACTTAGTGAATTTGTACCCAAAACATAAACTTACAAAATTGAGTTTATGTTAAAGTTAAATTACATAGGTCAACAATTTTTTGAGAGTTATGAGTTGACTACAGAAATCAAACCTGCCATTTTAATGAATATCAAATCCGTTTACCGTTTTTCTTAATCAAACTTAGTTAGTCTTATAAACATTGAAAATAAGAAAAAAATGTCAAAAACCAAAGAAGATTCAAAATCAAAAATAAATTGAAATTTTATTTTTGCATATTCACAATAGTTAAACTGTTAAATTTAAACTTAAAATAATATTTTTATTAAAAACCGATAATATATCGTGTCGTATTTAAGTTTGGACGCAAAATATTTTGTATTATCTAAATGCCGATGTAAGAGCTTGATATATTAATAAAATTTATTTTTCATTGTGATTAAAAATATAAGTTACAAGGGATTTTTATATGCAAAAAAGATTTTTAAATTTTTCTTTTTAGGGTATATTTAGATCTGTCAATTTGGTCAAAAAAGGCCATTTTTTGTTATAGACGGATCTAAGGAGCCAAAGATGGAAGAAACTATGAAAAACGAAAAATATATATGAGATAAGGCCATCATGGGGATGCATTCTTTTATGTTTTCATAAAATTCACGTTTCTGACATTAATATTTGTTGACCTGTGTAATAACTCTTTCGATTAAGAGGCTCTTCACCGCTACTAAATCGCAGCCAGAGGTTGAGAGCAACTTAGTGCCCTAATCTTTGTTTCCACAACCCATATCTCTTGACAAACGTTCTCCGTGATCGCTACTGAGGTGAAAGTGTAAAAAATGAATTTTAATGACAATCAGGAACCCAAATCATCATCGGCTTTAAGTAAACAGTTCACACCTTTAGTTGTGTAGCTGCCAAGATGGCAAACCCAACGGAAACTCTTAATAGTCAAGTTCTTTTTCATTTAAGATTGTTAAAAATACTTTATTTTTGAATATTACCTTAATGTGTAATTTTATAAATATCCCTTTAGTTTTATTTTGGTTAACGTCATTTTGGGTATTTTTAAATGGGCAATCCTGCCGAATTAGCTCCTGTCTTTGCTCTAATAAATATTTGATTCCATGGCGGGGCCTAGGGTGTGGGGGCATTAATATATTGTTTAGATTCATCAATGCTTCGGCTAATACGCTAAAATTCTCGGAAGTTAAGTGTGTTTGAAAACCATTTTTTTTAATATAACGTTGAGAGTAAATCCATAAGGTAAAAAAATTAATAGACAAGAGAAATAAAAGGGCAGGAAATGAGAAAGGGCTAAAAAGCCAAAGGCACCTTTTCTTCCCTAAAAAAATTAATTAAAATATTTTTTTATTAAAAATTTTTGGTTATTTTGAAACATAATTTCTTCATATATGTATAATGTCATTTTGATTTTTTTTTTGGCCTAATTTGGCTTAAACATGCTTTAAACGGGATATTTTTTAAAACTCGTGGTAGCTTAAAACCCCTCATACAAAAAAATTAAAAAAGGTTTGACATAAGCATAGAAAACTCAATAAATCCTGGTAATTCTCGTTTACTTCGCAAAAAATCCGAGTTTGTTGTAAAGTAATTATAGTGTTTGGTAATTTAGGAGGATGGGGCTATTAATATCAAGGATTGCGGAATTTTTAATAGGGTAAATGCTCAAAATCCAAAGGGATTAACTATAACGATAAAATTAACGGTAATGGATTTTTGACAAATTTTAAATCCAAAAACCTACTAATTTTACTTTATAATTTATTTTCAAATCTTTCGACTAATAAATCCAATATATAAACCACCTGAATGTATTTTTTAAAGTTATGGTCGCAAATTCTTCCCATCCCAAATTAAGTTAAAATTTAAACATAGAAATTTCTCTATACATAAAAAACCCAAACTGTAAAACGATATGCGATAATTTTAGTTAATTCCGCATCTGGATTTTAGGTGAGCATTTCAAATGTAAAATGCAAAAGAAAGAACTTTAATCAAGCTATCAAAATTATAAAAAAAAAACTTTATTTTCTAAAGTTCTTAAATGGTGACATTTTAATTTGTTTTTCAACTTACTCCGATTAGTATGGCCACTGGATCCAAATTGAGCGAAGAAAAAAAAACATTAGATACAAGGCCATAATGTATATTAGAATGGTTCAGTTTAAAAACCGCAAAACTGTAATAAAATTTGTTGATGGTGCAAAACAATCATACCTTAAACAATAACTCCTTAATATAAGTTATTAGAATCTTTGGAACCGTAAATTTATGAAATAATATATTTTCTCTCTGCAAAAGTTTTTAACTAATTATCAACGACAATTAAAAAAATTAAAAGTAGGAATTTTGAACGGCTGTGTATTTAAAAACTTATATGGGGAGAAAAAAATTATTTTTATAATATTTCATTTTTTTTATGTAATACAAAAATTGAAATTTTAATTATGAGTTCACAAAAGACGTTTAAGCCATTTTTGGATATGAAATGAATCGATTCTGGTAAAATTAACTAAAAAGAGAAAATTTTTCTCAAACATTTAACTTTTTCTAATGTTTCAAATAATTATGGCGATCACCTATATTTTTGATGATTTTTGTTGATATCTATAAAAAGAAATAGCAATAAATGTTGTGCATTTATTGGGCTACAAATAGTAAATTACTAGCATAAAACATTTATATCAAAACAATAAACTTGTATTAAAAAATATTTTGTTTTATATAAAACTATCATTAAATTACATATTAAATGCAAAAAGGCAATAAACATTACTATAACGCGGTCGGCATATATATATAATAACATAAGAAAGCTTAAAAATACTAAAATTTAATACAACTAACTTAACATTATCCCTTCATAAAATAATGCCGCTAATTAAAATTTAATCTTAAACAACACTTATATTTTGTTAGGACAACGTTCAAAAAGGTTTGTCTCAACAAACAAGCAGATTTAAAAAATAAATGTAAAAAAATTCCTTATAACAGCCTCTAAGCCCTTTTAAAATTTTGAAATTTACAAAAAAAATGAAAACACCTTTAACTTGCTCCGCGTTTATTCACAAGGACAACATAATTTTCTAAAACAAGTCCAAATTATAAACACAAGTCACAACTAAGATGTTACCCTATTAAAAAATTGTATAATATATGTCTACATAAAATTTTTGGCATTTTGCTTAACCTTCGTTATAACCATTAAAATACCCATGTTAGCTCCCAACAAACCATCCAATGGTTAAATTCCTAGCCTTTGCTGCCTTTTCTTCAAATGTAATTTTAGGTTTATCTATAACAGACAAATTTTGGCCAAAAACCCAAGCCCTAACTTTATGGGTCATGTAGAAATATTTGGTCTATAAAATCTTTGATTGAAAATTAAATTGGTCAAAAATAGAAATTTAAATACATTATTATTATAGGCTTATAAAATCTCTTTTTAGGGCACGTGCAAAGTGAGTTTTTATTTTTGTGAAATTTTCAAAATTTTGAAAAAAAAAATGTTTGAAATAAAACGCAAATTTTTAAAAAGTTGCCAAATATAATATATGCACATAAAATGCTTTCTCTGAAATAAAAAATGTTTGAAAAAATTAAAAAAATAAATTTTCAATTCAGAATTTTTAAAATTTTACGAAAATAAAAACTCACTTTGCACGTGCCCTTAAATAAATTTTATGAATCTTTCAATAAAAAATTTTCATTTGTTACACCATTCGTATTTTTTTGTAAGCCCTATCCTAAATAAATAAGCAGGGAAAAAGGAAAAGAAAATTAAGTAGAGAAAATACTAAAAATGGTTCTCACGTTTAAGCCTTATAATTTTTTATATTTTTTTTTTCATCTAGCCGAAAACAGGCTCCAAACGAGAAATAAAAAAATATGTTAAATCAAGAGACACCAGTGTATAGGTAAAATCGTTGTGTAATGTAAATATTATTTCTAATCATCATCGTTGGATTGGAGAATGGGAGGCTGTTCAGAGTCAAAATTTGAAATAAGGTTATCTTCGGCCGTGGGTAATAACTGTCCGTCGTCTAATGTATCAATATGGGCGTTATCCCCGTTTTCATTCTATAGTATTTTAATAGCATAAGCCATTTATAAATAATTATATAAAAATGCAATATTGAGAAACTTAGACACCTGTTTTCTAAAAAACATCCTTTGAAATTGTATTTATTAAAAAACAAAAAATAATTTTAATAACATTGCAACTAATTTCTTTAAATATTATGTAACAAAATGTAAATAATTAACACAGCTCAATAATTTATACATAGAGATAACAATTATAAAAAGTTTATGCCAATTATTAGCATTATTCTCTCATTTTTTGATTTAATTATAACTTAAATTCTATTATGCATTAAAATGTTTCATGCGACTAAACTCTATTTGCAATAAAATTAAACATTGCAACAAAAAAACGGTTGAAGCAAATGATGGTTAATTGGGCAATTTCGATTCCGTTAACTATTTTTAGAGCATTCAAATATATTTGCTCGAAAAAAAATTTTTTTATCATAAAATTAAATACAAATGATATAAATTTTTTTTCCATAGTTAAAAAATTTTTTTTACACCCATTTGTAATTATTGAGATTATTTCAAAATATAAAATTTAATTGTAATAAATAAAATTTTATTTGATAATTTTATAAGAGCATAATAATTAGCACTTTATTTAAATTTTAAAAAAATAATTCATGTCGCATTGAAAAATTAGATATACATGTTCTAAGTATAACACTCTTATTTTGAGCTAAAATAATATTTATACTATTTAGTATATTTGGTGTAAAAAGTTCTGACACTCAAAATTAATTGAATATCTTGATGCCTAAAAATGACATTTAGAAAAAAAGCAAGGGAAGGGGTTATTAGTTAATATAGTAATCACCTATAAGCTATATAGGGAATTTTAAAATTAATAATGTCCAAAAAAGAAACCTCAAAAATATGAAAAATAGATAAGTTGTTGAAATAAAAATTATATGGGTTTGGTGGTAATAAAGGCTTTTTTGGTTAATATTAATGGCGCTAGGCCGATTTAAAAGACCACAAATAATGATGAGTAAGCGCTATATTGCGACTTTGATACTAGGACGGGAAAAGAAAGCCAAATTTAAAAGTAGCAAATCGTGCCTTAAGAAATAACAACATTTTTAAATCAATATATTTGATATTCTTGCCAAAAAAAGGAGGTCAATTTTTTTGTGCATTGTCATTAAGTTTCTCTTAAATATTAATTTGTCACCTATTTATTTTGTTGCCCAATACACTTCCAAATTTATTTTTATTTATTAAATTAAATAATATTATAATATTTTTTTTTGGTAAAGGGCTGGAAAAATTTGCTGGTTTGATCCCAATGCTAGCTTACACAGGTCAACAATTTTTTGACAGTTATGAGTTAACTACAGAGATCAAACCTGCCATCTTAGGGAATATCAAATCCGTTCACCGTTTTTCCTAATCAAACTTAGTTAGTCAGTTATAAACATTGAGAATTTTAGAAAAAAAGGTCAAAAAACCAAAAAAGATTCAAAAACAAAAATAATTTGAAATTTTAGTTTTGCATATTCACAATATTTAAACAGTTAAATTCAAACTTCAAATAATATATTCATTAAAAACTAATAATATCGTGTCGTATTTAAGTTTGGACGCGAAATATTTTGTATTATCTAAATGCCGATATAAAAGCTTGATATATTAATAAAATTTATTTTTCATTATTTGAGATAAAAAATATAAGTTACAAGGAATTTTTATATGCAAAAAAGATTTTTAAATTTTTTCTTATTGGGATATATTTAGATCTGTCAATTTGGTTAAAAAGGTCATTTTTCGTTATAGAAGGATCTAAGGAGCCAAAGTCGGAAGAAATTAAGAAAAACGAAAAATACATATGAGATTAAGCCATCATGGGGATGTATTTTTTTATGTTTTCATAAAAATCACGTTTCTGACATTAATATTTGTTGACCTGTGTTATAAACTGGGATTGATATCATCAAAAACACCAGTAATATTTAAGAATAACAGATTGATCAGTGCGTAAATGAGGTAAAGGTATGTTGATATGGTGAATTAAATTGTCCGCACTGATGTCCGTATTTCATTAAAAATTCACCGGTGCATGCAGGGTTAGGAGTACCTGATAAAAAACCAATAATTTTAAAAAACAAGCAAATAATAAACTAAAAATTAAAATATAAATTGCGCCTATATCTGGCATAATTTTTATAAAGCATTTATTTTTTACACAAATTGTAATTTTTAAAATTATTATCAAGCAAACGTAAACATTTAGAAGGTTATATAAAGTATTGAAAACATTTTTTTTGATAAAAGTCAACAAAATTTTAACCTAATTAAGTTAATAACACTTAAGTGCTAAAAAAAGTCTTAAGTAACAAAAAAAAATTAAAACTCTAAGACTAATAAATAAAAGATATATTTTTAAAATCTATTTTTTAAGCACATGATCATTTATAAAAATAATTAAGATATTAACAAAAATAAGCTCTATAATATTTTTTTGAACGGCTTAAAGGCGCGTTAAAACTTCATTCGTTTTTACGTTCTGAAAGTTAAAATTATTTAAAATTTGAGTTTTACAATTATCACCATAGATTTTACAATATTTTCTAACACTTACAGCAATTAAGTATATATAGAAATTTTGATAAATTCATATCTAAATCTATATAAACATAACTGATAATCATTTCAACAAGACTCTTAGAAAATATTTTAAAAAAATTTCATTGGACTTAAATGAAATCTAAACGCGTCCTAAAGAAAAAAAAATTAAAATAAATACGTTGTGGCGGACAATAGAAATAATTTGTCAAGTTTTAATGGGAAAGGTTTAAACTAGACTCTGACATCTATATACCCATTACTATACAGGGAATAAAAAAATTTGGAAATATAGAATTTATCAGGGAATGTCCAACTGAGAGCTTAATTTATTCTAATTTTGAGAGTGAAGGATTATAAAAACTCACTTTTAACGTGGCCTTATGGCTTTTTAGATTGGTCTACCGTTTTGCATATAAACAAACCACCGTTACATTTATTAAAACTAGAAAGGACAAAAATATATCTTAATCATAGATTCTTTAAGCAATGAGTTTTTTACCGTAGTTTAGCAAATGTCATAAATGGGTTTACCTAACTATAATATTTTTTAATTAGTTTGAAAAAGATAACTTAGCAAAGTTTTCAAAGTTTGGCCATTTTCGTGAAGAGCTCTTAAGAGGGCTTAAAAAGAACACAAAATGCTTTTCCTATATCAAATTATCATTTAACAAGATTCAATCAGTTGTGGTGCTATTGACAGAACACAATCTACATAATAGCATTATCTCAAATATTTTTTCCGTTTTTCGAATTATTCTTTTGAACGAGGCTCATTGAATCTTGCACCAACAATGACCAAATGGGTAAAATTAACTATATTTGCAACCTATTGGAAAAAAAATAATTTAAAATAACTTTTACATATTGTAATCCATAAATATTATAAAATTTTCACTTATATTAAGCGCTAAAATGAACATTTAGGTTAGACAGAATATTTAGCATACCAGCCTAAATAATACGCAATATTAGGTGTTTTACAAAGCTTATATTTAACAGTTTATTATATATACAAAAATTTTCATCAAGTGTTTTACATTTTTTTGTTTATAGCTGGCTTACGTTGATTAAAAACGGTTAACGGATTAAAAAAAATATTAAGAAACACTAAGTGATCTCATAAATTAGATATCTCAAAAATTTCAAAATGTATACAGGACAGTTTGAATCTTTCAACGTATAAAATAATCCCTAAATTTCTACTAAACAAAAATTATTTTCTACAAACTAAGCATTTTTAAAATTAAGTTGATAACGCAATATTAAACATAGATAGACATTAAAACAAATTTGACATTAGCGAAACATGCAGATAACAGTTAAAAAAAACATTTTCAATGTTAATAGAAACAGAACGACATTTATGATTACATAGGGAGGAAAATACGAGCCAAAGAAGATGATCAAATTATTGGAATGTTTTGGGCTGAGGAGAGTCAGAAAGCGCGTGGGTGGTTACATTTACAAAAGTTTGCTGAGGTTGATGACAATTTTTTTCTTTGTTTTCCAAATAAAAGCTATTAATAAGCAGCTTCTCGTATGCATCAAACTCTTGAAGACCCTTGTTCTCATCATAATTCTCTTCATTATCCGCATATCCATTTGCAATTTCAGTCTCAAAATTTGGAGGTCCATTATTTACAGATGGATTCAATGGAGACATATAATATCCCTTACTCGATTCGAAGCAATCAACCTCTGGGCTTTTCGAAACTTCAATAATACAATTCGGTTGCTCCGAATTATTAACGATTGCTTTGGAAAACTTTGGTTGTGAATGATATTCATTTTTTTTATTATTATCTTCGTCTGGAATCTCAAATCCTTCCTGCCCATGGTCATTATAATGTAGAGATATAAATATGATTAAAAGGAAAAATTATAATGGCTATTTTAAGGAAAATACGATTTGACAAAATGCGTAAAAATTTTATACAAGCAATTATGATAACAAATGAATTTAAAATAGAACCACCATATTTACAATATGACTATTACAATACGTGTTGAAAATTTTTTAGAGATTAGAGAGACAAAATAAAGTTTTATCATCAAAAAAAATTTTCAATCAAAAAAATGAATATATATGTCAGCGTTCGAACTCTATATTCTGTTGGCGGAATATTGTTTGAACTTGACCTTAACTAAAGCCTATATTCCACCGGTGGATTACTTTTGGAAGCATAGTCGGAGCCAAAATCTCATTTACGCCGGCATAATATTGTTTAAATAAACCTCAGCGTCCAAAGCCTATATTTAGACGAAAAATATTGTTTAATTAAGCGAACAAGTATTTAATCTTAAGCGGTTGATTATTGGACTATGAATTGGTGATGTTTGATTTATATTAATGAACTTTTAAATATTTTTACTGATATAAAATTATATTAATAAATTTATTTATTTATTTACAAAATATTAAAAAATTATAAATTAGTGTAAGAGGTAGAGAGTGAGGAAATGTTGACAGTTATAAATAGTTAATTTTGGCCAAATCTTTATGTGAAAAAAAGTGATGAAATTTAGAAAGAAATTAGTATTATATTAAAAGCAACCGGCCTAGTGTCGACTCCCTCCCCATAATAAACTTAACGGGCCAGGCCTGGGGAAAAAAATCAAGAACCGGGCCGTGTTGATTTAATCTACTTTTTTTATAATAATTGTAAACAAGGACTAATAAGCAAATGTATTATTAATTAATAAATGGTATTATTTCTGCACTCTGTAATTTAAAAAAAAATTATCAATAATGTTTCTGTATAAATAAAACAAAGGTGAGTTTGCTTTAATTTTCGTTACGTTTATATAATTTTGTGCTCCCGAAAGTATATCCCATTAAAATGAAGCGGCTTCTAAGATTTTTTTATTTAATATTATTGTAGACTTAATTTTTACATCCGTCATAGCGAAAATATCTTACGTTGGTGTAAATAAAAAGGAAAAATATCAAACTAACACCTAGACCGTCCACCTGCTAACAGACCAAAAGTCACGAAACTTTTGCTTGATCATTAATAAAAAAAATTAAAATTAAATTTAATACAACATACAATTGACGATTTATAAATTTTATCCTTACGGCTAGCTAAATATAAGAATTAACATGATTCCCTGTCCACTGAAAATAAATTTTGGAGCTCTATAAGTCCAAAAATATTCCAATATTCTTTATCAGTTAAGGTCAAGTCCAATTTATATTCCGCCGGTGGAATAAAGCCTTTGAATGCTGACATACACAGGTCAACAAATTTTTGAGAGTTATGAGCTAACTGCGGAGATCAAACCTGCAATAGGGATTTTCAAATCCGTTTACCGTTTTTTTAATCAAACTTAGTTAGTCAGCTATAAACATTCAAAATTTTAGAAAAAATGCCAAAAAAACAAAAAAGATTCGAAAACAAAAAAAAAATTAAATTTTTTTTGCGTATTTATAACTAATTTAAACTTCAAATCAAGGACGTAGCAAGTTGTAAAGCTTGGGGGGGTTTCAAAAAAAAATTTTTTGTGTTTTAGTTTGAAATCTACTGATTCTTATGATTGTTACTTAATTTTGCTTTTTAAAATTTGAGTAATCATTAAGGACTTTTATAAATAATGTTTATATAAACAAACATATCTGGTATTAAGAAAATTATATTATTGATATATTATATGCAATAAATTTTTATATTAATGATACAATTATGTAATGAATATATATAATAAAAATGGTTATATTCAAGTACACAGCAAATATTAATGGAATATGCTTTATATTAATGCTACAATTTGGATGTAATGAAAATGGTTTGAAGATTTAATAATAAATGGTTATAAACAAATATTAATGGAATACAACACACTTGAAAGTAGAAGCCTTGGATTTGATATAGAGTTTTTAACAGGCCTATTTGTGACAAATAATGTTTTTGCGAATACTTTATATATGGTAAAAGATTTAGTAAATAACTTCACTGAAATAAAAAAAAACTCAGAAAGATATTTGAAATTGATATGGACCTAGGTAGAGGAAAAAATAAACTTTTAAAATAACTAATCAATATACTTTAAAACGTATCAAATTATACATCTGTTCAACAAAGAGCCAAGACTGATGAAATGGCTTAGCCTTGCTTGTATAATTAAATTTGTTATAATTTTTTGTATGTCGATAAAACTTCCTCAACGGAGGGTGCTAGTTCTCTGTGTAAATTAAGCAAGGCTAAGCCATTCGGTCTTGGCTCATTGTTGAATGGATGTGGGAGTTTCAAAGTAGAAAAGGCCCTTTCTGCTTCGCATGTTGTAATTGGTATTAAACATAAGATTTTAATTAAATATGAATATTTGGAAATGTGTAGTTCGGACAAAAAGTCAACAAATCTATTGTATTTTTTGGTTTAAAACTTGATCGTTTAAAATAATTCTGGCACAATTGGCATTCAGCTATAACTATAGTTTTAGAATGCAATAAATAATTTTCATATGTATTTAATAAATCATTAAATTTAGATAAATCAAAAACATGATATGGTAAAATAGATGTAAAATTATCTATTATATTATAGTGAAACAAAAATCTAAAATTTAATTGTTATATAATAAAATCTAGAAAGGGAATATATAAATTAATTTTAAAATATAAACGAAAAGGTGTAGTTTTATTTTTTGTATATTGATTAGTTATTTCAAATAGTTAAACTTTTTCCTCTACCTCGGTCCATAATTTAAAATGTCTTTCTTTATTTTTTATTTCAGTGAAATCATTTACTAATTCTTTAACCATAGATAAAGTTTCAACTATATCTTGATCTATTCGCTGAAGCGACTGACATAAAATAAAAGTTCGCAAAAATACTATTTGCCACAAAAAGGCCTGTTAAAAATTCTATATCATATAGTCCAAGTGATAAATCCGAGGCTTCTACTTTCAAAGGTATATCCTCCAAATTTTCAATGACTTTGAAGGAATGATGAATCACATCAATACATTCTGTAAAAGAATGTATTGAGCGATGTTTTTCGGTCCATCTTGTTGAACACATCTTTATTAATTTCTCCCCTCTAAAATGAGGCTTGTTACGTTTTAGCTCCTGAGCAAATATTAAGCTTCTTTTAGGATATTTAAAAAAATCAATGATTTTGCTCATTTTATCTAAATTTAGCAATATATTAATTACTTAAGGTTTTTTGAATTATATAGATCTTGCAAGATTGAGAAAGGGCAAGATTTAATGAATGGGAAGCGCAGTGCGTAAACAAAGCGCAGGGATTTTGTTCCCTAATTATTGATAGCACGCCATGGTAACAACCAGCCATAGTAGCTGCACCATCGTAGCCTTGACCAACAAGGTGGCAAATATTGAGATCTACCACCTTGAGAAAGCCTTTATCTATGGTTAAAGAATTAGTAAATGATTTCACTGAAATAAAAAATAACACAGAAAGACATTTTAAATTATGGACCGAGGTAGAGGAAAAAGTTAAACTATTTGAAATAACTAATCAATATACAAAAAATAAAACTACACCTCTTCGTTTATATTTTAAAATTAATTTATATATTCCCTTTCTAGATTTTATTATACAACAATTAAATTTTAGATTTTTGTCTCACTAAAATATAATATATAATTTTACATCTATTTTACCATATCATGTTTTTGATTTATCTAAAATTAATAATTTATTAAATACATATGAAAATTATTTATTGCTCTCCTACGCCAATGCTTCAAATACAACTTTTATTAAAAATAATATATCGTGCCGCATTTAACCCATTAGTGCCGAAGGCACAAAAATTTTTGAAAATTAAATTTATTTTGCGATAATATTTATTGAAAAACATCATATATAAACAATTGATTATTAAAAAATTGTAAAAAATTATCAGTGGTCAATAATGTGCTGTTCCAGAAATGTAACATCCGGCACATTTATTGTATGTTTTTATGATAGCCATAAAAACACATCCTGTGGACCAAAACATTACAATCTTGGCACTTAAAAAGTGTATTCTTCTTACAAAGCTTACACCGACCTTGTTTGGCAGCTTTGGTCAGGATATGTGATATATTGAGAGTTTTCAACGATTTATGAGGTCTACCAGAATTTGTACATATCGGGCGATTTTGAATTTGTATTGAAATTTCTCGCACTAAATCGCGTCTGAATTGCAAATGATCTTCCGTACCTCCGCAATACACGTGAATACGCCACGCAGCTACGTCTGCCATATTTAAAAAGTTTGAAAAGATATACCACCACCATTTTTTTGAACGTAAACGCGGACGATAATCGCTTTGAAATCGATCTAGTAAATCAACTCCTCCCATATGGCTATTGTAAGAATTAATTGGTAGGGTGATTAATTTTTATATAACCTTTCTTTTTCGTATTCCAACGTTTTACGATATAGGAGTTGACGTTTTCCCAATTAATAGCATGCTCGACTATCCTATTGGCAAACAATAATTTTTCCATCACCAAAATATTCAAAGCTGCCTCGAGATAACTTTTGTAGCTTTTTCTCGTTTAACGAGCATTTTTCGGTAGGGTTGGCTCGGATAACTCCTGTACATCTAAGTCCCTGGTCACCGAGTTTTCGTATTATTTTGGTTGAAGCGAAAAAGTTACCGAAAATAAGAGCGTGGCATTTTGGATTTTCTAAATATTTAGTCAGTTTTTCGATAATATGCTCTCCCAATAATCCGGTATAAGACGTAGATTTTCCAGTGTAAATTTTAAAAGAAAAAAGATACCCGTAAGAGGAAGAAAGTATCCAAACTTTTATTCCAAATTTAATCGGTTTATTTTTCATAAACATTTTGATTGTACTTTTTCCAAAATAAGGGATCATTTGCTCATCCAACGACAAATTTTCTTTGAATACTCCAAATTGTAAAAGATTCTCTTGGAATATATCTAAAAAGGGTCTTACTTTTGCCAATCTATCAGACTTATTGATCAAAGTGTTACCAGCGAGGTGTAAATATCTTTTCATTTCTATAAATTTATCTCTTGGCATCAAGGAGCTTACAAATTTTGAGTGAACGTCATCTTCGTTACACCAATACAAGCGTTCTCGGGGTAAAGAATTGTATCCACTGAATAATATGTTTCCACGTCATATGTATCGATTTGTTGGTGATTTTGTTGAAAAGCATATATTTTACTTTGTTCGATAATCAAATTATAGATACGGTCATCAAAAAATTTACGAAAAAGATTTTAAGGCGAAAAATTTTTAAACTTTAATAGTGATAATGAATCTAAAGAATCCAGAGCAAGTCTACGATTTAAGATTTTTTGTTTTTTCCAACAAACCTTTTGCGAACATTCGTGGAACTTTTCATGAGGATTTAAAATTTCTAGTGTCCCAGCAACATCCGTTCTGTCATTCACGACTAAATCATCATCGCTATTTTCCTCATCTGTCAGATCCCCAAAATTGTCTGGAGGAATCACAGTAATTTCATCGTTTCCCGAATGAGCATCAATGAATTCAAGAGCGTTGATCAAATTTTGAAAAAGGGGCATTACAAATAAATGACAGCTGAATATAATTTTTCTCAAAAAAAAAAAAGTCGTAAAAAAGTTTTAACACTACTTTCTTAGAAAAAATCTATTTTTGAGTTTTTAACTAAAATTAGATATGGTATGTGCCGGATGTTCCAAAAATGGAACAAAATATTTCAAACTTTTATACTTTGGCGGAAGTTTGGCTAAAATTTCTAAAATTTATACATATTTCAATAAACATGATCCCTTTAAAACCCCAATTGTTTAATCTTAAAATAATTAATATAAAGCCATAGTTATGGGCTATTAAAAGTTAGAAAAAAAATCTCTTTTTTTTGCACTTTTTAAACTGTATTTTAGCGCCTTATAAAACATTTTATTAAATTTTTTATTATATCAAATTGTAATTAAGAATGAGATTTTTGCATTGATATCAAATTTTTTTATTATCTTAGGTTAAACCAAAGTTATGAGCTCTTAAAGTTGGTGTTCCAAAAGTGGAACAATCGGCACTAATGGGTTAAGTTTGAACGCGAAATATTTTGTATTATCTAAATGCTGATGTAAGAGCTTGATATACTAAAAAATTTTATTTCTTATTATTTGATATGATAAATATAAGTTACAAGAGATTTTTATATCTAAAAAAATCTTAAATTTTTTTCTTTTTAGGGTATTCTCGATCTGTAAGTTTGGTCAAAAAGGCCATTTTTTCGATATGGACGGATGTAAGGAAGGCCGGAAAAAACTAAGAAAAACGAAATATATATATGGTCAATTCCACCTCAATCCAACAAATCCGGGAAGGGTACCCCTTTTGATTTGGCTGAAATTTTGCATGGAGGTAGTAACTAAGGGTATCTCATAATCTGGAAGTTTTTTTGACCGAAAGTGATTTTTGACGGAGATAGGGGCAAAAGAAAAAAAAATTGCAAGGTGAATTTTCACATTTGATGCAACTTTGGGAGGTTATAAGTCAAAAAGTATTATAGCTAGAGACTTAATTTTTTTTTTATTTTGAAGAGGACAATAAGGGCTATCTTGCATGTATTTATTATTTTGAAATTAATTTTTTTTAAATTTTGCAATTTTGTAAAGAACATTTAGTTTGATATAACAAAAAAACGTATTTTTGAATTTCTTAAAAAATTGCTGAAATACAGTCCTTAGTATTCATTATTAATATGTGAACTCAAAAGTATGGGACCAACTAGACTTTTTAAAAAATTCAAAAAAAAAAATTTTTTTTTGATTTTTAGACAAAAATTTGCTCCCTGTACTATATTAAAATATTTAAAAGTGCCAAATTTGTTTATATATAAGAAGTTAGACATAGGGGCAAGTATGTTAGGTTATAACAGTTTTATTAATTTGATTCAAACTATTGTCAATTTTGGAAAGAAAGGGGGAACTTCAGAACAAAAAAATTGATAATTTTCAGTATTTTACTCCTATCTTCAAAGCTGACTTTCTGGGTCACTACCAAACCAATTTGAAAAGTTAAAATTGCATTTTATACATAAAACATCGCTATATAACATAAATTTCCCCCAACATTTTTTAACGTACCCATAGCTTTTTATGAAATAAAAATAAAAGTTTGCCTAGTTTTTTGAAATTTTAAGGTGTAAAAAATTAAAAGTTAAAATTTGTATGCTTATATTTGTTAACTTTTACTAGTTCTTTTTAGTTTGATGAACAATATTAGAAATTGTATATAATATTCAATATTTATCCTCGGCAAAATTCAAAAAATTTGTTAAATTTATTGTATAAAAAAAATTTTGGGAGATTTTTAGAAAAAAAAATAAGGTTAAAAAATTTGTAAAAATTTGTTTTTTTCCTTTGTTCAATATTTTTAAATAAAACAGCCTCAACAACGTTAAATCTAATAAATAAAAGTAAAATAGAATATATTTGGCCTATTTAGAATATTATGATTCAACAAATGTTCTTTATTTATGTTTATCAACAAACTTAAAATAAACGTAAAAAGTCAATTATTTTATGAAAGATTTGATATTATAATTACATTAAAGAAGTCAATTTTAGGGTTAAGCAACCTTAAATGATTATAACGGGCAGAATTAGCTTCAATGATGAATTTTAAGACTAAATATTAGACGTAATTTAATATAAACAAAATATAGACATTCAGTCTTTTTTACTAATTTTCACAAATGCCAAATATGTTTTCGAAAGGCTATTTATAGCAAGGCACACCATATATATCTAACTGACCTTATTAAAGTGTAAAAACCAACAATATTAGTTCCATTTACATTTTAGTTTTATGATATAGATGCACTAGACCTATTAAAGAAAGAGGAAATATTACTGTTACTTGATTCTTTGGGCATATGGATTTGGGCGATTGACCTAAAGTTTTTTATAACTAAATGCGTTCCTTACGAGTTTTAACACAAGAATGTGTTTAAATAAATACATTAATTACAAATTTAATAAAAATAATGAAATGATTTAATAATCTCATTTTTTTATAATTTACCTATCTAGTTCTTTTAAGATTTTCTATACATAACATATATACTATTTTTTTAACACTTAAACAGGCAAAATATGACTGATAATATAGGTTCTAGATATTTTTAGATAATTATGCAAAAATAATAAAAAAATAAGCTTGCACAGACGAATACAATCTGCGTTAGTTTTTTGACACCTGAAAATTTGCTGTTTTTTGGCAAATTTAGGTATTTTTATTGTAGAAGCGTCAAAATCGAGTGAAAAAAGGTGGGGCTATTATATGTTATTAAGCGATATTTTATCTATAAAATAAATGTTAAATATTAAAAAAAGATTGGCTGGTTAACCAGAAAGACGATTTTGAAAACAGGCAAAATTTTCACTTTTTTCGGTTTTAAGGTTCACTTTTTCATTGTAAATTTAATAATAGTAGTAATCAATTAAATCAAACTATTATGGTCTAACATAATTGCCCATATGTCCTGCTTTTTGAAAACTGTCAAATTTGGCACATTGGCATATTCTAATATAGTGCCAAGGGTATAAATATGTCCGAAAATTATGGCAAAAAATTGATATTTTTAAATTTTTAAAAAAAGTCATGCCGGTCCCAAACTTTTTAAATCATAAATTTATTAACAATATTAAGGGCCATATTTTATAAATTTTTCAGAAAATTCAAAGATACGTTTTTTGAGCTATTTGTGTCTAAACTTGACTTAAATTTTTTGGTAACTTAAAAATTTTTCTTAAATATTTTTTGCGTCTAAGGTAGCCCTTATTACGATCTTCAAAATAAAAAAAAAATTATGACTCTAGCTACAATACTTTTGAGAACACATGCGCGCAAAGTTGCCTCAATTTTTTTTTTGCAAAAAAATAAAAAATATTTTTGCTCATATCTCGGTCAAAAATCACTTCCGGTCAAAAAAAATTTAGGTTTTTATCAGCACCCAAGGACCCTACCAATGTACCAATTTTCAGCCAAAACTGAGACTTCAAGGGAAAAAGTTTGTCGATTTGAGGTGGAATTGACCATATATATATGAGATAAGGCCATCATGGGGATAAATTCTTTTATATTTTCATAAAATTCACGGTTGTGCCATAGATATTTGTTGACCTGTGATATATAAATAAATTCGTCAAAAATTCAAGACATGGTAGTGATTTAAATAGTTTTTGGTATCCTATTTTAACATTCATTTACCACTTTTAGCTATTAGGTCAATCTTACGATCAGTTAAGGTTGTAGAGAAGGAGATGTAGGTTTCGCTCAATCAATCTTTTACTCATTTTAATTTTTTGTTAAATTTATTTAAAATTTTTATTTGAAGCGAAACTGTTAAATTGAGTAATATTATTACAAAGTTAATTTAATATTAATTAAAATTTTTAGCAAAATTAAGTGTGGCCTTTCATCAGATATAAAAAAATTTCAAAAAATTAGACGGATTTTGAATATCCATCTCTCTAGTAGTTATCAGATTGGTATTTGTCAATATGTGTAATAATATAAACTAAAATGCTAATAATTAGTATGGAATAAAAAAGTTTGAAACTTAAAATTACCTCGGTAGAATATATAATGGATAAAACTTTCTCCATATTTGAGTCTGCCAATCCTTTCGATTCCAGCTCTTGACAAAAAATTTCAATATTCCTCAGTTTTGAATAATAAAAATTTCGCTCAATATCCGCTTCTTCCAACATTCGACTAAGTTGTTCAATCTGATACATATTTTAAAATATAAAACTTATAATTAGATATAAAGAAAATTAAAAAATGAACCAGAGGCTTACTCATTTCAAGAAGGGAGGAGGGTGAGGGGGTAAGAAATTTTCATAATGAGGGGGGGGGGGGTGAGGAAAATTTAAGAAAAAGGGGGCGGTTTGTTTTTAGTCTAAATATTATAACATGAGCAGGTAAAATATGTGTATATTTTAATGTTTGATAGTTATGAGCTAACTACCAACCTGCCATCTTAGAAATTTTCAAATCAGTTTAAAGTTTTTTCTAATCAAACTTTTAAGTCAGCTAAATATATTAAAAAAATTTTGAAAAATTGTTAAAATAAAAGGGAAAAGGCTTAAAAATAAATGATTTTTTTTTTATATTTACAACAGCTAAACTGTTATTCAAACTTCAAATAATATATTCATTAAAACCGATGATATATCGTGTCCTATTTAGGTTGGGATGCCAAATATTCTGCATTATCTAAATGATATGTAAGAGCTTGATAAACTAAATTCTATTTCTCATAATTTGAATTTAAAATATATGTTAAAAGTAATTAATATACAAAAAAAATCTTTAATTTTTTCATTTAGGGTATTCTCGAGGTCACAAAATCTGCAATTTGGCCATTTTTACATAGTAAAATGGCCAAAGGCGAAACGAAAAATATGAGATAAGGCCATTATGGGAATCATTGCGTGTCAAAAACCTTTTTTTTTGACATTGTTTGTCAAAGTGTAAAATCCACATATAAAAGTAGCAGTAAGGTTGTCTAAAAAATTTACAATGTAACTTATAAAGGTAAAAATTTATTAAACAAAAAATACAAAAATATTATTTATTTTTAAGTTTGATATAAATAAAAAAAATAAAATAATATTTTAAATATAGCAGGAATAATTTATAATTTGGTTTATGTTATAAGACACACCTTTGTAATATAACAAAAATACATATTTTGTGATTGTACACATGTTTCGTTGCACTTTAAAAAATTCTTTTATTAATTTGCCCCCCCCCCCCGCATTCTCCTTATTTTTTAGAGAGTCAGTATAATAACCAAATTTTTCTAAATTTAAAACAGCCCAAAACTATGTCTATTCAGTGAAGTATAGAATTTAAGTGAATTAATTACAACATGAACCTCTAACGTTTTTTAACTTAACCTCAGTTCTGGTCCTGTTGCGATCAAAGTCAGGACCCCCATATCCAAAACATCAGTCAGGACCATAATCCGTCTTATCCAGCCAGCACGAGAATCAGGACAGGCCGGGCTAAATTTCAAAAATGGTCAGGACTTAATTTTAAAATAATATTTTAAGGCTGGGTTATATTTTTTAATTAGATATCTGCTTCTTTATTAACATTGAATTTTGTTATTGTATGGACTAAAATTGACAAAATCAAACTATGAATGATAGCAAAAAAAAATTATAGTGCAATGTAAAATTTGTATTATGGGGTTAATCCGGGCCGTAAAAAAAATTTCGGTTAGGGCCCGGCCTTAGTTAACCACTCAGAACTTTAAAATATATGCCATTTTAACATAATTTTAAAAATAAACATTTTCACATTAGTATTAGCTTTTCTCAATCATGGTAATAATAGAAAATTGGTTTTTTTAACTATAATTTTTACGATACCCAATTTGATGGTTAAACAAGCCATTGACATTAATTTCCCATTAATATACCAATAATTAAACTAATCCAAAGTCAGTAAAAGATCTCGTTGCATTTCAGATATTAAAAAAATATCGCCCAGCAGATAGCAAAACATTTAGACTTTTTAAACCCATATAATTGTAAAAAAGATTTCTTAAAACATGAAAGTGACACCGATAATGTCGATAAAACAAAAATTAAATAAAAATTGTCTGAGACGCAAACGATCCGGAGTGACAAAACTTTTACATTAAACCACGAAAATGTCGTTTAAGATCAAAATATTTGGGAAAAAAATAGCAACGCAAACCGCAAAGGCCCCGGAGTGACACAAATTTCTTAAAACCTCGAAGGGATGCCGAAACTGATATTTGGCCCGGTTCGCTTGGCACATTTATAACGTTAGCTTGACTAACTTAGACCTGCGCGGCCCGGTCCATTATTTTGCTTTTCATTTTCGGCCTTACGTTTAAAATTACAAGCAGAGCCGAGAATTTTTACATTTGCAAATAATTTTTGTAATAAACCTCAAATACAGCGTTGAATATTAATAATTATAATAGAGTTTATGAGACCGTATATTAGGCTAAAAGCAAAGCAATTATAATAAAAAGGGCTCTCAACCTTCATTTTTTGTTAAAATATTTCTTTGTGAGGGTGAGGAGATTAGCTGAAATATGCATGCGCACATTTTTCTGAATATAAGGCCTAGCCATTTTTAGATGGACTAGGCGGCAAACTTGGTAAAGCCCAACCGCAAGTAAAGGTGCCCGTACCAAGTTTGCCCCTCACCTGGCTACGGCTCTGAAAAAGGATAAACGAATTCAAAATTCCCAAGATGTCGGGTCTGGTCTATCTGTTCTCTAATAGCTGATATATCTCAAAAATTTGACAAACTGTGTTATATACACCTCAAAAACAAAAACATGATATTACAATAGCTAACCTCTTTTTTGCAAACGCTAACTTGGTTGGTTTGAGATTCACCTGGCGGAGCTTTGTTCATTGCGGTGACGCCAATCACTTGGTCTTAAATATAACAAATTTATGGCTCTAAAAATCTAAAATATTATGGTTTCAAATGTTTGTTAAATTTTAAAAATCAGAATAGTAATTATCACTTTAGCAAAAACGTAAGATATTTACAAAATATGTTCGGATGAAAAAATAAAAAGTATATTTTTGGTAATAATGTGGGTAGAAAAAAAAATAATTTTTGTTTAATTTTACAAAGCTGGGCCAATTTAGACTTTGAAAAGTGATAAGTCAGATTACAAGCGTCCTAAAAATATTTATCCTTGCAAATAAAGAATTCAATTTTACAGCGTTAATATCCTGCATCCAAGTTACAAAAAACTAACTTTTCAGGCCCAGATCACAAATAGACCATTTGGGCTAAGAAATCAATAAATTCATATCTTATCAAAAAAAAATGATTTTAAAACATTTTTATCAAATTTAATATGACCATCAAATCATACAGCTTATTACTTCATTAGGTAGAAGTCAGGCCTGGCCCTTTAATGAGCCATTAGGCCAGCCTTAGACAAGTTATATATAAGTTCATAATAATATTTTGTCAAAATGTAAAAAAAATTGTAAATATTTATAATACATTTTAATCAAATACTGAGTCAGGTCTGGCCCTTTAATGAGCCATTAGGCCAGCCTACAGACAAGTTATATATAAGTTCATAATAATATTTTGTCAAAATGTAAAAAAATTGTAAATATTTATAATACATTAATCAAATACCGTTAATAGCACAATTTTTATTAAATCCAGCAACACCAATATTATTACCATTTGAACGAGTAGGTTTAGGTGGAGAATGTTTCTTAGTGACAGTCATTGCAGCATTGTTATGTGAGGAAGGAGGAATATTGTATAAATTATTATTGCTAGCATTATGGGAAGAAGGCTTAATAATGGTAGACATATTACCTTTGCCTTAAATACATATTTTTTAACATATATAAACATCATTCAAAAATATTTAATTTAAAATAAAGTTAGGAAAAAATGATTAAATGTATTTAAACATTTAAACTTTTTTATTAATATTTTCCTTTAATAAAAATCAAAAGATAAGCTATAAACTATCAAAACTTAGAATTTAAGACCCTTGATTGGGGCCACATTTGATTGTAAAATGCCAGATATAATTAATTATGATAAACATAAATGCAAATACAAAAGTAATTGATATTTAAAAATATCTCTTTTGCAATAAAATAGTAATAAAATTAAGTTTTTATATTTTTAAAGAGTGTCATATAGTATTTTTTACATTAATAAGTAAATCAATTACTAATGTTTAGAGGGGGGAGCTCAATTCCATCACGTGATGCTAATGCATCATAGTCTCCCATATCACCATTGTAATTTACATCAAAAAACTTTTTAAACCATTGAACAAATTCAAAATTATCTTGAAAACGACCTTTGACTAATTTATCTACAGGTATTATCTTAGAAAATATAAAATATTTATTTAAGTTAGCCAAATAAAACTTTTATTAAAATAATTACATACATAGCAAAATAATATAAAATTAATAAATATCATATATTAAATGTTATAAGATATATTTAACATATTTGTTAAGATAACAAAAACAAAATTTTACTTTTTCAACACTTAACTTTTTAAATGCTGCCTGAAGCTGTTTAAAATTTTGAATATATTCATGTTCCAAAATTGCATTAAATTTAACTTTTTTTAAGTTTATAGATCCTAAACGTATAATTAATTAAATCTACCAGGAAACAAAAGGTCAATAAAATTACAATAAGCAGTGCCTGTACATAACTGCTCTATTTTAGTAAATCTCGATTGCAAACATTCATTGACCCAGTTAAGCATATCATGGCGACTTAAATTGTCCGTGGTGCAATTTGTTGAATACACGTTTATAGCTGACATTGTTATTTATCGGGCAATTATAATCATATGGTTAAGCTTCGAAATCACAAAATCAGGGAAGCGTATGACTGCTGAATATGACCATACAGTAAATATTAAAATAAAAATTAACCTAAAAGTGGCACTAGATGATATGTAAAAAGCTAGCACATTTATTTAAAATATTTTCAAAAATATATTTATATTATTTGAAATTTATGATTAAATATAAAATAAATAAAACCAATAATTAAAATTTGGTAAAAGTTTGATAACAAAATTTGTTTAAAAATAGTTAGTCCATATAAATCCCACATAATCTATTTTAATGTTAAAAAATAGCCAATTTTAACTGGATAAATTAAAACCTCATATTCTAAATGTTCTTTCATGATAGTTTATTTAGAACGTTTGTGTATAATAATATATAATTTTTTTAAATGTGTAATTTTTAAGGTGAGTAATAGCCAAAAATAATTTAATCACAATATTTTTTTAAGAAAATTACTTGTATTTTAACCTAATAACAGAATTCATAATATAGTTTAATGAAAAGTTTATTTAATGTAGTAAAGAAATATAAAAATATTCCATTTTTTAAACTTTTTTTACATCGTGTTAAAAAAAATTTACAGTTTACATAACCAATTAACACTGTGGAGTTCATATGGACCCCATACATCTTGAATTATGATTATCTTCAAATAATATATATAATGGATCAAATTTTTGTGACTTTTTTATTAAATTAAACAAAACTAGTAATTAAAATTTAGGGGTCTAATTGTAAAAAATTTTTCTAAATTAGATATTATTAGGGTCCATATGGACCTCACTTGGTTAATTTTAATGTTAAAACCATGAAATTAACTCTATGTGAATTAAAACTAAAAAAATTGCGACCTTATGGTAATCTTTTAAAATAGGTTTATATTTAAAGAGAAAATAAAATAATCTATACATTTATTATACAATTTAAACATACTTAATAGGTATATATATTTAAAAGAATAACTAGAAAATAAAGATGCAATAAAGTTTAAATTTAAAATGAGGTAACATCATAATTTTCAACATTAAAATTGAATGTTTGAGGTCCATGCGGACCCCAATTAAACTTCTAATTTATATACAAATTTTGCTATTAGACTTTGACCAAATTTTAATTACTAGTTTTGTTTATTATATATTTAAGAAAAAAGTCACAAAAATTTGACCCATAATATATAAAATTTCTTAAGATAAATTAGATGTGCTAGGGTCCATATTGATCCCACAGTGCTAATAGCGGGTTAAGTATATGAAATGTTTGTAGATATGAATTATTATGTTTTCTCTTTAAAATATCTATTTTTTAGTTGTGTAATGGCCATAAATAATTATTTCATAATATTTTTTTTCAAGAATCTTTTTAAAATGTTCTACTAGACATAAAAACACAATTTAATATATTGATACATTTCGTTTTATTCAATGTATAGAAAAATATATCCCATTTCTCAGATTTTTTTCTATTTTGTTAAATAAAATTTACAATATACTAAAATGATAACAATATTCGTTTATAATTAAAAAGCAATTGTTTTTTTTTAATAATATAAAAAATAGCTTTATAACTTGAATTTATATATTTTAAAATTGGGTTCCATATGAACCTCATTGTAGCATTGGCATTACAAATTTCTCAGCCTACCATTGGCAAGTTAATAATAACTTAATTTAGTTACTAATAAAAGTGCACGTATTCTTTTTCAATAAGAAAATAAAATTCTTAATTTACAAATTTTAAAACTAGAGAGGTTTGAAAATGGGATTTTTATGGACCCTACGGTAACATTCGTGTTACAGCCTAGTGCGAGATAAATAAATCTTCTCATCAAACTAAATATATTAATTTTATTAATTTGTCTGTGTTTTAAGTTCTAGTCAACCATTATATGAAATATTTGCGAGAAAATTATAAGCAAATCAATATGTATATCACTGTAGAGAATTGCATTATGAAGTGTGAAACTGGAAGTGTAAGTCATATTGTAAAACGAATAATCAAGGCAGGGTGAATTAATGCAAAAATAATTTTTTCTTTATCAATATTTTTTTTTATAAAAATACCTTATTAGTTTGGCTATATCTAAAAACACAATTTACAATATTGATATACTTTATATATTAAAAAAGTTTAACCCGCGATTAGCACTGTAAGGTCCTTATGGCCCCAGCACATTTTTAATTTTGAATATCCCCAAAGATATTATATATCATGGGTCAAATTTTTGTGACTTTATTTTTAAATATATATTAAAACTAGCAATTAAACTTTTATGTAAGTATAATAACTAAATTAAAATTCTAATGGGGTCCGTATGAACCCCACCCTTTCCATCAATGTTGAAAACATAATATTGCGTCAATGTAAATTTAAACTTAAAAAATTGCAATATCTTAGGGATTTTCAAATCCGTTTACCGTTTTTTTAAATCCTAATTAATCAGCTATAAACATAACAAATTTAGGAAAAATGCAAAAAAAAAATCAAGAAAACAAATTGAAATTTTTTTGCATTACAACAGCTAAACTATTAAGTTCAAACTTCAAATAAATTTTTTATTAAAAACCTATAATATATTGTGTCGTTGGACGCGAAATATTTTGTATTATCTAAATTCTGATGTAGGAGCATATACTAAAAAATTTTGTTTCTCATTATCTGATATATTAAATATAAGTTACTTGAGAATTTTATATGGAAAGAAGATTCTTAAATTTTTTCCTATTTAGGGTATTCTCGATCTCAATTTGGTCAAAAAAGGCCATTTTTTAGATATGAACGGATGTAAGAAGCCAAGGCCGGAAGAAACTAAGAAAAACGGAATATATATATGAAATTAGCATGTGGATAAATTCTTTTATGTTTTCATAAAATTCACGGTTGTGCCATTGGTGTTTGTTGACCTGTGTAATAGGAATAAATTTTTTTTTTCTTTACAGAATATCTAGTTTTTAAGGTGAGTAATAGCCAAAAATAATTTTTTTTTATAATATGTTTCTCATGAATCTTTCTTAAAATGTTCTACTAAACCTAAAAACACGATTTAATCAATTAGAAAAATACATTTAGTTTATTTACAAGATTTGTTGTAACATATAATAAAAAATTTCCATTTTTTTGATTTTTTTTTACTTTGTGTTAAATAAATTCTGCAATATACATTAATGATAACCTATTTTAGTTTTGATTTAAGAGCACGTATTTTTTTTTAAATAATGAAAAAATAAATTTCATATCTTTAAAACTCCTAAAAATATAGAAGTTTGAAATTGGGGTCCTTATGGACCCTACAGCATTCGCGTTACATAATTTTCACCCTAGCATTGGGTTAACTGTATGAAAAACAAAAATATCTTATTTTATAGATTTATAATTGCTTCAATTAAAATATACAGTATTCGTTAAGGATAACCTATTTGAAGAAAAGATTGAAAGGATTCCATAAAAAAATATAGATTTTTGAAACTAATTAAGTTATTAAGGTTTAAATTTGGGGTCGGTATGGATTGTGCTATATCTAATAATTCCGGCCCGGCCTACCCAAATAAATTTGGTATTTTATTTTGTGGGCCCGATCCGTTCCGAACCTACAAATACTGCTCATATTTGTCGACTTGTGGAGTGCTGCATCAGGTTCGTATGTATCCTATATTATTAAGTTTGCAGATATCCTCATTATCAGTTGAGATTTAATATTTTGCGCAAATATTTAAAATGATTACACTAAAATTGGCCGCGGTCGAGAATTGTAAAATTTCTACGATATCTAATGTTTTAAACAAAATCTTCTTTCTAATTTACAAATTGAATAATGACACCTAAAACTTGCCTGATAAATTTTGAGGCCCCATCTATTTTTACTTAAATTCCGTCTAGTTTTTAAACTAAATTTGGCAAAATTAAATTAAAATAAGGGGTTGGAAAATACAATTTAAAAATTCATAATTTCTCAATAAATTTTACCGGTTAGACCCGCCCACCGGCCCATCTCAGAATCGCCCAAAAAAGACCGAGCACGGCCTGACCTAGATTTAAAACGGGTTACCCCGATTTTTAATATATTATTTTGCCTTATTTTTTAACTATTTTTTAACGAGAAATAGATTATATTTATTATTAATTAATTATATGTTTTTATTAAGGATCACAGTCGGAACCCAAAAGCCCCGGCCTTGTGCCGGCCAGCATAAAAAGCGGACCGGGCCTGAATTTAATAAAGATATTATGCCGGGCTGAGCTAAGGTTTTAAATCTCTTTTTTTTTCACTTAGTGCGTCCGCAAGAACATATTCAATGTTAAAACATAGCTTTAATAAAACAATTTCGGAGCGTGTAAATACTGGCCAGGCTGGGTCCTGGGCCTAAAATTAAATAATCATATTCCTGGCCTGGCCAAATAGCAGGTTCGGGCGGGCTAGGCGGGGCCTAAATTGTACAACATGTCGGGCGGGCCGGGCCAATTATCACGGCCGGGTTTGAGCTCTAATTTTAACTAAAGTTGGCGCCTTGGATTCAAAGCATAAATATTCTACTCTTAGGCATAACGCTCGCGAAAAATAGTACTAAAAAGTGACATGGCGACTTTAAGACCCAAAAACCAAAAATTATTTTTGGAAAATATTTAATGTAACAAATTAAACGTGAATTTTTCAGTAAAGAATTTAGACTATTTTTAACAGAGTAAAAATAATAGATAGTTGAATGTTATAAGTTGCATCCGAGCTATCAGTAATTATTTTTTCGATTTGATAAAAATAAAATATTTTGAAAAGTATATATTTAAAAGTAGTTAATTTGTAATTTTATCGATGTAATTAAGTTTCTGAGTCTCGAATTTACAAAATTGTGGGTTTTGGCTTGTTGTCAGGGGAGAAAATTTTTAAAAAAACGGGGCAACAAGGCCTTATGGTTAATTCTTGCTTGAAAATTCGATCTTAGGATATTTGAATTTTGTAGACCAGTGAGAGTTTATTTAACTTGCCCCAGATCAGCCCACTAGTTCCTACAACAAAAATTCTTAAAAGGTAAAATAAAATATTTATTTTAGTTAAAGCTTATATTTGATTTCTCTTAAAGTAAATCATTTTGATTAAAATAAAAATTAGATCAGCTTGCAATAACTTTGTACTTTTTCCTTTTTAAATATATATAAAACAATTTGGACCCGTCTAACAAACCCTAATTTTTAGGGCATCTCTTAGATGCAAGGTTGTAGTCAGGAAGGCTTATTTACAAATTTTGATAACTAATATTGATATTACGAAGTTGAAAATAATTTTCTTATATACATTTTTTTGAGTTGTAGTAATTAAATTCTATAAAAAAAGATCCACAAAGGCTTATTTAATATAAATTTATATGTTATGTTTTCTAATATGGTAGTAACTCCGTCCCCCACCCTTTCCGAACCTTCGCCTTAACACAGAGCCGTAAAAATTTATGACCCTAAACGTTTAGTAAATTTTGTAAAAATAAATAGATTTGTACATTACCCCTGATTCTAGATGGAATATTGCTAACCATTTGATGTTGCTAACGCGCACACCCAACGGTAGTTTTAGAAACAATTCTCGCATAATGTATTTAGATCTAAATGAATTAATCCTGCAATAAAGAAAAAAGAAGTAGACAGTTTAGTTGTGTACCATCTTATTTTTAAGTTAAGTTCTAATTATTTTCATACATAACCAATCAAAATGACTGTAATAACAAGGACCAATTTATTATAACCCGAAAAAAATCCACTGTGAATTTTTTTTTCAAATTGATACAGCACAGTGCTGGTCCGTCTATATAGGCCACCCATGCGCTTGGGAATCACTGACAAATTTTATTAGGGGCGCTTTTTGATGTGTGGCCTGCTATTTAAAAAAAACTATGTAAAAAAAATTAAGTGGAAGTTTATTAAAAACTAAAAAATTGATTGTTGTCGTGGCTTTCATGATGCATATAATTTGTTAAATCGGAATGCCACAAGAATGCAATTTTAAGTTAAAAGAAAAACAATTAAAAATAAAAAGATTGATATTTGTTAAAGATAAGCAAAAAATGTAAAAAGATTTACAAAGGCAAAGTCAGACTGATAATTTTGTTTTTTTTTTATTAAAAAGATGTTGATAATTCTAATAATCTTCAAAGTTTTCAGATGATTTCAATATTCCAGCCTTATATTAGCCCGCTTTGACACGATAAAAATTTACTCCATAAAAATAATATGATACACTAATTGATGCCCATGTCTAAATTAATAATAGAGCTATAAAAATTATTTTGGGGCTACTAATTTATACAAGTAATAAATTAATTTAATTCTTTACAATAGAATATAATTTGGCACATTAGCCTCAAATATTGTAGTTTGGGCATAATTTATTTAAAAATACAAATTATTCAAAATTTATTATAATTTATTTTAGTAGCCTTTAAATGTTAATAATTTCGATAAACCTACCATTAAGTTAATTTTTTGTGCACTAGGTCAACCAAATTATTTAATTGTTGTTTCAGGCAAATTATTTTAAGAGTTTTGCCCTACATTTAACATTTACTTAAAATATTATTAACCCGCCATTAGCACTGCACATCTTAAAATTGTTATGGGCCAAATTTTTGTGACTTTTTCCTAATTTTTATAACAAACAAAATAACTAGTAATTGAAATTTGAAATGATTCTATTGTTGAAAACCATGATATTGCCTCAATGTAAATTTAAACTGAAAAAATTGCAACTTATTTTTTAGGTATTCTTTCATAGTATTTTTACATATTACGTATATAAAATGTTTGTATTGTATAATAATGATAGCAATTATTTTTTATCTTAAAATATCTAATTTTTAAGGTGAAAAACAGCCAAAATTAATTTATTATTTCACAATATTTTTTTAAATGATTTCTAATGTTCTACCAGATCTAAATACACTATTTAATTAATAATATTTATACATTTAATTTAGTGACATGATTTATTTAAAATATAGAAAAATAATTAATTTCAATTTTTCCAATATTTTTCTACTTTGTGTTATATAAATTTTGCAAAATTCATTCATGATAACCTATATTGGTTTATAATTAAAAAACACGTTTTTCTCTTCAAAATAATAAAAATAAAGTTTATAGCTTTAAAACTCTTTATGTTATAAATGTTTAAAATTGGGGTCGGTGTGGACCCCAGTGTAGCATTCGCGTTACAAATTTCTCACCCTAGAAGCGGGTCAATCTTATTTCTGCCACATATTAATATATCAACCATTTATATTATAATAATAAAAAGATTTTCAAAAAAAAAAAGTTTTTTAAATAAGCCCCCCTCTAGATATTTCAAGCCTACGTCTAGATCTAGGCTTCCAATATCAATGTGCAGGCTATTATTGCCAACTCTGTTCTGCCGAGCTCCATTCGAGAAAAATTCCACCTTTTCACTTCTCCTTAAATCTATTCCTCTCTATTTATACGTCGAATTTATTAAAATTATAGACAAAACAAAGCATAAACAAAATACGACTTTTTGTGCAGGTGCGCTTCCCGTTCTTTACTTATGGGCACGTGTAAAGTGAGTTTTTATTTTTGTGAAATTTTCAATATTTTGCAAAATTTTATATTAAAATAAAACGCAAATTTTTAAAAAGTTGTTAAAAATTGGTTATGCACCATAAAATACTTTTTCTGAAATAAAAAATTTTTTAAAAAATTTTGAAAAAAATAAAATTTTCAAAATTTTACGAAAATAAAAACTCACTTTGCACGTGCCCTATGCAAAAATGCACATACTAATTTATACTGATATTAAATCTATCCATTTGGTTTGGATTAGATAAATAGTTAGAGATTTAGTTTGAGTTAGAGAATGTTAGGCTAAGATAACTTTAAAATTAGGGTTAAATTTTATTTACTTATAAATAAGGTTATTACACAGGTCAACAAATTTTTGAGAGTTATGATCTGACTCCTGAGATCAAACCTGCCATCTTAGGTATTTTTAAATTCTACCGTTATTTCTAATCAAACTTAATCAACTCTTATGAAAAAAAAATGTCAAAAAAACAAAAAAGATTCAAAAAAAATGTTTTTGCATAAATAGTTAAACTGCTAAATACTAACTTTAAATAACTTTTATAAAAAATTGATAATATATCGGGTCTTATTTAAATTTGGACGCGAATTTTTGTATCTAAAAGATGATAGAAGAGCTTGTTATACGAAAGAATTTTATTTCTCATTATTTGAGATGATAAATATATACTTTAATATGAAAAAAAGATTCTTGAATTTTTTCTTTTTAGGGTATTCTCAAGGTCGCAAAATCTGTTAAAAAAGCCATTTTTTCGATATGAGCGGATTTAAGGAGCCGAAGGCGGAATAAACTAAATAAACGTATAATAATATGAGACAAGGCCATCACGGGATTGTATTCTTTTATGTTTTTATTTTTTGTCATTATTCGTTGACCTGTGTTATCAGATCAAATAATTTACTAAATTTTGCACTTGAGATGAATTAATCATACATGCATGTAAAAGGAGAGAGCGATTGTAGAATTTCACTCATAGGGCTCTTATTTTATTAAATTTTATATCCCTTGTCATACAATCGTACCATTTTTAATACATGTATTTCTTTTAACTGCAAAACGCCAAGTGTGATAGACCCAACTAATTTTGCTTTGTTACCTCATAGATTTTAACTGAGCCCTTAACTGTTGGTGTACTAAACTCTAAACGTCAAGAGAAACTTAAGACGAAGGATGCGCGAAAGATTTTTATTGTAAATAAAGTTAAATATTTAAATGCCGGGATATGTCATTACCCCCGTGCGTGATCGCTGATTAAACGATGAAAATCCTTCCAGTAAATAAATGTCTATCTGCCATTTTTATGCGTCTTGCCTTGTATCTAACTATTCTTTGCTAAATTTTTCCTATCAATTTATCCAGACTGTTTTAGAATATTAAAAACGGCCAGTTATTTTGAAAAATTTAAGTGATGTTAACCTACCATTACATTTTTGAACCTCTTCATTGATAAATACAAGTATGCCTCTTGTAAATATTTTTGTCCAATCGCGCTATTAGTTGTCAATGCTTACAAGAAATGCAATTGATGTTGACTATTAAAACACAGGTCAACAAATATTTATGTCAGAAACGAGATTATTATGAAAACATAAAAGAATGCATCCCCATGATGGCCTAATCTCATATATGTTTTTCGTTTTTGTTTGTTTCTACCGTCTTTGGCTCCGTAGATCCGTCTATAACGAAAAATGGCCTTTTTTGACCAAATTGACAGTTCTAAATATACCCTATAAAGATAAAATTTAAAAATCTTTTTTGCATATTAAAATACCTTGTAACTTATATTTTTAATCACAAATAATGGAAAAAAAATTTTATTAATATATCAAGCTCTTACATCGGCATTTAGATAATACAAAATATTTCGCGTCCAAACTTAAATACGACACGTTATATAATCGGTTTTTAATGAAAATATTATTTGAAGTTTAAATATAACGGTTTAACTATTGTAAATATGCAAAAATAAAATTTCAATTTATTTTTGTTTTTGAATCTTTTAGGTTTTTTAACCTTTTTTTTTAAATATTCACTGTTTATAACTGACTAACTAAGTTTGATTAGGAAAAACGGTAAACGGATTTGATATTCCCTAAGATGGCAGGTTTGATCTCTGTAGTTAACTCATAACTCTCAAAAAATTGTTGACCTGTGAAATTCAAAACTAGGCCACATTATGTTTTAAAATGCCTATATTAAAAAAATGCATATGAATTCGAAATTTATAAAAAGATCACTAAGTTTGGAAGCATTGAAGTATTCATGAGAAATTTTTGTATGAGAGAAAAAATATTTTGGGTCTGTGATGCGATTAAAATCAACATTCGGAAGCCAGCCCGGTCTTCTAACCAAACGAGGATAAACGCTATTTTACGAAATTGTATCTTGCAAAGTAAAGATCACTCATCCTCAACCTTCTAAATAAAGATATTGGGATCGATTTTTTTATTTTATTATCGCCTAAGTTTGCTATTGTTAGAAAAAATCAAAGTCGGGGTCCTTAAGCCCGCCGGGTCCGCCCAAAAAACGGGCCGGGAAAATTTTAAACGGGCCGGTATAAATTAAAAAAAAAATTGCCGGCCGGGCCGAGTTTAATATCTCATTTGCCTTATTATATAATAATTATTAATAAAAAGAATTAAATTTTATTTTAACGCGATTTAGGATACATCTTCATTCTGTATTTATAGCTTGCAACTGGGCCATATATGTAATTTCGGGCTAGCCGGGGCGTAAAATAAAAACCAAATTGGGCCGGGCCGGAATATCACGGTGGGGTTTACACTCTAATTGTTTGTAATAATTAAAATTGTATTTATTGATCACAAGAGCGTATACGCATAACCTCAATCGACTCTGGGCGGGTTGGTCTAATAAAAAGCAAAATTTGAGCTTAGCCGAAATATTGCCTTTATAATTGGAATAGGCACAATTGCTTGAATTATCATTAATTTAATTTGTTACAAACTTGTGCATAAAAATTTTTAAGTCATATTTATTTACAGTATACTATTAAGAATGTTTAAATATGTGACAAAACTGATTAATATTTAAAAAAGTAATTTTTATTAAGTCAATCAGATATTTATTATATTTTAACCTCTCTTTAAGTTTTCTTTAAGCTGGTCTTTGGTCTCTTCAAACTATTTAAATTAAGAATTAATAGCTTTCCTGTATATAGCCAAATCAATGTCGGGACCCACAAAAGGTCACCCGGACTGGACGGGCTTAAATTGAGAACGGGTCCGGCGGGCCAGGACTGAATTAGAAAAAAAGTTTTGTCAGAATTATTAAGTCTCACGTTGCCCTAATATTGTTGAAAAAACAAAAAAAGATTTAAAAACAAAAACAAATTGATTTTTTTTGTGTATTCACAGCAGCTAAGTTTAATTCAAACTTTAAATAATATTTTCATTAAAACCCGATCTTTGGGTTGTATTTAGGTTGGAATGCCATATTTTCTATTATCTAAATGTTGAGGTTTGATATATTTATAAATTTTATTTTTCTATTTGAAATAAAAAATGCATGCTACAAGTGACTTTTTATGCAAAATTAGGGTATCCTCAAGGTCGCAAAATTTTACGGTCAAAGATGGCCATTTTTTCGATATGGACGAAGCAAAATCTCCGAAAGAGATAGAAATTACGAAAAACGGAAGATATGTATTAGAGGCCTTCACAGGAATCCATACATTTCAGTGCCAAAACTTATATTTTCTGGCATTATTTGTCGACCTATGTAATCAGAGTTTAGAAAACTAAAGAGCTCAAACCTAGTTGTTTTTATATGGTTCAACACATTCTAACCCTCCCCCCTTTTTTTCCCCCCCCCCAAAAAATTAATTTCCCCCCAAAAATACATTAATTTTATGTTTGCCCCCCCCCCAAAAAAATTGAATTTGCCCCCCCCCCCAAAAATACATAGTAATTTTATTTTTGCCACCCAAAAAAAGCTTGTTCGCCCAAAAATACGTATAAATTTTATTTTTTCTTCCACATAATATAATTAAATTTGCTCCGTCAAAAATATCTAAAAAATATTATTTTAAAAATATTAACTTTTTTTAAAGTGTTTCTTTATTCATTAACACTTTTCATACGCTAGAGAGACACAGAAATTATTTCTGTTGTAATTAGATCTATAGAAAAATTTTTACAGAAAGCTTTATATTTGTGAAAGCAATTCATAAATCTAATGCCTAAAAATTTTTCTCACTAGTCATCAATCTTTTGTTATAACTTAATCTAGAACCAAAAACCTGATCGCACAATGCTACGATGGGGCGAACGTAATGCCCAGGGGAACAGGTGGTGTTCAAGTATTTCTAAGCAAAATAGCTGGACACCATTCCCGTATATTTACTGCTTTAACCACCGATTGCATCTTGTTGTAAAAGATTGTCTTGAAATTTTAGTGAATGGAAAGATTTTTTTGATATTTTTCTTCCCTTCATAATTTTTTTTAACGTGATGCAATCAAGGTATTTAGTGAATTCAGGACCATACCCCGGCTGTTGCCCCATCGGTGTGGTCACTACCTGGCCATTGTTTTTTTTACACAAAAATATTTAAAACTCTTTTTAAAATTAAAAATAAAAAAACTTTTATATCTTCAGGTCACAGGGCCAAAACGTCGGGGTTTTTTGACCATATTTATAATCATCAATTTATTTTTTTTGTATTTATCATTTATAAAATTATTTTATTTATTAAAAATAATTATGGATCAATTTCAATGCAGAACGATTTATGTTTCTAAAACTTCTGATTTAATTCACCAATGTTTGTTAGAAATTAAACAATTAAGAAATAAAAATACATATGAAGATTTATTCAAAAACTGTTTTGATATTTAATTTATCTATGGATAAAAAAAACTAACCCTAAAGATTTTTCTGTTTTTTATTTATTTTTAAGTCTGAAAATATTAAAATAAAAAGTATTTATTTTAATATTATTGATTTATTTATTGATTCTTTTGATAATAGATTTTTTACCGATAATATTTATTTAAAATCTTTAGATTCCCTTTATAAATTTGATTAACCTTTTTTTTAGATATAAATAAATTAGTTCCCTTTACAAATTTGATTTACCTTTTTTTAAGATATAAATAAATTAGAGCCTCTTTTAAAAATAAGTAATATTGATAAAAATTTATTATCTAAAGAAAATGACGCAATAAAAAAAATTTTTAATAAGAAAACTTTGTTATTACAGAGAATGTGTTACTAATGATTTTGTTGAATTGTTTTATGATTACAAAGATGCGTTTTTTAATTTATTTCATTTTTTCTATAAGTTTGTTATTTACTCTTCAACGTCGAGTTGTGAGGCCACATTTTCTTCTTTAAAAAAGATAATAACTTCTAGTAGACTGGCAAGTAGTGACCTGCGTAAAGGTGATTTGGTTCTTCTAGGACACGAAAAATCATTAACTGGGGCGTTGAATTTTGATAAATTTTATAATTTAATCAATACAACCTCTATCAGAAAATTGTTAGATTAATACAAAACACTGCTCATAATCAGCTAATTATTTACTATTTTACATGGTTGCAAGTTTTTGTGCGCATTTAACATTTATGTTCATGTTTTATTTAATTTTTTACCCTAATATTAATTACTAGTTATATATAACCAGTGTAATTAGCATACTTATACAATTTGTTTTCATGATAATCAATCTTATTTTATTATTCATTTTCTAAAATTCAAAGTTTAATATAATTCATTTTTATCATTCATATATATCATATTATTAATTTTTATGCGCATTGATGCCAAATGATAAAATCATACTTACAATTAATTTCCAAATCTCATATCTTTTTAAGCAATTGATTTAGTGAAAACAATCAATTTTAATTCACATAAATTTTAAACGCAATCATTTTTTTTTTTATTTTATGAATATCATAAATTACTATTAATTTGTTAAAAAATTTTGAACATGGATTCTATTGTTGCACATGTATTTTTGCCGTGACCGAAGGTCACGGCTATTTTGCCGCCGAAGGCGGCAAAAAATTTTTTTCTGCCCCCCACGAGATTTTTTTGCCCCCCTAAAATGGAAAAGCTAGAATCGGGCCTGTTTGCGTTAAATTGAGGCAGGCTCAAACTACTTAAATATATCAACTTAGCTAGTAATTTATTACAGTAAAAAGTTTACAATTAATTTATTAGACTGGGATATATTTTTGTTTATATCATGTTCATAGCGGATTTTTTATTTTCGTGAAATCTTAATAATTCTGAAAGTTTTTAATTTTATTTTTTTCAAAATTTTTTATATTAGAAAAAGTATTTTATGTGCTAACTAAATTTGGTGTAAAAAATGGGTCCATTTACAAAATAATATTCAGAATTTTACAAAAAAATTCACTTATCTAACTCAAAATATCAAAAAAGTTTCCATTTTAAACGCAAGGATGTCCAATTGTAATGGGATGCAAATTCACAAATTTATGTCATGATGAGTTAATCTGAGCTCAAAAATGTGAACCTCTGGACATTTCAATTAAAATTTTAAATAGCAATATTATTGATTAAATCGTGTTTTAAGGGCTGGTAGCATTTAAAGGAGGATTTATAAAAACAAATATTAAATAAAAAATTATATGGCTATTACTCTCCATAAAAACTGGACATTTTATAGAGAAAAAAAATTAATACATAACATTTAGAACACAAACATTTTATATGCTTAATATGTTATGAAAAAATACCTTAAGGTTGAAGTTTTTTCAATTTTAATTCTTTTTGAGGCATTAACGGTTTTAGCAGAAATTGATTATTGGGGGCCATACGGCCTAATAAAATTTTTAATTTCTTAACTAATTTGGTTATTAGACTTAGACCATTTTACTAGTTTTGTTTTTTTATATTAAAAATTCACTTGAACAATAATATATCATATTAATAAAAATACTGAAAATTTAAAATGTTCTGGGGTCCGTCGCCCCTGTGCTTTTCGCGGGGTAAGAAACATTTAAGTCTTATATATTAAAATTAACTAAACTACACAAAATTTACAGACATAGCTGAAAGCGACGTGAAGTTTGTTAGTGTTAAGAAAACATACTCAACTCAAGTGCTAACACAAAACTAAAATATTCTTTTTTAAAAAATTAAAATCTTATGCAATAAATATCTTGTTGGAAAAACCACCTAATAATTAGAGTTTAAACTCCGCCGTGATGTTTCGGCCGGGCCTGCCCCGCATATTTTTAAACAAAACTTCCGCCCAGAATTTGGTTTTTTATGGCCAGGCCGGGCCTGACCTGCCCGAATATATAAATACTGCCCGGAAATTTATATTACACTTTAGTTCTAAAACAATCAATAAAATACAGAGTGTAGAAGTAAAACCTTTAATTATTGTTAATTTCAAACTTCATATAATATTTTTATTAAAACCGATTTTATATCGTGTCGTATTTAAGTTTGGATGCGAAATATTTAGTATTATATGAATGCTGTTGGAAGAGCTTGATATAATGAATAATTTTATTTCTCAATATTTGAGCTGATAAGTATAAGTTACAAGTATATAAAAAAAAGATGTTTAAATTTTTCCTATTAAGGGTATTTTCGAGGTCGCAAAATCTGTCAATTTGGTCAAAAAAAGCCATTTTTTTGATATGGCCTGATCTAAGGAGCCGAAGTATATGAACCGGGCCCGTTTTTTATGCGAGTCAAGCATCAGGCCTGGCGGGCTTTTGAGTCTTGCAGAATAAATATAATAGACATTACATTCCTATTTCATTGGGAATTACTAATCCATCTTTTACGTTTGGGGTATCAGAAAGGCTTGGCGGATAATCGACTATTCCATTAGCAACTCTCTTTTTCAGTCCAATCAGGAATCTTGGCACTGAATATTTTTTATATATAACACAGGTCAACAAATATTTGAGAGTTATGAGCTAACTACAGAAATCAAACCTGCCATCTTAGATTTTCATATCCGTTTACCGTTTTTTCTGATCAAACCCAATAGGTCAGCTATATAAACATTAAAAATTAAAAAAAAAGACAGAAAAACATACATTAACAAAAGTAATTTTAATTTTTTTTTTGCATATTTACAAAAGCTAATTGTTAAATTCAAACTTCAAATAATATTTTTATTAAAAACCGATAATCCATCGTGTCGTATAAGAGCTTGGACGCGAAATATTCTGTTTTATCCAAATGCTGAGGTAAGAGCTTGATATAATTATAAATTTTCTCATTATTTGAGATGATAAATAGGAGTTACAAGGAATTTATATGAAAAATAGATTCTTGGATTTTTTCTTTTAGGGTATTCTTTCGGTCGCATAATCTGTCGATTTGGTCAAAAAGGACCATTTTTTTGATATGGACCGATAGGCGGAAGAAATTATACGGAGTATATATGAGATAAGACCATCATGGGGATGTAGCTAATCTCACTCTACCTTAAGCTAACTATATTATACTAGCTATCCCCACCCTAACATTAAGCTAACTTCACCCTAACCTTATATTACCCTAACCCTAAGTAAACCTCTCCAAAACCCTAAGCAAACCTCATACTAAGCTCATCCTAATCGTAATTTTACATCAACCAACCGTTAAACTAACCCTATTCTAACTTTGCCCTAATCTAACCTACTATATCACAATGTTAGCATATTTTATGGATTTTCGTTATTTATAGATTTTTGTTTCGTACAACTTTGGGTCCACCATTTTATCCGACATTGATATTTGTTGACCTGTGTAATAAGCGTTATTAGTTACAGTCCTAATAAATAGGATTAAAAAATCGTCCACAAACTGGCCTCGGTTGTCGACATTAAGCCCCTCCTAGGTGAAAATTTTAATGATTAACACTATAAATAGCATTTTTGGCAGGTCAACAATTATCAATGTCAGAAAAAATAAGTTTATGAAAACATAAAAGCATACAGATGTACATCCCCACGATGGCCTTATTTTATATATCTTTTCCGTTTTTGGTAGTTTCTTCCGCCTGTGACCTCGATACCCTAAACAGAAAAAAATCAGTAATCTTTTTTATGTAAAAATCCCTTAACTTATATTTATTACATCAAATAAAGAAAAATAAAATTTTGTAGTATATTAACCTTTTACAATAGCAAATCGGAATATTTCTCATCCAAACTTAAATACGACACGACATATTATCGTTTTAATAGAAATATTATTTGAAGTTTGAATTTAACAGTTGTTGTGAATATGCAAAACAAAAATTTTTATTTATTTTTGTTTTTGAATCTTTTTTTTTTACATTTTTTTCTAATATTTATCAATGTTTTTAGCTGACTTACCAAGCTTGATTAGAAAAAACAGTGTAAAAATCTCTAAGATGTCAGGTTTGATCTCTATAGTCAGCTCATAACTCTCAAAGTTGACCTGTTTAATGAAAATTAAAACTTTTTATTTTTTAAGTTCACTATATTCACATATCAGTTCGGATCTAAGTATGTTTCGAACTAACCGACCCTGCTAGGTTTAATTTTATAAGTCAACTGGGTAGGAAAAAAATAGTTAGAACGACTGGTGTCCCGGGCCTAATAAATAGCCTGTGAAAATTCCAAATATAAACAGTGATCTCTGGGTTTTTTAATAAATTTAATAAATATTTATGCATTGATTAAAATTTTTTTTATACTTAAAACGGAAAACATTCTTGATTGAAACTCAATTTTTTTATATTCTATAAATATCTAAATATTTATATCAATTATTTGCACAATTAATCAGCATTTTAGAATTACAAGGTGCCTGAAAGGGAAAGGTGCCATCGTAGGTAAAATTCCGCAACACAATTGTCTCATCTCCTCGTGTATAAACGTCTCCATAAACAGGGAAAAGAAAATCTTGTGTAAAATTTCCCAAATATCGATCTTGAGGTATTTCGTTAAATGACCATGAAAGTTGCAAGTTTAATTCTACAAGCCATATATAAAAAATTGCTGATTATAAGTATCACAATAACCTAATATTTAGGGGGATTGTTAATACCACTTGTGCAAGTTAATCGAGCAAAAACTATTTCAAAAAACAGAATAGTTTGGCACTTTAATTTGTTGAATTGGCTAATGAATAATTTGATATATTTGTATAAAGCATTTAAGGAAATTGAAAAATTTGTTGACTAAAAACATTAATATTCAGAATCTGTTTAATTTGCTGTAATATTTATAATCACAATATTACATATTAGTCATATGACCCATACTAATGGCAAAATTTATTGAAATGGGTGTAGATTTTAAAACGTAACAGGGGTCCCTCCATAAGTCAACCCAAGCACTGATTAAGGCTTCAATTTTTTTAATCAAGGGCGCCGTGTCGCCAAATGTTTTTTCTAACTGGAGCGCTAAATGTTTTGACACTGTTATTTATATCAAAAAGTTACAAAATTAATTCTCAAATCAGTTGGAGAAATAAATCTTAAAAAGAAACATACCAACAATTTCCAATGATAGGTTGTCTTCAAACGACATTGCATTAATATTTTCGTGTCAGGCCCGCCCAAATCAGTATTTCTTTCTTAATATGGTGTTTTAACTTTCTTACCAAATGTTGATATATAATTAGTATAGAGTTTTGATTTATTCGTAATTAGGGTGGGGGATATGGGTACTTCAGCAATGTTTTAATTAAAAATATCTTTTAAACAACCAAACAAAAATATTTACTTTACGACAATTTAAGTTTAATGTTTTTAAATCTGCAGACCTGAGGGAAAAAAATGAGATTATTTAAAAACTTTTTAAGTTTTTTTGCAAAATGCCGACGACTTTGTGGGCATGGCAAAATACCTTGTCCTGCTTAAAGATAAGGAGCATATTTAAAAAAGGCCCCTTTTCTTCTAAAAAAATAACTCCTAGGAGCTTTTTAAAAAACTCACACGGCATTTTTTTATCATTTAATTTAAGCCTTATAATCTAATTTGCTTTCAATTATTATGGATGTAGGGTATGTATCCTCAAATGCTAAGTTTGTGTTTGAATTGTGTCAAATTTTGAGGTCCCTTTTATTTTTACCGAAATAATCTTATTAATACAAAAAATAAACCGATCAATTCGAGTTGGTTTATCAACAATAATTGGTAAAATTATATTTATTTTGAATCGAAATTAAGGGGTTAGAATTATTAAAAAATTCATAATTCTGAAAAAAATTACCGGATAGTGGAGGGGACAAGAAATCAAAGTCAAGCCCCAACACCCGGCTCAGTGACAGCTCTTCCTAACGAGCCGGGCTCGGACTGGCCATAAGAAACGAGTAGGGCCGATATCTCTTATTACCTTATTTTTTAACTATTTTTATTAATAAAATAATATACTCTGTATTTTATCGATAATTTAAAAGCAAAAAATTTATAGCCTGCAATAAAAAATTTACGGGCCGTATTTTTTTTGAGCCAGGCTGGGCCTTAAATAAAAAACCAAAGTTAAAATATATACCGGGTGGGCCAGGCCGTAAATATCACGACCCGATATAAAATCTAGAAGAGGCCTGACATCGACCATATAAGGCAGCATTTATTAATGACCTTGGCCAAAGGTAGAGCTTTCCCAATCTAATTCTTTAAGGCTGTTTTGTTGAGATAAATTATTAATAATTAAAAATAAAATAAAAGGGGGAAATAAAATTAAAACAAATAAAAATGGTTAAACAAATAATAATTAGAATAATAGAATGGCGAATGAAAAAAGTCAACAACTAATAACGCAAAAAAATAGCGTTTTTCAGGAACAAAATCGGATCTGTCCAGAGATTAGAAAACTTGAGGAGCTCAAACTTACAACAAAGAAAACAAGATAAGGAGTGAAGCTCTCTCACTTGGTTCATCTTAGCAAATGGCAAGCGAGTGAGCTCGCCTGAGTTGAACTGTAAACTCTAATATATGAAAGTGAGAGAGAGGAGTGGTTGTTATTTATTAACTCAAATGCACTCGCACAGGCTAAATTTTCATTGAAGAGACCTTTTTTTGTTTCTGAGCTCGAGGCTCATTGGCCGTTGGACCGATGCTAATGCTTTTAAATAAGAAATAATTAATAAAGAATTTTTTATGCATTTATGTTAATTTATATAGGTTTTGAATAATGAAAATATTGTTAAACTTTTGTTGATTACTGTCGTAATTATTTCGGGAAGTCTTATTAATAAAATGTTAATTTTTAAAACAAAATTATTTGACAAATTTTCTGGTCAGTCTTTTATATTTGACGATTTTACAGGTGTATTCAATAAAATTTTTTGGTGCGAAAAAAATGTCACCAAAATATTGCGAAGTCAATTTTTAATCAAGCAAACGAGTTCTTATTGATATTTTTGGGTCAGTTGGGGTCATTTGACAATTTTACAGGTGTAATCAAGAGATTTTCTTAATGGGAATGAGATGTCACCAAAATGTCGCGAAATTCAATACAAGCAAGCAAACGAATTTTTATCGATATTTTTGCGTCAGTTGGGATCATTTGAAGATTTTACATGCGTATTTACTTAATTTTTTTAATGCGAAAGAAATGTCACCAAAATGTCGCGAAATCAATTTAAATCAAGCAAACAAATTTTAATATTTTTTTTAGTCAATCTGATTTTATTTAAAGATTTTACAGGTGTATTTAATTTCTAACTGACCCAATAAAAATTGGTTTGCTTGTTTAAAAATTGATTTTTCGACATTTTGGTGACATTTTTGCATTAAGTTTTGAATACACCAGTAAAATTGTCAAATGACCTTACTGACCCAAAAATATCAATAAAAATTTGTTTGCTTGATTCAAAATTTTTATTTTGGTGAGGCAAAGGGAAAATACATTGAAAATACCTTTAACATCAAAATGTCTAACTGACCCATTAATTACCTATAAACCTGAAATAATACCCCAAAATTTAAAAAAAAAATGGCGATTTTTTAGCTCTTAGACATTTTGGCCTCAAAAATTTACCTATAAAACTCCGTAATATTGTGGACAATTAAATATATAAAATGCTCAACATTCAAAAAGACCACTTTTTTATTCAAATTCCACATTTTTCAAAAAGTCTCTCATTTAAGTTGAGTTTTAAGTTCGGCCTGGGCTCAATTTTTTCGCAATTGAGTTCTTATTTATATTTATATTCGTAAGAAAAATTTATTTTAGAGCCTATAGAGTTTCTCAATTATGAGACCTCACTTATTTTTCTGACAGCCAACTCCACAAAAAACTCGCACATATTTTTTTCGCGAGCCGTACTGAGGGTAAAGGGAAAGGAAGCTCACTTTACTCTATTTTACTGGTAGTGCAAAAGTGTGAGAAAAGAGTGAGCTCACCGCTCTGAGCTCAAAAAAATGAACTTCTGGACCTGTCAGCTAATTTAAATACTGACTGACCCAATTTATTTTAAATATGCTCGGCTGTTCCAGCGCATATTTTTAAGAAATATAAAATTTCTTTAAGTTAAAAGATTTTTAAAAATTACACAGGTCCACAAATATATGTTACAAAAAATAAGTTTAAGAAAACATAAAAGCATGTTTCCCCATGATGGCCTTATCTCATATATATTTTCCGTTTTTCTTAGTTTCTTCCGCCTTCGGCTCCTTAGATCCGTCCATATCGTAATGGCCTTATTAACTGATTTTGCGACCTCAAAAATACCATAAAAAGAAAAAATTAAAAATCTATTTTTTATATAAAAATTCCTTGTAAGGCGGCAGCTAGTAGTTTTGAAGAAAAAAAATTGAGCGCATTTGATTAACATTAAGGTGGCTAGTGTAAAAAAACTTAAGAAATTAAAAAATTTTGTTGGGCATATCCTAAAACGGCTAAATCACATATATTCTCAATTTTTGATATTCGCCGTTTAAATTTTTTTTATTTTTTAATTTTTTTTTGCAATTTTGAAATTAGTATTAGCCGCAGCCTAACTTACATTTATTATTTCAAATATTAAAAAATAACATTTCTTAGTATATCAAGCTCTTAATACGGCACGACATAATATCCGTTTTTAAATAATATTTGAAGTTTGAAAACAGTTTAATTGTTGTGAATATGCAAAAAAAAATTTATGTGTTTGAATATTTTTTGTTTTTTTGAGGTTTTTATTAAAATTTTCAATGTTTATAGCTCACTAACTAAGTTTGATAAAAAACGGTAAACGGAATTGAAAATATGTAAGATGATCTCCGTAGTTAGCTCATAACTCTCAAAAATTTGTTGACCTGTTTTATATAAATGCTATGCTAACAAACGTCTTTATTGGGGTCTAGATAAATTTTCATGTTTTAAAATTATAATATTATATAAAAGTGTGCTTTTTGGGGCGTTTTAGAGCCACTTTTTTCGAATTTATATTTCCCCTTTTCTAAATGATATTATTTCCCTTTATTTGTAGCTCTTTTTCTTTCCCCAAATTTCGGGGAAAAAACGACCCAAAGTTTTATGGCTCACTGTTTTCCGGCACTGCATGTATGTAATGTATCATATCATTTTTTTGCTCACAGTACACTTTAAAAATTATAATTTTGCTTACTTTTTCTAATTCTCTTAAACAAAATAAAGTTACAAATATCTAAAAGCGCTAATTTGCACCTTTTAAAAATTTTGTATAAAAATTGTTGCCATAACCATAAAGTATTACACAAATGTGAAGTAGCAATTTTAGATTTGGCAGGATGGGGCTACTAAAATAACTAGATGCTTAGCTCATGTCATCATTAAGTGTGCAATGAGCTTCAACTAAAAGATAATAGTTACAATGGTTTCTTATCTCTATTTTTGGTATATATATTTTGCATTAGCTCTCATTCAATTTAACCTTAAATAATTATAACCTCTACATTAGGGCACGTGCAAAGTGAATTTATTTTCGTGAAATTAAGTTTAAAATTTTTTTTGTAAAAAACGCAAAAAAGTTGCCGAATTTAGTTTATGCACATAAATTGCTTTTTCTGAAATAAAAAATTTTTTAAAAAATAAAATATTCATAATTTTACGAAAATAAAAACTCACTTTGCACTTGGCCTAAGGAAAATGAATATATGTGCGCCTTTTTATATCGTGTACCGTTTATATATATTTCTATTGCTCAAATATTTTTTATTATTTGAGTTATTTTCTACTTTACCAAATAATTTTCACGACACAATATCGTATTCAAGATATTTGTACATAACCCCTATTAATAGGTGAGACATTTGAAACAGAAATGGTACTGTCAATCTGTTAGATCCCAATAAATCTCTATACTTTAGGGCACGTGCAAAGTGAGTTTTTATTTTCGTAAAATTTTGAAAATTCTAAAAATTTTAAAAATTTATTTTTTTTTTCAATTTTTAGAATATTTTATTTCAGAAAAAGCATTTTATGTGCATATACTAAATTTGGCAACTTTTTAAAAATTTGCGTTTTATTACAAAATTTTTTCAAAATTTTACGAAAATAAACTTTGCACGTGCCCTTAATAAAGACATGGACTTCATTTTTAAATTTAATGAAGAATAGCACTTTTATAATAAACTAGTTATCATTAATGAATATAATAAATTTTATTTAACACAAAGTAACAAAAATCTAAAAAATAAAAAAACTATTGTGAAATAAAAAATTATTTTTGGCTATTACCAACCTAAAAAAAAACATTCTATAACGGAGATTATACAATACAAACCTTTTAATATACTAAATAATTAAAACTGCTATAAAAAAACTAGAAAATAAGGTTGTAATTTTTTAATAATTTACATATGGTTTATAAATTTTGACCAAGTGGGTCCATACAGACCCCAATAGACTTCTGCTATATTGACTTAGACCAAATTTTATACTAATTTTATTTAAAAATTTAATTATTAATATTTCATAGTTCTAAAGATATTCAGAACTTAGGATGTGCTTAAGTCCACATAGACCCCAAAATACCACTCGCAGGTTAACCAAATTGTATTTGTTATTTTAAATTTGAATCATGTTTTGTTTTAGTATTTTTAAGATAGCGAAAAAGACTTGAAGTGACAATAAAATGTTTTGCATTTTTATTAAGGGATTTCATAATTGCATAAATATATATTTTTGACAATATTCATACCATTGATGCCTATTATAATAAACTTATAAAATTTTTTATATTCTTATTTTTTTAAACATTAATAAAACTCGAATTTTACCTGGCGCCGAAACCCTATTATTATTTCTAATTCAAATGAATTGTTTTTTTGCAAAGAAGATAATAGGTAGCAGCATATGAATAAAGTCATATACAAAAACAATGTGGTTGGCAAACAAGCAATTAAAAACAAACTTAAGATCATAAACAAAAATAGTTTTATAAAAACTAACAAAAACGTTGACAAAGGTTTCTGTTTTAAAAAGCCGAGCTAATTACGCTTAAATTTATTTTAACTTAATCACACTCAGAGCCGTTTTTTAAGAATGGTGAGGTGATTTTTAAAAAATATGGAAGAGAATAAAAAAAATTATTAGTTTTTAATTTAAAAATTGAATAAGATTATAGCTTTTTACGGCTATAAGCTGACTTTCCCGCAAATTTTAATTTTATAAGGTCTAGCCATTTAGGCTAAAATATTTATTTGGATTAATAACATGTAAAATTTAATGTTAAAATATTTTATAGGTGTAAAAATTCACTCAAACTCAAACTATAAATTTATTAAAGGCACTAGCATAGTTTTAAAATTGCATAAATACTTATTGTGCAAGCCTTGCGCTCTAAAAATGACAAACTATATCATTTATTAAACAAGAAAAGGGATATAGTACATTACAAATTGCAATTTACTCAAATTAAATTTCGTTAGTCAACATTGTGGAGAGGCAGTGAGGAGGTTTTATTGCCGGTACGCCTAATTATAAGCGTCGTTTAATTTTTAAGACTTCCGGACAACAGTACGACCAGTCCGGACTACAGTATGAGCAGTTTATCCCTTTATTTGATATTTTTCAAAAATTTCTTGTACATTTCATAATGTGAAACCCAATCTTTTTATAGACTAGCTTTGGGGTCATGTGAGCAAATTTTTCCATATCCTAACAAATAAAGAGAAGCTTAAGTAATAAAAATGAGGATGAAGAAGGGCCTAGGTACACACCCCCTGGTCAGGACAAAGCCACACTTATCTAAAAAAAATTCTAATCATATTTATTAATTTTTTTGCGTCTAAACAAGTTCAAAAAACGACCAAATTATCTTTAATAGGGATCGACTTAAATGATCGGTATGTCACCAAGAATAAGCGTGATATATAGATAGATATTGTTGTGGCATTCATTTATGGCCAAATAAAAGGTGGACTTGTGTCCCAATACCCTTGGTAAATATAATATTATCAATCAGGTAATAGAGGTACATACAAATACATGTCCTCGGATTTGATATACCACATACGCCCTCCCCCCCCATCTCAGAAATCAAAAAGGGATAAAAGGTTTAATCAGTTTCAAAATATCTCACACGTTCGACAAATATTGATAACCAGGTTACTATATCAATACTACAAAAAAATTCGCCCTATAGCTATTGGTTGTTTTTTTAGACGTCTTATTTCTAAAGTTATATGCAGCAGGATTAAATCCACTTTAGCAAACCTACTGTCTCCTCACCGACTGGGTTTTGGTATAGAAGGGGGCTGTGAAATTGCGATTCACGCCACCCGCCTTACCTTAGAATCAATGAATTCTGACGAATATTTAGTTAAACTGGACTTAAAAAACGCTTTTAATTGCCTAGATCGTTCTTACCTTATCGAATCTTTTTTAAAAATTTTTCCCCAATACCACAACTATATACATTTAAGTTATGGTATTGATTCAATATTAAAATTTCAGGATGTAATAATCTCTTCCTCACAGGGAGTTCAACAAGGTGACCCTTTAGGTCCGCCTTTGTTTTGCCTTGGGCTTAAAAACTTGATAGATGAAATTTCTAATTCAACAAATCTCCGTTTGCACATATGGTATTTAGATGATTGTACCATGTGTGGCAAGCTGGATGATATCAATTTAGCACTTAGTATAGCCCAAAGCCACTTTTCTGTTTTAAACTTATCTCTTAATCCTAACAAATGTGAGATATATCCTTTCCCGCCATTTACAAATTCTATAGTTGAAACCTTTAATAAAACCTCATATGAGAATTTAATAATCTTAGGTTCACCCGTAGGAGGTTTTGTTGCGGTTGAAAAATTTTTAGAGAATCATTTACTTGTTTTAAGAGAAAAATTAGAAATTTTAAAAAAATTACCCTTTCATCAGGCTTTTTTTCTTTTAAAAAATGTTTTTTTAATTCCTCAATTGCAATTTTGCTTCCGGACATCCGGAGCTTTTGTTTTTAATTCTCTGCCCAAAAAATTTGAGCACAAATTGATTTCAATTTTTCAAAATCTTTTTAATTTAAAATTTGATTTGAATAATTACGTCCAATTTACCCTACCAGGCAAGCTGGGTGGACTTGGGGTCAGGTCACCCAGTAATATAGCGCTTGTCGCTTTCCTTGCTTCCTTTTCATCCTTCAAGGATACAATCTTTAAAATCACAAATTTTAACTCGGACCCGATTTTTTTTCAAGCCTTAACTACCTGGGCTTTTGAGGCCGGCCCTACCAGGCCATACCCTGAAACGGGTGATCAAAAAGAATGGGATATGTGTTTAGCGTTAAACTCTCTTGCTTACCTTTTACAGAGTGAAAACACAACGCACAAATCCCTTCTTAGATCACTCTCTTCATACAATTCAGGTCATGAATGGTTAGAGGCGTTCCCCAGTAAGTTAAATAATCAATTACTTCCTAACGAAGCGTTTCAATATGCTTTGTATTTGCGTTTAGGAATTCCTTTTTCAACACCTTACATTTGCAGCAAATGCAAGACTCTCACCGATAGTTTTGGCCGGCATCCCTTACATTGTTTGTCGAATTCAAAGATAAGGCGACACAATAAGGTTAATATCATTATCGCCACTTTTTTTAAAAAGGCTAATATACCGTGTGTTTTAGAACCTTGTCTATCTTTTAATTCTAAAAGACCGGATGGAAAAACTCTTGTTCCCTTCTCTGAGGGGAAACCTTTATTTTGGGATTTCACCTTTGTTGATCCTCTGGCCCCTTCAAATTATAATTTTGATCCAATTTTGAATGCCGAAATTTTAAAGACAAGAAAATATTGTTTTTTAAATTCCGATAATATTTTTATACCAATTGTTGCCACAACTTCTGGATCATTTGGTCCTGAAGCCTTGAAAATTTTCAAACAAATTGGTAAACTAATTAAAAATAATTTTATTTCACCAAGTTTTAGCATAAGGCAAAAAATTTCCATAGAAATTTTGAAAAATAATTATTTTCTATTTAAAAATACGTGGCCGGAAGACTCTAAAATTTAGTAAATATAATATTTTTATTATTTTTTATTTTTTTTTTTTTAAATTTATTTTAATTACTTCTTTCATATATTACATTTAATTTACCACCTGTTTATAATTTATTAATTATATTTAACATTGTTAATTTGATATTATAATATATTAATGCTGGAAATCTCATAAATAAAATCTTTTTAATTCTAATTATCATTAAATACAGACATCAATGTGTATCTTAAAGTTTGCCCAAAGGCCATTTTTTTTTAAGTTAAGGTAGTGCCCATGCTTGTTAGGGATATGACACTGCTTTTTTGGTAATGACAGGTTCTTCTTAATTTTAAGTGGTAATGCCATATTTTTTATTTTTCTTTTCTTCAGTCTTTGGCTCCTTAGATCCGTCTATAACGAAAAATGGCCTTTTTTGACCAAATTGACAGATCTAAAATTCTTCTTTGCATATAAAAATCCCTTATAATATATATTTTTAATCACAAATAAGCAAAAATAAATTTTATTAATATATCAAGCTCTTACATCGGCATTTAAATAATACAAAATATTTCGCGTCCAAACTTAAATTCGACACGATATATTATAGGTTTATAATGAAAATATTATTTGAAGTTTAAATTTAACAGTTTAAATATTGTAAATATGCAAAAATATTTATTTTTGTTTTTGAATCTTTTATGGTTTTTTGACCTTTTTTTTTTAAAATTTTCAATGTTTATATTTATTTTATAAAAATAAAATAAAAAGGAAAATAAAAATATTATTATAAGTGTATTTAAGTCGTAATAAAGGCCATTATATAGTGTTTGTAACGGTTAACATCTTCGAATTCTTTTTCCATTTGAATTCCAAAGGTTTGGTCAATTTGTCCATTCAAATTAGTTTAGTTCAAAATGTTCAACTCAAAATATGGGATTCTGACGGTAGTCAAAATATGAGGTTTTGGTGATAGTCAAAATAGATTTATTCTAATTTTTCAGATAAACACGTCCGTTTTTTTTGCTCCATTATTAAAGTTTGATTGAGATTAAGCTGTGTGGCATTGGGTCGACGTGAATGGCAGTATTGAAATGATCGGAAGAGTAATTATTGGACATTGAAGGGTTATCAGTCACCAGCTATCGTTTAATGCAAATGAGGTATCGTTGGCCGAAAAGAGGCAGATTATGGTTACATTTTAATAGTTCCTTTTAAATACTTATGCGGGTGCTGGCGTCAGCATAAAGCGCGCAATTGGCAACCTCGCTGTCCTCAATATGGTCGCAAGCGTTATCATATAGGATTCTGCTCTCTAATTTGGTCGCAATGGGCGTTGTCATATAGGGCTCTGTTGTCCTTAATATGATCGCAATGGGCGTTGTCATATAGGGCTTTGCTGTCCTAAATATGGTCGCATTGGGCGTTATCACATTGGGCTCATTCTGTGTCTCATGCAAAAATTATCTGCAAATGTCATTAATGCTAGCATCTGCCTCAGACGGAATTAGGGCCATTGTGGCGAAGACCTCGAATTAATTATTATGTGTAGTGAATAGTTACGCTTAGGGAGGATTGTCGTCATCATTTATTATTATATAAAATGCATAGAGTTTTACATATTGTTGTGAATAGATGGGTTCAGGAAGAATTAACGTAAACAATATAACGTTGTGAATAGCTTAGTTGACAAAAAATTAACATCCTGCATCGAATATTTACAGGTTTGGAACGGTGAAATATTTTTTTGTTGAGCGTTTCTCAGGGGTGGCCTTTAAGGGCTGCTTGGGTTGTGTCGGACGCCTCCGACAAGGTGTTTTATAACGCTGTGAATAGCTTAGTTGACAAAGAATTAACATCTTGCATCGAATTTTATTTATAGGGTTAGAACGGTAAATATTTTGTTTGTTGAGCGGTTGTCAGGGGTGGCCAAGTTTAAGGACTGCGTGGGTTGTGTCGGACGCCTCCGACAAGGTGTTTTCTGACACCAATATTTATTTTGTAAAAATAAAATAAAAAGGAAAATAAAAATATTATAAGTGTGTTTAAGTCGTAATAAAGGCCATTATATAGTGTTTGTAACGGTTAACATCTTCGAATTCTTTTTCCATTTGAATTCCAAAGGTTTGGTCAATTTGTCCATTCAAATTAGTTTAGTTCAAAATGTTCAACTCAAAATATGGGATTCTGACGGTAGTCAAAATATGAGGTTTTGGTGATAGTCAAAATAGATTTATTCTAATTTTTCAGATAAACAGTTTATAAATGACTAACTAAGTTGATCAGGAAAAACGGTAAACGGATTTGATATTTCCTAAGATGGCAGGTTTAATCTCTGTAGTTAACTCATAACTCTCAAAAAATTGTTGACCTGTGTAACAAAGGCGTTTTACTTCTAATATTCTTAGGCTTCCAGGGAATTTTGAATTAAGGGTGGAAAGACTGCCTTATCAATATCTTTATAAGGATTTGTTTAATGGGTACATTTTCCCTTTCGTACACAAGTTTGGAATTTATATTTGTAGAAAAAAACCTACAAATAAATTTATTTTACTTACGGCTGTATTTAAACAATTTTCATTAGATTAAACCTTTTCATGGCGTGTTCAGACTTCTTTTATTTTTGAAAATTTTAAACTTTTCAGAAATATGAATATAAAAACACATTAATAATGGTTATAAACACATTTTATATAATTGCCTCGGTGTCATCGTTTTGTTAAAAAAAAAATCCTAGTTTAGAATCCTAAAACATACCATATATAAGACATGGCCATTTTATCCTATGTATCAAAATCGATCGGGGGAAAAATAAAGATTTTAAAATGATTTACTTCTATTTGATATTTTAAGCGCACTGGGAGTTCATTCGTTTTTACAAAAAATTATCTAAATAGGGCGCGGCGCGTTTAAAGTAATTTGTTCCAAACAAAAAAATGGCACACTGCATAAATATCAATCCATCATTTTAAAATTTAGTTTACATATTTTAAATATAGGGTAATAATATATGATTTTAAATATAAAAAAATGATAATTTTTGAAATTACCAATTTGATTACATAAAAGGTCTAGTTCTGTAATAAAAGCGGGCGCCAATTTATATTATACTTGGAATTTTTTTTATGTGATCAAGTTAATAATTTTAATATTAACTTTTTATTATTTAAATCTTAATCATTCTATATTTAACTTATGTAAACTAGAAAATTTTGTTAAGGAAATAACCATTGGATTTTAATATATTTCTAATGCCCCATATTTCTTTTTGAAACAAAATGTCCAGGGGCGTATTGAGGGGGGGGGGACAAAAGGGGGCAATTGCCCCCCTTTAGAATTTTTCTTTAATTTTTATGATGTAACCAGCGGTTGAATTTATATATAAAACATATAAAAGGGAATAGAAATCAATAAAATTACTATTTATTGAAAAATACACAGCCTTATGAAATAATTTAACAAATAAAATATCATCATTTAAATTAAATTTGTAGTTCATTTCCTCCAAAAAAATATCTTGCCCTCTTTAGAAAAGTTTTTGCATACGCCCCTGAGACGTCTGTAATATTGAATGAACTCTGAATATGTCCATATATTAAATATGAGTAACCAAAATTTTTAATCATTATTTTTTAAACACTCGGAGCAGTTGCTCTATGTACATTAAAATTCTAAACTTATATCTAAAACTAATAACTGTTAATAGTAACTCTTCAGCATTAAACCAATATTTTTTTTTTAAATTTTTTTAAGGAGTTTTTAAAATTTGAATGAAATTTAAAAGCGGCTATAAACAAATATAATAGGCTGTAGCTAGTGAAAATAAAAGTTTTATGTTTGATTGACATTAAAGTGGCGGGCACGTGCCAAGAGACTTTTTGTTTTCGTGAAATTTTCAAAATTTTAAAAAACATTTATTTTGTGATAAAACGCCAATTTTTAAAAAGTTGCCAAATTATTTTAGGACGGGCGCGTTCAGACTCGTTTAATTTTTATGAAAAATTTTAAAATTTCGAATTTTTGAAATTCTATTTTTTTTTTTAAATTTTATAGAAACTTTTCTTTCAGAAAACTATATATACGCTAATAACAAAAATTGGCGACTTTTTGTAAAAAAGCGTTCAGTTTTAGAAAAAATTTCAAAATTTTTCAAAAAAATGAAATGAGTCTGAACGCGCCCTTAGGTACATAAAATGCTTTTTGATAGGGCGCGTTCAGACTCATTTCATTTTTTTGAAAAATTTTAAAATTACCTTTTGACATTGAACGCTTTTTTACAAAAAGTCGCCAATTTTTGTTATTAGCAATTTAATAGTTTTTTTCTGAAAGAAAAGTTTTTAAAAAAATTTTGAAAAAAAAAATAAAATTTCAAAAAATTCGAAATTTTTAAAATATTTCAAAAAAATGAAACGAGTCTGAACGCGCCTATATAAAAAAATATAAAAATTTAAAAAATTTTAGAAATATTTAAAATTTAACTCACTTTGCTTGTGGCCTACGGGCACGTGCAAAGTGAGTTTTATTTTCGTAAAATTTTCAAAATTTTGAAAAAATTTTGTAATAAAACGCAAATTTTTGAAAAGTTGCCAAATTATGTTTAGGGCGCGTTCAAACTCTGTTTATTTTTTTAGAAAATTTTAAAATTTATACCTTTTGACATTGAACGCTTTACAAAAAGTTGCCAATTTTTGTTAATAGCATTTAAATAGTTTTTCTAAAAGAAAAGTTTTTAAAAATATTTGAAAAAAAAAAAATAAAATTTCAAATTCGAAATTTTTAAAATTTTTCAAAAATTTGAAATGAGTCTGAACGCGCCCTTATGCACATAAAAACAAAACAAAACAAACAATTGGTTTGAGGTTTCCCCCATACCTTTCCCCACTTAGGAGCGTCATACCCGTTAGGGCTTTGACTCTTTTAACCCGAGCAAAGCAATAAATATTGCCGACGGGTTAAATAGTAAGGTTTGCTCGCACGCCAGCGACCTAGGTTTTTAGCCTAGGCTCTTACTTTTAGACTTATCGTTTCAGACCTACTGTCTAAGCAGGCCACTCAGAAGCTTTGGTTGCACATGTATGCTATTTTTCAGAAGAAAAAAGCCACTGTGCACGCATTTGAACTCGCAACCTCCTGCGTCTAAGGCAGAGGGTTTGCCACTGGCTATCTGAGCCGATCTTATGCATATAAAATGCTATTTCTGAAATAAAAAATTTTCAAAAAAATTTTGAAAAAAATAAAATTTTCAAAATTTTGCGAAAATAAAAACTCACTTTGCACGTGCCCCAATGTAAAAAAAAATTATGAAATTAAAATAATTTTTGTTAGGCATATCCTAAAACGACCAAAAAACATTACTTCTTATTTTTTGATATTAACTGTTAAAATATTTAAAAATAATTTTTTATTTTAATCAGTGTTTGCTGCCCTATATGGGCTGTAAATTTTTTTTTAAATTTTCAAAAAAATCATAATACTTTGCTTCCATTGGATACTAAGATTTATTAAGAATTGGCAGAAAATTTATCTATTAAACTTCCTTCTAAAATTCAAGGTAATTTTCTATGTTTAAAACTACTCTGGTCATTTCAAATCTTCTAAACATTGTATATGATATAGAAGGTGTACCTCTAAAAAATTATTTAAAATAATACATAATTGGATATATCTAAGAACTAAGATGTGGTACTGCAAAAAATTAGAAGTTAATGGTTATGGGTTAAATTTTTGTTTATGCATGTATATGTTTAGAGAGTGCCACTAACCATTTTTAGGAAATTGTCAGTGAGGGGGGGGGGGTTAGCATTGCTTTTATTTCATTCTTTAACTTTTTTTAATTTATAATACCTATATACTTTATCAAAAAAAAATTTTTTTCAATATAAAATAAAAATTTAAATAAGTTATGATGTATGAATTAGAAATAAATATGCATATAAATTTGATTTATAATTTAAAAAACAAATTTTATTTATTGTAAACATATGATTGAAGCACCTCTGGTTTCATAACAATGTATGCAAAAACTTTTGTAGCAAACAGTGGAAAAATGTTAAGTGCTATAATAAAAATTGGTATTAATTGCCTCTGCTTTTATAATTCTTTACATTAAAAATTAATATAAAAATTTATTTATAAATAATAGGCATTTTGATTAATGGTGTGCAGATAACTTCATGTAAAATATGGTCAAAGGTCTATATATTACTTGCGCCATGTAACTAGTTATATACTAAGTTAATAAGTAATAAACTATAAATAAGCATATTAAATATAACTTAGTTTAGAAATTATTAAATATAAGTTAGTTTAGAAATTATTAAATATAAGTTAGTTTAAAAAATATAAAAACACATTTAATCTCAAATTAATTTAGTTTGCTAGATTTAATTAGGTGAGTATGAAATTTATTAACATTAATAATTTTTGATATTTAGATTAAAAGCCCACCGATTTAAACAAATATTTCATTGATGAGCTACCGCTTATTTAAAAATTTAATATGTGTTATACAAACCCGTCTTAAAACCCTATATAGCAGCCCCTTTAAACGCAAACAATTGGTCTTAAGTATATATATAAACAAATTCTCACAAACTTTTGATTGACCAAATGTAAGACTAACTTTGTATTAAACATTTTTTTAAATTATATTAACTTCCAGTACTTATAATGGTTTTTTTATTATCTAATTTATATAATCCCGTATGGTCTAGCGGCTAGGATTCCTGGTTTTCACCCAGGCGGCCCGGGTTCGATTCCCGGTACGGGAACATTTTTTTTTATTTAATAGGTTTATAAATAAATTGTATTTAGTGTTAAACAAAGATAATCTGTATTTTTGGTTATTTGTTAATGTTTTGAAGATGTTGTCTGAATCTTTTTTGTCTCTATGTTTTTATTTTTGACAATCATTTTTGCCAGTGTTTAATAAAAATTCCGCCGCACAAAATTCTTCATTTCCGGCAGGTCTATTCGTTGTAAAATGAACTTGTGTAAATAAAAACGCTTTGCAACATATGTATTATATTTAAATGTGGTTTTTATGGAATATTTTATGAGGATTCCAAATATGGTATTCAATTTTGTCTAACTTTATGCGATAAAATTTTAATAACTATATAAATTTGCACATATGAATCTTACAAATTTATTAATTATATTCGACCAATCTAACATTATACAACAATTTTAATTATCTCAATCGCAAAATAACATTCTCTATCTTATAATTTCTGTTAAAATATAGATATAAAGCCCAAATGTTAGTTCGGAATTAATGTGAGTCTTTAATTAATAACTCGTGTTGCCGAGTGGCTAGAGTTCGTCTCTCCAGCCCAACCGTCCTTCGGTTTTATTCCCTGAGGATACACTTTTTCAAATATTTTTTTAATATACCCAAGTGATGCCTGACTTAGTTTAAATACTAGCAGTTCCTAAGATGTTTTGAACACTTAAATTTTGTTATATTTTATCCCTGAAGCTGCGTGCACTTTTAATTTATTATATGACCCATAAACTTTACTTCAGCTGCTTTCTGCCGTTTGCGCCATTCCCTTTTTTCCCTTTTGTCGCTTCCTGCTTCTAGAAACTTGGGTTGGTGTCAAATGACTATATAAAATGCGATTGTATTTTTAATTTTATTATAAAAATTAATAACAAGCGCATAAATCTACCAGTTAACATATCTTTAAGGTTTCTTATAGAAAAGGTATCTTTATAAATAAAAAAAATAAGGTTAAAAAATTATAATATTATATCATCTTAATTACCTAAAATAACATAAAAATACTCCAAGAACTACTAAATTATTGACCTAAATCAGGCAACACTCGGGTATATTAAAAAATATTTAAAAAAGTGTATCCTCAGGGAATAGAACCGGGGCACGGATGGGTTGGAGAGACGAACTCTAGTCAGCCGGCAACACGAGAAATAAAAGACTCACATTTCATCTATTTATAATAAAATTCCTAACTAACATTTGGGCTTTGTTTATCTATATTACAGAAATTATTAGATAGAGAATGTAATTTCCTGAATGAGATGTTTTTGTTGTATAATGTTAGATTGGTCGATTATAATTAATAAATTTGTAAGAATTTATATATGCTATTTTATATAATTATTAAAATTTTGAAATCGCATTTATTTAAAAACTAAAAGAGTTAGACAAAATTGAATAACATATTTGGAATCCTCATAAAATTTTACATAAGAAAACCATCATATAAATATAATACATATGTTGCAAGGCGTTTTTACTATTCGGTGTAAAATAAACTCGTGTAAAAGTCTATTCGGTAATGAACTCGTGTAAAATTTACACGAGTTATTTTACACCGAATAGACCTGCCCTAATGGTAGGAAAAAAAAGTGAATTTGAATTCACTAATTCACTTTTTTCCGGGGGTAAAAAATATTCGAATAAAATATTTTCATTTACAAAAAAATGAATTCTTTCGTTTTAATAAAAAAGATCAATTTTTTTATTTTTTGGTAAAACAGAGTTTTGATAATAATGATGAACCTCATTTTCTTTTTTTTTCAATATGGAATTTTTTCAAATGAGTCGGAGTGAGGTGCTCAGGGCAATTTTCGAAAATAGTTTGGCCATATTTGTTATTAACTTTAATATAATAATTAAAATTTTCATAAGTTTTTAAAAGGGCCAAGCTCAAATTGTTAACTTTTTAATAATAATTAATTTTTACCTCAATTTAGTATTCTAGGGTACTAAAATGCCGTTTTTAATTCATTTACACTAATGTTCTCAGTCGGGACCCGAAGGCCCATCCGATCCGGTGCCGCCCATAAAATATTAGTTGGGCGGACCGGGCCGTTTTATTTAATTTCGGACACGAGACGGGCTAGGCATAAAATTTTTGATGCTTAAATTTGCCTATTTTTTTGCGCTATAATTATTGCTAAAAATTGTTATATAAGTAGATTTTCAAACAAAAAAATGAAAATAATTAGTGAGTATCCGGTCTCAGCTTAATTTGACTAATATAAACTCTTCAACTTATTAAAGAGGTAGGTGGAAATATGACGATATTTGAACCGAGGACGATATTTTACAACTTATATAAACCTCACACTACAAGAAGTAAATCAAACTTATTTGCAGTGGTAGGAAATAAAAAACTTCTACCTAAGTTAAATATTTATGCAACCAAAATTTTTGCCACTCCTGCGAGCTCCTGCACTGCAGAACGTACTATTTCGACATGTCAAATATTTACCAAAAGAAGAAACCGTTTAGGCCAGGAAAAACGGGGTAATATAGTTTTTTTAAAGATTACTTTAAATCAAATGATGCTCTTGATATTGATAATTCAAAATGTGCTATATTTGATGTTTAATTGTTAGTAATATTCACAAAAATATTACAGGCCGATATTTATAAATTCGGGCCGGGCCTCTCATAAAAAACATCGGGCCAGGCCGGGCAAAAAACAAAAATATTTATTTCGGGCAGGGCGCCCTACGTAAAAAATTTTCCGGCGGGCTGGGCCTGAAAATTACGGCCCGTTGAGAACACTCATTTACACTCAAAAGTAATTTGACCAAAAAATTATTGACTAATTACTTATTTAGAAAATTAGTTTTTAGTTTACAAATTTTTTTTTGACATTCCATTTATTTATCAATTTGATTTGGCAGCAGTTGCCTGCGATTTAAGATAATCTTATAGTTCAACTGGTAAAAAAAAATTTGCAATATTGCCATATAGTTAATATGTCGGCTGGGCCGGGTTGGAATATCAAGGCCCCGTTTGAACTCTATTTGCAATAAAAGTTTGAAAAAAATAAGGCAAATGATAATCAAAAAATCGGCCCTGCCGCCCGTAATTTTTTTTTAATTTAAATCCACTCCTTCTCCTCACCTCCGGCCAATTCTATGTTGCTCGGTCCGGTTTGGTCCTCTTTTCGAGCGGGCCAGCACTAAGCCGGACGGGCTCTTAGGTCCCAATTTTGATCCCTAATTTTACTCAGATGAGAAAAAAAAGGGTTTAGGGATTATAAGCAATTTTAAAATTAAAAACAAATTTATTAAGGTATTTTTGTTTCACTCATATTTTTTGAAACTTTATTTTATTTAAAAAATGCATTTTTCTCAGAATGAAAAATTCAAACCCTTTTGCACCAAATAGGATTGTATTTATAAATTTAATTTAAAAAAACTCTCCAAAAACGAATAATTTTAAATTTTTCTGCAACCTTGCTCACCAATCGTTTTTGCTTCACTTTTCGTAGTGTTTTTTAATATGGCCCTAGCAATCTATTTTATATTAAAATTCAAAGGAACAGATTTAGGCACTTGTAAAATAATAGAGTCCAGCTCCTTATTTTATTTGACAGCCATTTGGCTGTATAAGAGCTATAAAAAATTACTATATATTTAAGCATTATAAAATGTATACTTAAAATAAGTAATTTAGTTCACATTACCTAAATGCAATATTATTAAGTACTTTAAACAAAACCTACCCAAAGATTCAATCCAAATGACAACCAAACGATCGAATTTAGGTATAATTAAAATTTAACAAGAAATCTGAGGACACTACAGATGAGTTTACCTGTTACTGAAAAAAACTAAGGCGCTGTTAAAGATTTTAATAACGTATACTGTCCAACAACTTATAAGCTATGAACTAAATAATGATGTAATTTGACTTTTGCCAAAACATAAAATTTAAACATATGTATTCCATCAGCATTATTAACAGTCATAGCCCTTCCTCGTGAATCAATTTTAATAATAAGGCAAATTAGTACAATTTGGCATAGTTTTTCACTTGGCGACATAAAGGTGCGCTTACTTTACCAAGAAATGCACATGGCATAAAGCATCAATAAATGTGAAAAAAATGTGTCATATTAGGTAAATGATTAACAGGTGGCTGTTATGGCAAAAACAAAATTTAAAAAATCAAATTTTTTTATTGCCACAATAAAAGCCTTTTCTAGTCCATCAGTAGCAAATAGTATCTTGTTGAGATTAAATTTTTCGCTAGGCAAATCGGCCTATTGTCAAAAAACTAGATTTCTTTATTTGCCTGTACATACTTACTAATTTATGCTTGGCTTGATTCTGGCCAGAGAAAAGTTTCCATAAATTTTTCATTCGTTGTTAAATGGTTGGCCAAAGCCAAACTCATAAAAATTAGCCTGAAATTGCCAAAAAATTATTTTATTGGATGATTTGGGCCAAATTTTAACATGGTCAGACTCAATTTTGAATTTTATTATGGTCAAACACCAATATGGTCCGCTGCGTGTAATGTAACATATTTGTTTATTAATTTTTTAATTTTTTAACTTTTCTGTTTTTTGATTTTTCGAGGTTTCCTTTCCTTGTTTTTGGCCAAATTAGAAAGGAGAATTAACAAATTGCAACTTAAAATAACATTTTGCAATGCACAAAAAATTATAAACAATGGTTAGGTTGTCAACTCAGAAAAAGCTTGTTTTTACGAGGGCTTAATAAAAGTTTCATTTTGATTGTCCCAATTCGGCTAAAATAAAAACCCAAAAATTATTAGGGCGCCACCTAACGCAGCAAAAAAATGGGGAAACGGAATGGACCTTGTTTTTCTTTATAATTTTTATAATTATACCTTTAAATACATCAATATGTGAATAATTCGTAAGTCCTATTAACATAAAAGGCTAAAAAAGAAATAAAAAATTTAAAAAAATGGCACGGCACATATTTTTCCTTCCCGATTAGCTCAGCCCGTGAAGAGACTGGGCTGTCTGAAGAGACTGGGCTGCGGCAGCCGGGCGAGCTCTCTGCGGGGTATTGTTAACTGATGAATTTTATTGTTGACTTTTACCAAATCAAACAAGTCAAGGGGCGCAAGCGGGCCGGAGGCGGTTGTTTTTTTTAATTGCTAACGCCCAAAGGTAAAGAAGGACCTAAAAGAATTTTACTTGGGATTTGAATACATATAACAAGGATTAGAATTGATATATGGTAATTGATGAGGTTAATTGTGAAAACCTTTCGCCTTGACATTGAAAAATATTAGAGGTTTTACTTAATCTTACATCTCTAACTTGAGAATAACTTTTTTGTAAATCTAGGTCGTAACGCAATGTAAAATGATGTCAGCGTGTCGAGGAGAGAAACAGCACGGTAATAATTTTGCTAAGGGGTTAATATTCAATAGCAGCATTGAATATTTATTCTAAACCCTATCGCATCAGCCGCAATATCGTAAGGATCCCAAGTGGGATTGGGAAAATCCTGCAACTCGTCTAGAGGAAAGTTTAAAGCTAAAATTAAATGAACCATAAATTAAATAACAAATATACATAAGGCTTACATACCATCAAGCTTGTTTTTCACCAGTATTGGATAATCTTAATATTGCTTATGTATAATCAGAGAAATCATCCATTCTCTTACCGTTTTACATAATCTTTTATGTTAGCATTGAAATTATTGTTAAGGATAAAAAAAATAATTTTGCCCCATTTGCATATTAGTAGAATTTGTAGTAACAATAATATTTAGTCTGATTTTTCGTGCTCTTTTTGGCAGGCCTGTACTTAACAATATAAGGACAATAATGATTCAAAGTCTAAAGGTCAAAAATGGAATTTTATTTTCACTGATCTTTTAAACTTTGGAGTACCTCATTCAATGTGCACTCATATTAAGTTCCAGCATTGGATCAATATTGGAACATGCTCAAATATGGTAAAAATATTATCGTCGTTGGCCCCCTAAAATAACCTAGTTGCTGGGTTTGGTGTCTAGTATAGGCACCTGCTCCCTTAATTGTATGTTTATAATTTGGGCTTTCATAATCACCGCTTTTTAAATAAGGTTAAAATTCGAATTAAGAGATCATGCCGGCCCGATGTCTCAGTTTGCCTTAATTTTAAACCGTTTATAACAAACAATAAAAATGATAAATTTATTATCACACGATAAAGAGTATCACATCCACACTGTGTATTTTATTGATAATTTATATAGCACTAATTCATAGCTTGCATTAATCGGATATGTAAATTTAAATCGGGCCAAGTCGAACCTAAAATGAAACCAACGAGCCCCGGGATTTTTTTGCTCGGTTTGAACTATTCTGAAAAACATTTATACTCTGCTATCAATTTTTACAAAATTTAATCATTCTCCGAACGTAATCTAAATTATCTTTGCAGTGAGCTATTTACATATAAGGGGTAAATATTTTATTTACTAAAAATTTATTTAACACCATACAGATTTTATAACCATACAACCCAATTAAAAATCTATTTCTAAAAATATTAAAGTGTGAAAAGTATATGATGAAGATATTTTGTGAAAGTTTTCATTAATTTTTTTTTATATTTTAATAAAATAATTTTGAAATAATCATAAAATTTTGTTTTGCAATTTTAATATTTTTTGTTAATGTGTCTAATAGGCGATAATGAAGCTGGTTTTGCTAAAGAAAGCATAATGTATAGGGTTTTGTAATTCTAATAAGGAAGGCGCCAAAAGAATCCTAAATTGCTTCTGAACACGATAGAAGTTGAATCCTATTAAACGCAGTTTGAATGGCGAAAATGAAAGATAAAACGACAATTGGTCGAGAAATTGAAGCGTTACTTCGAAATGGAGAGACGTCATCAGTGGAAGAGATTTTAAAAAAAAATTATTGAAACCAAAAACACATAAAAAATAAAGCCGTTGTTGCGCAGGTGGATTTTAACAGGCCATCGACGTCAGCCAGCTATAATGTGGAGACTTAAAGCCATTATGGCCGCAGGCGGAGGTCAACAAACCATCGATAGCAGCCGCTTATAACAAGGGGTTAGGTCGGCACCGATACAGATTAGAGGAGACCGGGACGAAATGAACATACTTTTGCGAAATCGATGCTGTACCCACATTTTACATCCAAATTTTTGGTTTAAATTTTTAATCTAGAGATACTTCATTAAATTATCTAAGTTAAATTAAAAATATTTATAACGTTTAGGAATTATGAGTGGTTAAACAATACTAGTGTTACTTACCAATCCGCCCCATATACGGGGTGAAATGAAACAAAGATGGGGCAAAATGAAAGTTGACATAATTAACAATCTGTTTTGAATATATGTAATTCTAATTTATATATACATATATGTGATTGTTTTTATTTATTGAATTTATATAATATTAATTATAGAGTGGGCATATATTTATCGTATTTTGAACATTTATAATGAGCTTATTCGCTACATATATTCCAAAAACCCTTTTAATTGTTTTTGAAAATTTGAATTGCTTTGTTGAAATTTCTAAAGTGGGCCAAAATTCCTACAATTGTGGGTTGTAGCTTGTGGGAACAATGAGGTGGTAATGTAACCACCTTGACCCCATTGTCTTTAAAATTTTCAATTGCCTTTATAGAGATTCTAACTATTTACATAAATATAACTGATTTTATTAAATTTATTTAAAATTAACTACAAGGGCATATAAAATATTTTTTATATTTTGAACATTTAAAATGAGCCCATTTGCTACATTTTGTGCATTGAAAGCTGTTCTTAGGAGTTCCTTTTGAATAATTTTTGAAATGTCATATATTCCAAAGACTTTTTTATTTGTTTTTATGAAAATTTTAATGGCTTTGTTGTAAAATTTTTAAAGCGGGCCAAAGATTCCTACATTTATGGGTTTAAGATTATGGAAACATTGGGGTGGTATTGCAACCAACATGATCCCATTGTCTTTAAAAAATTTAATTGCCTTGATAGAAATGTGGAATACATCATTATTTAAAATAACAAGTGCCTAGGAATCAATTTAAAAAAACTGGATCTTTATTATAACATTTTTACAAAATGCTTGAGAGAATCTACAAACTCATCTTTCATCCATTAGGATAATTTCCCACAGCTATGGCTATCATTAGGAGTATTAATCAAACAAATCTCTTAGGAAAGACAAAAAAAAGGTGGTATTTTTTCCCCTATTACATTAAAAGCAATGCACATTTAAACTAAACTTCCCCTTTCTGCTGAAACAACTGTTCCAACCTGAAAATTAGGACATGTGTAAACCTGCTTAATCCCAATCTGTGCACTGATTTTAAATGGTAAAGGCATAGTTAACAAACCTGTCTCATCCAAATTGAAAATCATGCGTGCTTTAAAATGATATTATACCATCAAAAGTATATTTTAAAAAAAAATCCCTATATTCTTTATCGAATCTAGTTAAACTTGTATTTTTTGGAAATTAAGAGAAATAGTTGGATGCCTTTTCATAAAACTCCATTTATTACACTTGTTTAGGTGATTGGCCAAACTAATTTAGCAGCATATAGAAAATGAAACAAGAACTTGCTCTTCATCCAAATTAAACAATGTTTTTTTTAAACTGATTATTAGAACGTCTCATAAGGGTGGCAATAATTTAAACTTTTTAGCTATTTTGTATGTTGATTTTGATATATTTATGTGCCAGAAATGCTTCTTAAAATAATATATCATCAATCTCCTATTTGTTCTTCTATAAGTTTGCATTTACATATACACTTGTTTGGGGTGAAATGGTTATAATCATTTTACCCCACAAAAAAAGAGCTCAATAAAATTTAATATATTAATTATAAATAAATTTTAAGATAAAATAGGATTAAAAATTAAGAATTGATGGTTCAAAGAATACGTATATATTAACATTATATTTAACTTATTTTTTTAAAAATAAAACAAAATTTAAGCCTAACAACATAAATTTTTTACACCCAATTTTATATTAAGATATAGTAAATATTTTCAAATGTATACCCATACAAAAAATGATCAAAATTGTTGGTCTGCTCAAAGAACTAAATCATATCTGAAGTTTAAAAAAATATATTTATCTTTGGGGGAAAAAAATGCATTTTTCATTTAGCCCCGCAGATCATTTTGCCCCGGTCTCCCCTATTAATTGGACATGATCCTCGAGTTGGATGATAAGGATGGTACGGGGGTAAATATTTTTTTTATTAAGGGGATTGATTGAGGGATATAAATGTATATTGATGGTTAGTTTAGTTTTTGGGATTGGAAGGTGTCGTATAATGAAGGCACGTTTATTTCATTTTATTAATCGTGCCATGTAGGCACGTTTGTTTTAATTTATATTGCAGGTCAGAGAACAAAGAAAATTGGGAATTGTCAGAGAAAAAGAAAGACTAGAAGATTAGACATTTTGTTAATCGTGCCATGTAGGCACGTTTGTTTTAATTTATATTGCAGGTCAGGGAACAAAGAAAATTGGGAATTATCAGAGAAAAAGAAAGACTAGAAGATTAGAAAATGATAATAAATATTATTATTCATTTATTTGATTTTTACATTTCTTATTTAAAAACATTTTAAATTTATGCCGATTACTTTGCACTTATTATAATTTAGGGCACGTGCAAAGTGAGTTTTTATTTTCGCAAAATTTTGAAAATTCTGAAAATTTTAAAAAATTATTTTTTTTTCAAAATTTTTTCTAAAATTTTATTTCAGAAAAAGCATTTTATGTGCATATACTAAATTTGGCAACTATTTGAAAATTTGCGTTTTATTACAAAATAAAATTTTTCGAAATTTTAAAAATTTTACGAAAAAAAAAAACACACTTTGCACGTGCCCTTAAATAAAGTTCATTTTGTTTTGCTATTGTGTACGACACTTCAATATTGCATACGACATTTCTATTAGCTTTCAATAAAAAATTAGATTATTTTAATTTTTCTATTTTTTAATTGCCTAAATTTTGAATTATCATTTAAAATATGTATAAAAATTTTTATAAACTTGTTTTTATGAGCTTTATGTATATAATTTTTGTATGGCAATTTTTTGTAAACAATGATTGGAACCTCATTAATTTGCAAGCTAGGGGAGACTGGGGCATTACGGCCGATGGGTAGGCCACTTGCTATATTTCAGTCAAATATAATTCAAAAAATCTAAAATTTTCATCAAATATTCCTTTTAGTAATAAGTGAGCATACAATAAATTTTTATTAAGAAAAAATTTATTTTAAAAAATTTATTTAAAAAAAAATGTTTTTTTGGAATTTTTAACGATATTTTTAGGGTCAATGTTTTTCGTCTAATTTTTTTTACTATAGATAAAATAATAAAACTTAACATTTTTTGGTTTAAAAAACATCTAGCATTACAATGATATAAGTTTTACATGATAAAAATTTAATTTAATATGTTTAATTTTAAAAATTTAGAGTTTACTCCTAGTGGGGCATTGCGGCCGGGGGCAAATCGGCCACATTATCATTTAATTTTCATTTAATATTTTTGATTTAAAAAATTTACATGGTGAGAAATTATAAATTAAAAAAGACAAAAAAGGTATGTGATTATTCTAAAGTCATGGACCTGATAAATCAAGTAAAATAAATTATTTTATTTTTTAGGGAAAGTGTGTATCTATGATATCAAGGATTTTAGATATTCCTAATACAAATTTGCGTAGATTTTTGAAAATAAAGACCCAAAATCTTGTGGCAGAATGCCTGTATTTAATAAAGAAATGGAACAGGAAATATTAACATATATATTAAAATGTGGGTCATTATTTTTAGATACATTAAACAACTATATTTTTATATTTTATTTTCAAGGTTAGAGTGAGTGCCTACCAAGTGGCACTAAAACTGAATATTAAAATGCCTGATTCCTGGAAGAATGCAGGCATGGCTGGTTATGACTGGCTTGAACAATTAAGAAAAAGAAATCCTGAAATTTTTCTCAGGACCCCTGAGGCCACTTCTATGGCTAGGGCTGAAGGCTTCTCCAAGGAAAATGTGGGATTGTTTTTTTAAACTATATGATGAAATTTTAGAGAGGTAAAGTTATTTATAATATAATTTAGATATCAAATACAGCCCCATTAATATATAATATGGATCAATTTGGCTTTGTAACAGTTCAAACTCCCTACAAAGTGTTTGCATTTAAAGGGAGTAAGCAGATTGGGTGCTTGACCACTGCTGAAAAGGGAACTTTAGTGACTGTTGCATTAGCCATTAATGCAACAGGAAACTGTCTACCACCCATGTTCCTTTTTCCCAGAAAAAAATTTAAGGACCATTTCCTAAGAGGTGGTCCTTCAGGGTGCATAGGAGTAGCCACAGGCAATGGATGAATGAATGTTGATTCATTTATGATATTTTTGGAACATTTTAAACAATGTGTTAGACCTTATGTAGAAAACAAAACCTTACTAATTCTAGATAATTATATAGCTCATAGATCCATCATGGCAATTGATTTTTGTGAAGCAAATGGAATTATTCTGCTTTCAATTCCACCCCATACATCCCACAGATTACAACCCTTAGACTTAACTATTTTTGGACCTCTCAAAAAAGCCTATTCAACTTACATAGAAAATCTTATGAAATCAAAACCTGGTTACAAATTTGATATTTATGATGTCCCTTCAGCTATTAGCTATGGATTAAATATATCGGTGAACATTAAGAATATTTGCAATGGATTTAGAGCAAGTGGAATACATCCTTACAATCCACAAATATTTGGGGATGATGATTATATTATTGACAAATACACTAAAATACATAATGATATTACTACTGATGATTAAATTGAGGTAGGAATGGAAAATTTACCATCAACTTCACAAGCCTGTGAATGATAATTCTATAGTAGCATCAACTTCAGAAGCTAATTCACTACTAGAAAAAATAATTCCTACAAAATATATAATTAGAAAGAGTAAAGGGAAAAAAATGGAATCCACTATATTTACAAAGATGTCTCCTAAAAAAATTTAAAAAAAAATAATTGTATAGTTTGCAACAAATCATATTACGCACGATCTAACAAAGAAGATTGGCTTCAATGCCGAGGATGTGAAAGTTGGGCAAACTCATCTTGTGCCCAACATGATACTTCATATGTTTGTCATATTTGTTTATCATAATTAACCTTAAATATTTTGTAAAAATTTGAATAAATAATTGTAAGTAGTCTTTGAAATGCGCAGTAACAATAGGAACAGCTGATTTCCGGTATTAAAAAGAGTTTTAAAATTTCCCAAAGCAATGTTCACTCCGCCAAAGATATTTTAAAAAACCTTTATTGTCTTTTAAATGAAATAAATAGAGGTGGCCGAATTGCCCCTACCTAATGGCCGTAATGCCCCATGCCTGACCGATTTAACCCATTTTTTTATTTTTATTAAAATTCAAATAACTCCAAACTAATTTAATTTTTTTGAAAAAAAATTTTATTGTAAAGAAAGGTGCCCTTCATCTATAATTTGGTATAAAATTTTTTGTCCTAGCTATGATATTTCATTTTCTAGAAAACTTAGAATTTTACCTGGCCGTGCCCCAGTCTCCCCTACATAATTTAAGTAGTTAAAACCCACAACAAACGCTCGATGAACCAAACAATTAAATAACTAGCGCAAAAAGGTATAAAATCTGGAGAACAAATTTATATACAATAACTTTAAGCGCCCTTTATTTCAACATTTTTTTTACGCAAAAGACCCATATTTTAGGCTGCCCCACCCATCCTGGCTAAGGCTCTGCCCACGAAATATTCACGAGTGCCGAAACAAATGCTTTTCCAATGCTTTGATCTTATTTTGTTCAAATGCGACCTATTATTATGACAAAAAGGTAATTTCAATTAATATATATATGATCAATTCCACCTGAATCCAACAAGTCCGGGAAGGTCACCCCCTTAGATTCGAATGAAATTTTGCATGGAGATAATTTCTAAGGGTATCTCAAAATCTGGATATTTTATTTTACCGGAAGTGATTTTTGACGGAGATAGGGGCAAAAGAAGAATAAATCAAGGTAAAAATTCACATTTGATGCAACTTTGGGAGGTTATAAGTCAAAAAGTATTAAGCTAGGGACTTAACATTTTTTTATTTTGAAGAGGACAATAAGATCTTGCATGATTTATTACAAAAAAAAAATATTTTAAAATTTCACAATTTTTTAAAGAATATTTTTTTATAACTAAAAAACGTTTTTTTAAATTTCTTGAAAAATTGCCAAAATATACTCATATTCTTTATATATATATAAACTCAAAAGTCTATGATCTACATAACTTTTTAAAATATTCAAAAACAAAAAAAAATCAGTTTTAGGCACAAATATGCTCTCTGCACTATAAAAATATTCAAAAGTTTCAAATTTGATTGTATTCAAGAAGTACAGAGGGTCAATTATGTTAGGCTATAACAGTTTTATTAATTTGATTAATATTATTATTTATCTAGAAAAGAAAAAGTGAACTTGAAAGCAAAAAAATTGGTATTTCGGTAATTTACTCCTAACTTCAAAGCCGACCCTCTGGCAAATTATCGATCTAATTTTAAAATTTAGAAATTCATTTTAACATGAAACATCGCTTTATAACATGTTCCCCCAACATTTCTAAATATACCCATGGCTTTTTTAAATAAAACAAAAATTTTCCAAATTTTTTAAAATTTAAGGTGTAAAAAATACAAACACAAAATTGGTATGCTTACATTTGTTAACTTTTACTAGCCCTTTTTGGTGATGAACAATATTAGAATTATACATAATTCACAATATTTATTTTTGGCAAAATTCAAAAAATTTGTTGTATAAAATTTTTTTTGGAGGACTTTACAAAAAATATTACAGAAAATTTGTAAAAGTTTGTTTTCTAATTCTGATTACTTAAATTTGAAAAAAAGCCACAAAAACATAAAATCTGATAAAATAGGTAAATAGAATATTTCTGTTCTCTTTAAAATATTGAAGTTCAACAATTGTTTTCTTTTTATGCATATTAACAAACTTAAAATTAAACGTAAAAAGTCAAATTTTAGGATACACATTGATATGGTTTTTTAGTATTATAAATACAAACTAATCAATTGTAGGGTTTAACAACTTTAAAAGATTATAACAGGCAGAATTAGCTTAAATAATGAATTTATACAAATATTACACCCAATTAATAAAAAATAATATATAGACATTCAGTATTTTTAACTAACCTAAATGCCAAATATGTTTTTAAAATGGTGAGAACAAGGCATACGATTTATATCTAACCGACCTTAATACAGTTTTAAAACCAATAATTCTAGTTCCATTTAGAGCTTAATGTTTCATAACACAGGTCAACAAATATCAATGTCAGAAACGTGAATTTTGTGTAAACATAAAAGAATGCATCACCATAATGACCTAGTCTCATATATATTTTTCTTTTTTTCTAAGTTTTTTCCGTCTTTGGCTCCTTAGATCCGTCTAAAACGAAAAATGGCCTTTTTTGACGATATTGACAGATCTAAATATACCCTAAAAAAAAATTTAAAAATCATTTTTGCATATATAAATCCCTTGTAATTTTTATTTTTAATCACAAATAATGAAAGATAAATTTCATTCATATAACAAGCTCTTACGTCGACATTTAGATAATACAATATATTTCGCGTCCAATAAATACGACACGATATATTATCGGTTTTTAATGAAAATATTATTTGAAGTTTAATTTAACAGTTTAACTATTGTGAATATGCAAAAATAAAATTTCAATTTATTTTTGTTTTTGAATCTTATTTAGTTTTCTGACCTTTTTTTCTAAAATTTTCAATGTTTATAACTGACTAACTAAGTTTGATTAGGAAATAAACGGATTTGATATCCCATAAGATGGCAGGTTTGATCTCTCTAGTTAACTCATCTCAAAAAATTGTTGACGTGTGTAATAAAGGGGCATAAGGCCTATTTAAGATAGAGGATATCACTATTATTTGATTTTATAGGCATATGGATTTTGGCATTGACCCTAAGTATTTTATAACTAAATGCGTTCCTAACAAATTTTTACACAAGAATTTCTTTTTTATAATACAACAAATTACAAATTTAATTTAAATAATAAAATTATTTCATACTCTTACTTTTTTTTAATATTTATCAATTTCTTTTGAGATTTTCTATACATAACTTATTTACTATTTTTTTAACAATTAAACATGCAATCTTATTTGTTCTAAATATCTTTAGTTAAATATGCAAATAGGATAAAAAAATAAGCTTGCACAGACGAATAAAATATGCGTTAGTTTTTCGCTGTTTTTTTGGCCAATTTTGGTTTTTTATTATAGAAGCGTATCCAATAAAAAAAGCTGGATCTACTATATTATTAAGCATTATTTTATCTATAAAATGCATGTTAAATATTAAAAAATGGTTGACCGGTTAGCCAGAAAGTCGATTTTAAAAATAGGCGTAAATCACACTTTTCCGGTTTTAAGGTCCACTTTTTCATTGCTAATAATAGTATGAGTCAAAAATATCAAACTATTATGGTCTAACATATTTACCCCTATCCTGCTTTTTAAGTTCTATCAAATTTGGCATTGGCATATTCTAATATAGTGCAAAGGGCATTGATATGTCCCAAAAATAAAGCAAAAAAATAATTTTTATAAAATTCATGCCGGTCACAAACTCTTGAATTTGTATATATATTAACATCGTTAAGGACTATATTTTATATATTTTCTAAAAATATAAGGATACGTTTTTGAGTTATATGTATTTAAACTTGACTACAATTTTTCGGTAAATTAAAAAATGTTTTTTTATATATTAGCTGCGGGTAAGGTAGCCCTTATTAAGATCCTCAAATTAAAAAAAAATGTAAATCTAGCTACCTAACTTTTTATGATACATGCGCGCAAAGTTGCCTCAATTTTTTTTGCAAAAATATGAAAAATGTTTTTGCTTTCATCGGTCAACAATCACTTTCGGTCAAAAAATTTTTACGTTTTTATCAGCACCCAAAAACCCTACCAATCTATCAATTTTCAGCCTCTAAACTTAATGGGAAAAAGTTTGTTGATTCGAGGTGTTAACCATAAATGTTTCAATACCACAAATTTGCATTGATGCATTTGCAAGTTGTACAAACAAGTTTTCTAATAAAGATTTATATAATTTCAACCTAAGCCAGTTGAGTAAAAATACAAGTTTGTTGCAAAATAAGATTACAAATGCATTTAAAATCCTAAATTTCATTTTTCAAAAAATTGTTAAAATATGTGATAGTGTAATCAGTTAAATAAGACTGGAATGATTCTGGGATGTCATTGATGGGAAGTGCAGGTACACCTTTATATGACATAAAAGAAGAAACTGTTGTTTCAGGAGGAACATATGAATTATCCTCAATAGCGCAACAATCTTTAAGTATAGCTCCTCTTCCTATATAAAAAATTTGATTCAATTATAACTTATTCAAATCTATTAAGCAATTTAAATTCTACACTTTGTTAAATACCCTTGTTAACAAACAATCAAAAGATGACACTTGGGAAAATTGTTGGCCTTTAATATTTTCTGTTTTCTGGTCTATTCAGACGCTATTTTCTTAAATATAAATCAGAAAAGAGCCAAAAATTGACTTTTGAAACCTAAAAAATACCACAAAAAATAATTAAATAATATTTTTTCCATATTGAAATCACCTATAACTTCTGTTTTTCATTTCAAATATAGTAATAAAAATTTTAAGTATATCAATTTCATCAACAATTAAGTCAAACAAAATATTTGGAACCCCAATTAATAGAAGGTAATATTTTATTAGTTTATAAAATATAATTTAAAGTAATTAAAAATATATATTTTTCTCAATATTGTTTATGTTTTTTAATCTTTTTTGTTTTTTAACATTTTTTACTAAAAAATTAATGTTTATAGCTGGCTTGAAGGTTTGAAAAGGATTTAAAAATTTCTAAAATTCCAGGTGGGTCTCCAAATTAGCTCATAACTCTTAAAATTTATCAATATATTGAAATTCATACCTATCATGCAGTTTTTCCCAATATATACATATGAACCAATTTGGGAAGCAGATATAATAGAATTAATTCCAATAAAAACATTATTGCCAATATACAGAGGAAAATAAGCCAGTCCCTGTTGAAATTTTTTATAAGGAGGTCTTAAGGTGACGCCATTTGATATAATGGTATACTCACCAATTCTTATGGTTGCTAAATCCCCACGAAGTGTAGATCCTTTATCAATAATTACCTTGCCAAGAAGAACAATTTGTTTGCTGCCACATAATATCGATTTCTTACTGACTTTGTTACCAGACTGCGTTATAATAAATTCATTTTGTTCATAATTATTAAAATTAAAATCATTAGTCTCAATCCCAAGCATTTGATGACATCAGGTGATATGTGAATGAATGTAAATAAATGTTTTTTAAAGTGAAATTAAACAAAACTTTTATCAATGTTTGCGAAAAGAAAGACACCCATGCCGCAAATGCAATTTTGGATCAGTTAACTGCTTATAAAGTGATATTTTGTTACTATCTTTAACATCAATTAAATTTAATTATTTTGGAATTTTATTTTATAGGCACTAAATAGGTTAAACTCAAGCCTTCAAAATGGGAGTTCTTTAGATTTAGATAAGGTTTGCGAAGAAAACTCTAATAAGTATAAACTCGCTTTGCTTATCTATGTTTTAGGGATTTAAACAACAGAACATTTTACAGTATTAAACAACCAGATAATAAAATAATATCTGAACAGCCTCAATTAAAATATCAAGATTTATTTTTTAATAAATGTAATTATAATTGTGTTATTATTCCTCCACCTTTATTTGCATTCAATTACCTGAAAGTGGAACCATATGCTCGCAATTGTTTAAATATGAATAGTGATATCAATATTTAATTGTTTATTAACACTTGATCACAGATCAATAGTAGTTCAATAATGGCGATAATTAATTTTATATTTATTTTGTTTTTACTGTTGTCCTCAGATTTTAAGCTATGGATGCAAGCCTAAAATGATTTTTCAAGCTGCTTGAATAATATATGTTCTTTTTTTTAATATTAATAGTTATTTTTAAAATGTTTTTACATATTTTGATAATTCTTACTAACATTTTTTGTATATTTGTTCAATATTTTTGGCTTTTATATGTTGTATTTGCATATTAATTTAAATGATAAACTTTTAAGTTGTTTAAAGCTAAGTTATAGTTAGCCATGACCCATGGTATTGGATATCTACCTAGGAACGTAGTGCACTAGGCACATGGTATAGTTTGTCTTTAATGTGCAGCGTCTCCTACTCCGGGGAGGGGGGGGAGACGAGCGTGGCTCATAAAAATTGGCCATGGGGGGTAGGCATAACAATAGGGGGGTTAAATAAGGAAAAAGACCCCCTTGACCAGCAATATATATATTTAAATTTTTGCGGACAAAATAAAATTGAATTTAACTTAAAACGTAAACGTGGTGAAATAGAAGATGTAACTAAAAAGTAAAAATAGTTATAATTTGTAGTTACCGTATAAAAACATTTTTCGCAGCTCTGGATCTAATTCTAGTGCAATTTGAAGAAAGGTTTAATAATGATACCCTTGAGTTTTATAAGGGTGTATCATATTTTGCAACAGCCTCATTAAAGAAGTATACGGAAATACATGTGCAAAATATAAAGGACCTATGTAATTTTTATGATATCAACCCATATGCAATTGCTCAAGAAATGAAAATGTTTATTCCATACTTTCGTCAGGCTCTAAAAGATGGTATCCTTTCAACAGAATCTCTATATGGTGAAAATTGTTTTTAATTTATAGATTCAAAAATTTCTGAGCATATAGATAACTCCTCCGATGAAGACATGGAAAACGATGATGAGGATGATGCTGAAACAGTGTTTAATAGCTCAGAGGACAAATTCTTGCTACCTTATAGAGCGCTCAATAAAATACTTAACAATTTTGATAACTTAAAAAAATTTATAATATCTTGCTTTCATTAACTATCACGAGCTGCAGTGCTGAACGTTCCATGAGCCAAAATTAACTAAAACTTATCTTCGCAACAAAATGGGAGATAAGTTTTTACAAAATTTAATATTGTTAAAGTCCGAAAAGGATATCTTGTTAGAATTAATATGATACAATTATAGATAATTTAAAATATTTATATCCAAATTTTAATAATTTACTTTAACTAGTCCTAATGTAATCTAAATCAAGATTAATTGTTGCAATCAATTATTTTTATTAACATTTAAATATTTACGAGGTAGCACATTAAACAATCATTTTAATTAATTTTAGTCATAATAATTTTACATTTTATCCATATATAAGTTTTCGTACAATTTTTATTAATTTTTTTATTAAATAAATATTTTCTTTATTTTCGTCAGCTGATAAAAAAAGAGCACCTTGTTTATAATTAAGAAAACAATTGGGGGGGGGGGGGTGTTACCACGGTGTATATTTTTTACCCATGGGGGGTAGCTCGTCATTGGAATTTTGGGAGTAGGAGACGCTATTAATGTGCATATATTCTCTATCTAATTTGGAGAGATAAATATACATGCAGAATACTACATAATTTTTATTTATAAATATTTTAATTTTTTTTTACTTGACCTTAATCTTTTCACTTGACATGCATCTTCCACATATAAAACTTTTGATAACACCATTTATATTCAATTTTTCATTAGAGTTTATGAGAACACACAATTTCGCACATATTAATAAATAGAAACACACCTCAGCTGTTGCAAAAATAAAATAAAACACAGGCTGGAATTGAGGAGTCGGGACTTTACCAGTGAGTGTTTATGTGTGTCTTATTTTTCAAAAACATTAACACATTTTTAAGAGTTAAGAGCTAACTACAGACATCAAACCTGTCATCTTAAGGATTTTCAAATCCTTTTACCTTTTAATCAAGCTTAGTAAGTGTCGTAGCCCGTGATAATACTAGAAAATTGATTGATTGACATGCTTAAATCAGCTGTGTCATCACGACTTGCAGAAATAGTTTTTTATAATAAAAGAAGTTTTAGTTTTTAAATTTAATATATATTTTTAATTTATTTTTAGAATAATTTAGATCCTAGTGGCCTAGCCACTAGGATATACTAGTTTAATAATAAACATAGTTAAACCATACCATATTCAGTCTAATTCATATTCGTATATAGATAATGGAATAAAATCTTTTAAATATTATTCTAAAACAGTAAGTCAACTATAAACATTGAAAATTAAGAAAAAATGTCTAAAAAACAAAAAAGATATAAAAAAAAATAAAATGAATTTTTTTTGTATATTTACAACAGCTAAACTATTAAATTCAAACTTTAAATAATATTTTTATTAAAAAAAATATATCATGTCGTATTTAATTTTGGACGCGAAATATTCTGTATTATTTAAATGCTGATGTAAGAGCTGATACCAAAAATGTTCCTCGTTATTTAATGTGTTAAATATAAGTTACGAGAGATTTTTTTTTTGAGAAGGGATTTTTGATTTTTTTCTTTTAGGGTATTCTAGAGGTCACAAATTCTGGCAATTTAGCCAAAAAAGCCCATTTTTCGAGTTGAATGGATCTAGCCGAAGGCAAATGAAACTACGAAAATCGGAAAATATATATGAGATAAGGCCCTGATCACTCATTTTCTTGTCAACCTGAGATTAGGCCAGCCATTGGTATCTTTATCACCTCTAATTCCTAATCGTTTTTGTTGTTTCTTGTCAAGGTTCAATTTATACCTGTAACTAAAAATTAGTATAAATTAGCTTCAAAAAGGATGAGGGTATTAAAGGGGAGAATAGAAAAGATAATGAGTACTTGAAAATAGACGATCAATTGTTTAACATAACCATTTTTTTATTTTATAGTTTTCCATTTTTTTTTAATTTGCACCGATATCAAAGTTATCCTTTAAAACCTTATTATAAAATTTTAAATATATATTTTTAAATTTGTTTTTCCTTTATTGTTTTCCAAAACCATGAAAGTTGCAACCTTAAAAATGTTTTCAACCAAATATAGAAAAAAAACAGATTGTTGAAAACAAACTATAAGAGACTGATCTTTATTAAGTGTTGCACTGGAATCGTTTATTGGTATGTTGATATTGCTATATATGTTGCATAATAAAAATCTACGGTTACATTAATTGGGTGCACCTAACTTTCCTTTTTCAGCTCGTTTCAGTCTCGTTTTCAGGACTTTGATTATGATTTACATGTAACCCTTTACGTTTAAGGTTTCTCACATATATTATAGCGTACAAAATAATAGAAAAACTAATCAGAGCTCCAATTACACCTAGGACAAAGACTATCATCTTATTTTTTTTATATGCTTCTTTCGCCAAGCAATGAATTTGATTTTCATCGTGATTCAATTTAGCAATAGCCCAAGAGCTAGTGTTAAATTTAAGAAATCGCTCTTTCAGATAATTTGTTGAATTGGATAATCGTCTAAACCACATATCTGAGGGGCAATCTCTTATTCTATTACATACTTGAGCATTGGTGATGCATGTCAAATTATCCGGACATGCATGAACGCAATCAGAAGGTGTTTGATAAGATAAAGTGGGAGTCGGACCTTTTGTCATAGTTCCTCGTTTATCTCCCATTGAAGCCGTGGTTAAAATATTCTTGAAAGAAATTTGCGAATATTCAAATACTAAGGACGAATTGACATCACTTGACACAAACACTATTCGGAGGAAACTAGACGCCGGCTTAAAATAAAGAAAATCTGTGAATCCTAGGGAATAAACTTCTAAATCGGGTCTCGATGCATTGACTAATATACCTTGAATTTGACGTGATAAGTTGTAAAAATTTGACTGGTTGCAAATTATGGAAAAGGGAATCATTTCGTCTGTGTAAATTTGATAATATTTTAGCAAGCTCTCTTGTGCATTTGCAAGTTGACTTGATTCCGTCACATTGAACGTTGTTAACAATATGAAATTTCGCATGCAGTTATAATCCTCTCGCAGATTTAATGTTTTTAATTTTATAATTATCCAGTAATTTTCTGGAACATTTACATCAAAAATGCAATGTGCCGGCGTGTTGAACCATTTTAAGGCATTTTTCCCATTATTTGTTTCGTTTATTACATTTAATCTGCCGCTTCCTGTAATTAATATTTTTTGTTCGCTACAAACAAAAGAATGGTATTGATAAGCCATCTTAAATTCGAAATCCGATATATACAAAACTCCTTTGGAATAACCCTTCTGTACAATATTTATCTCTATAAAGATTGAAGATTTTGTTGATGCGATATACGTAAAATTTCTTCTATTAGGGCCTTGTTTAAAGTAAGGACTCAGCCCCGAATTACAAAAACATGCTATTTCACGAGTACGATTACTGTTACCAGTTTGGTAGACTTCGTATATTTTTAAGTAATTTATATTGACCGAGCCATGCTCATGGCTTATTTGCGACTTACAAGTACCATCTATATATGAACAGCAATATTTGCAACGCTTGTTTTGTTGGAGGTTCGTGCTCACCCTCAGGAAATACAAATTTATGCTTATTTTATCACCCTGCACTGATTGCAGTATGGCGTAGCGACATTTCAAAAAATAAAAACTTTCTTTTGAATTGACTGTAATCCCCAAAAGGTTATTTGTATTATTGGATTGGCGTTCCATAAAATTTTTATCACCCCAGAAAAGGGATTTTTTAATTTCATTTTTTACTTTAAAAAATAGGTAAGGTAGGTTAAAATTAGAAAAATATATCAGGCCTTTAGGATTACGCTCTTGCGTGTACACTTCGTCGCAAATGCTATTGGATACAGGTGTCCCTTCAGTCCACAAATTAAGAAATTGATATCTAATTTGGTACATTAGCGGAGAACCAATGTAAGATTCAGCTTTGCTCATAAATTTTAACAGGAAACTGTTGCGGGTCGAATAAAACGTATCACGAATCAAATCGCAATCATAACTTTGGGTTGGTAGGTTACGATTAGATGTTGATTTTCGGTGACATATGTTTGGTCTCACGTAACCATCAAATTTCGCCATAAATTGAGTTTTATTCTTCTCTGGGACGTCATACAATAAAAGTGTTGTATCATGAACTTCCTCCTTTTGCCGAATAACCGGATTATAGCTATAACTTGCAAAATAAAGCCAAACTTTCTCCCAAGCCCGACCCTCAAACCGGTACGTGCAAGTTTTATTAGCTCTGTACCAGTGATTTACATTGTTAACAATTCCTATTTTATAAGGCACGTTTTTAATCATAATTCCATGTTTGAGGAGGCTTGGTTCATAATAATAATCCATGTATTTTTTCCAAACATGCGTGAGATTATATTTAGTATTGTTTTCATCATCCGCACTGCCATTGGAAAAGCTTTTGATTACATATTCACAGTCAACGTCATAGTTTTGGATGATTTTGTCTCCCGTATCCATTGTAGATTGATCAATGGGAGGTGCCTCAGATGTGAGCATTAAATTAAACCGGCGTTTCGATAATCCTGTATGCTTTAGATCGCTATGTAAAACGAGGTACACGTGATTACCTTTAAACCTTATGCCAGGTAGCTTTGCATAGTTTATCCACTTTGACCCCATATCATCTTTATAACCAAAAGAATTTCCGCAAAATGACCCGGCTAGGTATCGATTTGTACCGTTATAGTCGTACATTGATAAATATTCTTTGCAATTAGTTTCATTTAGATTTGTAAAACTAGTCATACTTCTTATCGGACATAAGAGTAAATCATCACAAGACTGACCGCCTACATGAAATTCTTCTCCAAATTGTTCTATTTTTATCTATTTATAGGATATTAAATGCAAATATAAAAAAAATTTATAACACAAAAAACTTGGCTCTTACAATTAATAATATATTTAAACCTGAAAATCTGGATTTTTGGTTAATATGAGGTGATAGGTGCAAGTTATCGACGGTAGGTAGATGCCAGGGTAACCGGGAGATTTTACAGTGCAGTTTGGAGATTCACAATCTATTAATATGTAATCGCAATAACTTCCTTTAACTTGATAGGTTGCTGGTGACACCAAGATCAAATCTTTTTCGTTAATATTTGACTTTTTTAAAGCTTTTATAAAATTGTCATTACGTGGTTTTTGAAATAAAAACTTTGTTTGAATATGTACAGTTTGTAATTTGTATTGAAAATGATAATAAACATGAAACTTTCTAAACCGTTTAATGTATATACGTATACGGATCCAATGATCAGCTGAATTAAAATAATATTTAAACGCGTCATCTGATGAACCAAACAACTTTTTTCCGTCATTGTATGATAAAAACTGACCGCAAATTTTGCCTCCACTAAAACTGTGTAACTCTCTTTTAATTTGTTCAATAAATAATTTCTGGCCGTTGTATCCCTTAAATTGGTGACAAGATTCCTGAACACTATCTACAACATAGACTTTGCCGCCTTCGTAATCATTCAAGACGGCTTCGGTAGTAAAATTTATTACGCTGACGTTTATTTTTTGAAAACAGTTTATAAGTGAGTGGTTGGCAGGTATTTGAGCCATAAATTTCGTCTCTAATTTTGAAATACGAAAAATTTTCCAAAAATTATTGTATTTATAGCTGATGGGTTTGGGTCGAGTTCGAACCATATTGTTGATCATGTTAGGTCCATCAATTATTTGCATGTATCCTGAAGCACAATCTTCTTCATTTGGGTCATTCAGGTGAAAATCGAGTTTCAAAAATGTTAATTGAATGCGATATTGCTTAACAAAAAGCTCCTTGCTTGGTTTACCTAAATATTTTAATGTTAATGCCTTTTTATCATTCCATAAAGTTTGTATATTGAATTTACTTTTTTGTTTGGATAAGTCTATTTCTAGCAAATATTCACAGTAGATAGTTGCGTCTGTGTGAAAATTCATTGGGCTATGTAGATCTTGAACTTTATCGGTCACCACAAGGGTAAGATTACAATCTTTAACAAATTATTGATATACATCATGGACAGCGGTTATTTTTACCAAAGTTATTGTTTATATTATGTGGCAATACGCTATTTAAAATATTGCCCTACCTTATTGCTAACAATAGCCTTATACTCTAGTGCATTAAGTTACCAAGTTTTTTTCTTGTCCTTAATGTATAGAGTAATACGCTATTCATCTAAATTTTTGTCCATCGCTAAATGGCCCAGGGAATTATGTGACAATGCGGCTTTTTTTATTTAGATCTTTCAAGTTTTTCTAAGGTACCGATTTATGCAATGTTCAAATTAGGAAAAAATGTATGTTACTAATAACCCTCGAATGCTAGGGTGAAAAATTTGTAACACGAATGTAACTTCTGGAGTTCAAGCTATGTATTTTTTTATTATTTTGAAGAAAAATACGCGCAATTTTATTATCTGTTAGATTCAATTAATCTATAATTTAAATTTTATTAATACATAATAGAGATTCTGAAATTGGAAATTTTTAATTTTTTACTACATTAAATAAATTTACCATATATAAATTATATTATTATTATTTAAATTGTGTTTTTAGGTCTTAGATTATTTAAGAAAGATTCATGAAATAAAATTTTTAAATAAAATTATTTTTGGCTTTTACTTTCAAAATTAGATATTTTATAGAGAAATAAATTTATAACTTTATTATACAATACAAACCTATTATATATTTATTATTTAAAACTATTAAAAAAGAACATTAAAAAAATAAGGTTTCAATTTTTCATTAAAATTTACAATAAGGCTATGTTATGGTAAACATCGGCGCACCGGGAAGGGGGAGGGGGTCAACCTGGTGCGCTCCTCCCTTTGCTAAATAATCATTCTTGTTATTCGTTTAAAAATACAATAAAAATTAGGCCTATATGAGAACCCCCCCCCCCCCCCCCCATTGTTTCCACAAAACATTTTCTACGTCTATTTCTCTTCCCCTTTTGATAAAATCATGGGTAAGGATCTGGTTTTTAACATTAAAATAGATTAAATAATGTAAACATAAAACTTCTAATTTCAAAACGAATTTTTAAAACCTGTAGTTCAGCCGGAATCATTATTTTGCTCTTTTTTCGGCCCGCGTTTTGAAATTACGAGCAGAACCGGAAATTAAAAATATTTCAATCAATAATTTGTGCAATAAAATTCAAATATAGTGCGTCGAAATACTAAAACGTGATAATAAAATTGTTTTAAGTCTTTAATGGTTAAAGGCAATTGAATTAAGATGAGGCTTTCATAGAACCAATTTAGAGTAAGGACGACTTAAAAAATGTTATCTTAAATGCACGCGCACATTTTTCTGAATTAAAGGGCCCAGACATTTTTACATGGACTGAGCGCCTAACCTGGCAAAGCCCAACTACTCTTGGGATTAGGTGTGCCAGGCAAATTTTATTAAATTTAATAGTAAAAATAAAAAGCCTGCCGGTAAAATGTTTGCGTCAGGTTTGCCCCACTCCTCCCCTACGGCTCTGCTCTCGGCATAATTTACGATAAAGTAATTACTAAGAAATCTTGGCCCCGTTTTGTGAACTCTACATAAATTTAAACTGAAAAAAAAACGTGTCAATTTATTTGCTATTAAATGCTTTTAGACCTTCAATAATTTAAATTACAAAAAAAAATTGGAATAAATCTTACTTGGGCAGCTTTTTTCGTCTAAGTTATTGCTACAATCGTTAACTCCCTTACATTTAAATCGATTGGTGATGCACTCCTTATTTAGGCACGTATAATTTGTCGATGTATTCTTGCACTAATGTTGGTTTAAATATCCATATAAATAACATTCACAAATAAATTTTCCCCAATTATAATATATATTTATATTTTTTGATTCGAATATTTTTTTTTTTGAATATCTAATTTTTTATGGTTTAAAAACCCAATACTATATTTATAACTTTTCTTTAAAATAAAATAAATAATAGAAAAATATATTTTACTATTGAAAAATCTTATATTTTATATAATTTTTTAAATTACTTATTTTATTTACTTTTTAAATATTTGATTTTAAAAACAAAATTTCCATAAAATCCTTAATTTCAAAATTTTATATATAAAAAGGTACTAAATTCTTAAAATTATACTAATATATACTAACCCTTCCTTACTTACATACTCATATAGTAAATATTAAATATAAACAAAAAATTGTTGGAATATTTTCACTTTATGTTTATATTTCATTATCTTCTATCATTTATGAAAATATAATACTTATTTCTAAATCATTTATTTATTAATATCCAAATTTATTTTACTCTTCTAATATTTTAGATTTTGGCGTTCGGTATTTTTTGAAATTTTGAGTTTTTTAAAATTAAATATTTAAAAAAGAAAGAGAAAGAAATTCTAAAAAGTATAAACAAAAAGGTTTTCAAAGGAAAATATTTTCTATTATTTATTTTTATTTTAAAGGCACGAAAAGGCAAAAAGAATGGTTTGGACTTTAAACCCCTGGAAAAAGACCTCAAAAAAAGAAAGATGGAAGGCAAAAACCTTTCAAAATAAAGTTTTTCGAAATTTGCCAAAAAAATATTCCTATTAATTTTAGCATGGAGAATATTTTTGCGGACGCGCATAATCAAACATTTTTTTTTTGAATTTCACTAAAAATTTATAAATATAAAGAGTTGAAATCATTGAATTTTTCTCCGTATCCACATGTTTTGGTATCGCAGTAAATGTCACAATATTAAACACTAATGTTGCAGGCGATTGATTTAAAAAAAATGCTTTTTGAATTAAAAATGTTAAAAACAACGATTTTGGTAAAACAATATAAGTTAATATATACACTTTAAATATATTGAAATAAAAATGTTGATAAATAGGGCTGGATATTGTAAAATTTTAATTATCCAACTTTGCCCATAGGAATAATATTTGCCTGACAACATTTTTAATGTCTTTATGTAGTACGAACATACTACATTCTTAAGACACAATAATAAGCATTATAATGTAAGTGGGCCTTTGTCAACCTCAAATAATGCTAACAGGGGGTAGGCCCGAACTCGGATGAATGAATCGAGCAAGCGATAGCGCGCACATTTACAAGTTTTGAGACTGACTTTTTACTTGGCGAATACATAATGTATATAAAATATAGTCACTTGTTATTTGACCCTGGTTTTTATGGCTGTAAATAAAATAAGTAGGGTCGGTATATATTAAAGATCAAAGTCGGGACAAAAGGCCTAAATAGAAAAACATAATGGCGGGCCAGGCCAATTTTTTCTATCTTATACTTGCCTTATTGCATTTAGCTATAGTTTATAATCCACTTTAAGGTGTAAAATTCCTATACCCTCAATTTAGTTGATATTATTTTTAGTAAATCATAACTGGAAACAAAAAATTTTCAGGCCGTTAATAACGGGCTGGGCCTAGCTTGAAAATTGGCCAGGCGGCCGGAGTAACACTTCCTTGAAGAGATTTTGTGCGGGTAAGCCGATTGTTATATATTTTTTCTTCAATATGTTATAACACATCGAAAAATTTTAACATTAGTTTTGAAATCTGTACAACAAAATAATAAATTTTGTATCGCCTAATCAAATCCATTTGATTTTTCTCAGTCTCGTCCAATACAGATTTTTTATCTAGGCCAACTCCCCAGAAAAATTTCTATGCAAATATTATAACGATGTTTGAATCTACACTCTATAATGTTAAAGTTTTAATGTATTTAATCTGCTAATTTGTTTTATATATTTTATGACAAATAACAGGTTTATAACATGAAAAAAAATGTATCTTTGAAAAATGTTTGGTGCATTTTCAACAAAATATACCAAAATATAATAACATCGAACCATAGTGAAACGAAGATAAACTTTTATAAAAAACTATTTAGGTCTTTTGTAAAATTTTTCGATATGTTGTGTGTCATTAACTAAAAACACCACATTCTACATCTTTCCGGTTCTATCATATTCTAGTTTAAAATTTAGATATAATAATCAAAATATATTTTTATTTTTTGATTGACCAATTAGGGCGAGCCGAAAACTTTATAATAGCTAACAGGTAGCCTTGGGAAGTTTTTAAGCTGATGAGCAGGTGGTACTGAAAATTTTTGACTACTGGCAGGGCAGGCCATACATCAAGAATTTAGGCTATCTTAAATAAATAAGATTCAATCGCACTTTTTTAAAATAAATAATTAAATTTTCAATGTTAAAAAATTTCTAAATTAGCTACCTTTTATAAACAAATAAAGACTTTGGCTAATTAATCAATGAAACTTCTGAATTGGTAAAAATGTTTTTAATATAAAATTATATTCTATTTTGTCTCAATATATTAAATGCATGCGCTAACCTTCGAAAAGATTCCCAAGATTTGTAATAGAAGGGATAGTACTATTAAGCGAACTCTAAACTGGGGTAAAATGAATTGTAGCATATAAAAGTGGTCATATAAATAATATATTATATTATAAAAAAATCTTTATTCATTTATTTGTAATCTAGAATAAGTATACTATAAAGTAAAAGCAACATTTAATTGACTAAAAATCAATTAAGATAAGTTAAATAGAATTATGGCCCCGTTAGAGTATTAGCAAGGGAAATTTTTTATCGCTTTTAATTGGTGTCCTCAATTTTTATAAAATATAGGCCGCTTGTGAGGATATACCCTTTTTAAAATTATTTTATATTATAGGATACTTTCATAGATTTACAAGACTGGGTACTCGTTTGTCAAAAATGAGGCATTCAAGATGGAGCTGTTGGGCAATTTACTCTAGAGTTCAAACCAGGCCGAGATATTTCGGTCCGACCCGCCCGACGTATTTTACAATTTAGGCCCGGTTCGGAATTTGGTTATTAAATATTAGGCCCGGGCCGGAATCTGGTTATTAAAATTTTAGCATTGGATATTGGCGGACGTACTTAATTTTCGAGGGTTAATTGATATATCATTAAAATGGTCTCCATTGCCTACATGTTTTGGTATCGCACGAATTGATGCAATCTTTAACAGGTGGTTGTTACGGACGATATTAGGATTTTTTAGCTAAAAAATTGGTGGGCTTTATGTTTTTGCTTAGAAGAATATATCTAGGGTGGCGTATTAAAATAAGATAGTACTACCCAATACAGCCTATACCTTTGGGATAATCGAACACAGTGTTCAGAATTTTTAATTTTCATGGCACAGCTCGACAATCAATGTCTGAAAAAGAAAGTTATGACATTGTAATAAAATAATTCCTATGTTGGCCTTATCTCTAATAAAATTTCCGTTTTCCGAAGTCTTTCATCGGCTATTTTTTCAGGTCTACATCAAAAAAATGAGACCATTTTTGACCAAATTGACAGATTTTGCGACCGTCTTCGGCTATTTTTTCAGGTCTATATCAAAAAAATGCCCATTTTTTGACCAAATTGACAGATTTTGCATTTCGAGAATACCCTAAAAAGAATTTTTTTTTCTTTAAAATTATTTGTAATATTTTATCTCGATAATGAGAAGTAAAATGTTTAAGTTTATCAAGCTCTTACATTAATATTTATAATATACAATATAATAAAACATTGTTGAAACAGAGTTAAAATGTTATGAGTGGTGAGGTATGTACCACGGTTAAACTAATTTTTGTTCTAATATCATTAAAATACATAGTGAAGAAATAGTACCTTTATCGTGTGATAATTTATCTTTAGTTTTTGTTAATAAATTTTGGCTAATAAATTTACAACATCGGCCCTGCCCGGTTTGTACTTCTTCTTTTTTTCAAATTTAAGCTCGGCTCGACCGGCCTGTTTTAAATTTCGACCCGACCCGCTTTTCGGGTCCTGACTTTGATCTCTAATTTACATAAACTATGGAAAAAAGAGGTTTATTAATTGTGTTTTTAGTCTAAAAATAAAAAAAATTTATTTGAGTTATTTTTATATAAAAAACATTGTTGTTAAAAAAAGTGTTTTCTAAGAATGCAAAATTTATAAAATTACTTTGCATTAATAAGTATTTTTTAGGCTATTTATATATAAATATAACTTTCAATTTGAACAAAACTCTCAAAAAACTAATATTATTTAAGTTTTCTGCAACTTTGCTCACCAATCATTTTTGCCTCAAATTTCAGTGTTGTCCAATATGGCGAGCAATCTATTTTATATAAAAATCTATTAGTACATTACTTGATACATAAGTAAATGTAAATTCTTTCAGATTTCGATAATAAAAAATGTTAATGGCTTCGTCAGGGATAATTAGTATCCAATGAGTATTATCGGTGGTCATATCAACATCAAGAACTTTTGATCAATTGTCAAACACTGGTATTTCTTTTGCAAGAAGATTAAAAAAATCAAGTCTCTGGTTTTATTTTGTGCTAAAAAAGATTATAAAAATTAAGTCGCATCTTTAGCTCGGTTACGGTGCTCTTTCCGTGGAAATTTAGTCTTCAACGCGCTTCGCGCAATTTGTTCTTCGAGCCATCACTTTAGTTGACTGGAATTTAGCCAAGTTTGACAAATGTCTATTCAGCTTGAAAAGACGGAATTTGAAAAAAAAACTAAAAAACAACAATTTTCTTAATTTTTTGTCAATCAAAATAAAAGTTGGAATTGGACGTGCAGTCGTAGCCAGGAGGAAGGGGGAAAAATTGGCGCCCCTCTTTTTTCCCCAAGATTTTTTTTTACTAGTTATTTAAATAAAAATTGCCTGGATCGCCCCCTTATCCCAAAGGTAGTAAGGCTTTTCCAGGTTAGCCGCTCAGTCCATACAGTAATGGCTGGCCCCTTTGAAAAATGTGCGCATACATTTAAAATATCATAATTTAAGCCAATCTCCTGACCCTTACTCTAAATTGATTCTACGAAAGTTGCAAGCCTTTTATATTTAAATTACATTGCTTTTAGCCATTAATAAGGTACGATTTTATTATCACAATTTGATATTTCGTTACATTGAATTTGAGCATTATTGCACAAATTTATTGCTTAAATTATTTTCGGCGTTGCTCACGATTTTTAAACCGAAAATGAAAAGCAAAATAATGGGCCTGGCCGAACAGCAGGAGATGAACCAAGCCTAAGTTAAAAATATTTCGGGCGGGTCGGGTTAATTATGGCCGGGTTCAGCTTCGTGTTTTAACTTGTGAGGGCTAGGGTGAGAATTTTGTAACACGAATGCTACAGTGGGGTCCTACGAACCCCAATATGAACCTATATAACTTCAAGAGTTATAAAGCTAGCTTTTTCTATTATTATAAAGTATACGTATACTATCATTCTAAATTAATTAAAATTATCTAATGAATATTGTATATTTTATTTAGCACAAAGGAGAAAAAAATCTAAAAAAATAGGAATTTCTCATTATTGCATGATATATATATTGTATGAGATTTATATTTTCATTTCAATAAATTAAATATATCCATACTATTGAAATACGTTGTGTTTAAGTCTTATTATAGCATGCAGGCTTTACAACCCTGGCAAAATTCGAAGGCCAGAGTAATTCACCTGCTAAAACAATGCCCCCCTTGCCTTATATATCTTGAAAAAGACGGCTTACTCATCAGGGCATAGCACCTTCCTGTCGGGTACTAGGCAATCACTTAACCTGGACCACGAGCTAAAGATTTTTCGGCAAGCAGAATGACAATACTTAATTACATGTAAAATTTGAGATTGATCAGAAAGCCCTAAAATTTTAGTTAACAATATATTATCACATGTATTTAAAGATATTAATTCATGCAAGTATAAGCGTTTATATTTACGCAAAGCAGAGCAGTGAAGAAAGAAATGAGCAAGTGGGTCATTAACTACTGATTTACAACACGGACAGTCGAAGTCGTTTCTAACCAATCTTATTGGCTCTAATGATACCGCGTTTACGTCGTGGAGCTATTGTTCTTTATAGAGAACATAAATGGTATCAATTAAATCTCCCCTTATTTCGTTGGATACAACTACAACCAATCGCCGAAAAAAAACTCTATGCAATCGATACTTTTAGTTTTTTTAAAGAATAATAAAGGTCGCTGTAAGATTTATACAATTTATCGTTTTTATACTTACTTTCGTTAAGGTTAGCTTTGCCAAAGTTTAGACCAAATGATCTTAAAATAATTTTTGGATCTCCAGTAAATCATAATTTGTTTTTATTAAAATACCAAAAGCAACGCGAAGCCCACGTCCATTTGTGAGACTCAGGTTTTCTAGATTCTTTATAAATGTTTTACTGTACTGAGATTATAAAGACGCACAGATTTTTTTTGATATACGTCAAAAGTACTAATATTGAGGTCTAAATACAAGTAAATTTTAGGCCCAATTAGTCTTTTTCTAAATTTTCCGATCATTCAGCGAATGGCAGTGCATACCTTAAAAACTAGCTATTTTATAGAGAAAAAAAATTTTTTATAACATTATATACAATACAATTTTTTTGTACTTATTAAAAAACTATTAAAAATTTAAGTAAGGTTGCAATTTTTTTTAAATTTAAAGATTATGTAATAGTTTTTAACATTTGAATTGACCACGTGGGGTCCACACGGACCCCAATAGTACTTTTAGTTTCTAAACAAATTTTGTTTAAATTCAAAAAATTTTAATAACTAGTTTTATATATTATATAAAAAAAAGTAATAAAAATTGATCCATAATATCATATTTTTGAAGATATTAATCTATGATGTGCTGGGGTCAATATGACCCCACAGTGCTATTGACGGGTAAAAGCAAAAAATTTAATCCTGGCAATATAAAATTTCCGGACCGTGGTATATTCGGGCCGGGCCTGAAATATAATCAATTTGGCCTGAGTAGGGCCGAAATATCACGGCCCGGTTTGAAATCTAGTATGAACCGTACAATAGCACTCGCGGGTTAACAATCATAATTATCTACATTTATTTTATCAACTTTTTTTTAATCAACACAAAATCCATTCCACCAGTTAAAGATATTATATTCTGGGAACCAAGTGCACCCACCTTTAAAAATACATTTTCTTTAATACATATTTTATTTTATTTCTTACTTTTTAAGCCCCATTTTCTAAGTGCACCAGTTAATTTTGACTATTTATTATTCGCTTTATTTTTTTTCCTGGACGGGCAGGTCTAATCGGTGTAAAATGATCTGTAAAATGACATTTTACACGAGTTCATTCTACATCGTGTTGTAATAACTCTCAATGTAGGAGTATTTTTTTGATTAGTCTTGTGATTTCGGATAAATTATTGAAAATTTTCTAAATTGTTTAGTTTTTAAATAAATGCGATTTTAATTTTCATATCTAAACGCCAGAGTATTAATTAAAGTTATTTGTATTATTCTGCTAATCTAAAACTTTCAAATAAATTATTATTTTATTTTCGATATAATTTAAAGGACATCATATCTAAATTTTAATTTATGTTGTATTTATAAAGTTTAGATGTTTGTTAAAAAATTAATATAAATATAAAGATCAAGTGTAAAAATTTTAAGTTGAACGTAGTGCGGTGCATAGCGTAGGAAGCTTATAAGCAAAGAGGTCCTGAGCTCGAATCCCCGTGTGGACATATTTAACATTAAAAAAAAATTTAATTGTTTTAAAATACCCATATAAGTCAGCCTAGCACTTGTGCACTTATTTTCAGCAGACTTCTCTTATTGTTTATTTTTTGTCCTATATTGTTTACAATCGACAGTAAGTCATAAAAAGGAAGCCATTTTGATCAGCTTTTTATTAAAATTGTGTCTTAGTTTTAGTAATAAATTGCAATGATTCAAAGCTTAAAAAAAGTTTTTCTTATTGTTGCTGAATCACTCTAAAGCTTGCTTAGAATTTTTTAAAATAACATATAATCATTTTATTATGTAGATATTACATTTTATTGATATATATAATGAAATATAAAAAATTATAATAGTATTTTATTTGCGCTATATTGTTTAGACCAAAAATTTAATTTTTTTTTTATCGCCGTTCAAACCTAAAAGCTTCAACATAGCTCAATCATCTGAGGCAATATTTATAAGTGGGCCTTAAAAGTTGCTGCAATGTTTTTACCAAAATTAAGGCACAATTTTAGTAAAAATTTCCCACCCCCATTTCCTTTTTAAAAAAGCCTGGGCACGTCTTTGTCCATACCTATTTTACATATCTCACTGAGGCAATATTTTCTAGTGGACCTTAAAAATTGATAAGAAATTTATTATTAATGCACAATTTTAATAAAAAGCTAATAAAGATGGCGTTGAATAAAGGAATAACGGGCCGGGCGGGCCGGGAAAAAGAAATTACGGGCGGGGCCGGGCCGAAGTTTTTAATCACGTATTGTTAACAGGTATATACCTACAGACTCCTCATATATTAACATTTTAACTCTATTTTAACAATCCTATATCTAAATGTTGATGTATAAACTTGCTATATTCAAAAATCTTTTTTTCATTATTTGAGATAAAAAATATAAGTTACAAAGTGTTAATATAAAAAAACTATATTCTCATTTGATATTCTCAAGATCACAATAGTCAGTTTGGTCTGGCCATTTTTTCGATATATACCTCAGAAAATAGCCTAAGTCTGTTTGGAAAACGGAAAATTTATATGAGATCAGACCATCATGAGAATAGGGACGTAACTTTTTTTCACTTATTAATGTTTGTCGACATGTGTAATAAAGAGCACTCAATGTAATTGTATAAAAATTGATTTTCTAAATCTTTTACCATCACTATTTATTTATTTGTTACGTTTATATGTCACTATTAATAATTATTAATTATGGTAGCTATCAATTAGGTTGTAGATTTAAATTATAAATTTATATTCCTATTTATAAATAATAATTTAAAATTTATAAATTGAAATATAAAATTTCGTTTAATTACCAATTTTATAACTGAAAGCTTTTAGAAATTTTATTTAATTTTCCCAAAACAATATTATCTATGGCTAAACACTAATTTATATTATATTTGTTTTTATGGGCACGTGCAAAGGAGTTTTTATTTTCGTGAAATTTTCAAAATTTTAAAAAATTTTATTTTGTAATAAAACGCAAATTTTCATAAAGTTGCCAAATTTAATATATGCATATAAAATGCTTTTTTTGAAATAAAAAATTTTTGAAAAAATTAAAAAAAAAAAAATAAATTCTTAAAATTTTTAGAATTTTCAAAAATTTACGAAAATAAAACCTCACTCCGTGCCCTACAAAGCAATGGTGAAATTTAAAAGATATATTTAAAAAAGCAATGATTTAAATCACTAAGCTAAATATCTGAGCTGTTAATTAAGCCACCAAAACCACCTGCAACTCCGGCTATTAAACAAATATATTAAAATTGGGAAGAAACCAAATATTTATTTTAACTTAATAGCTGATTAGAACCGTGTAAAATTATTTGCTTTAGAATAGCACCTTCCGAGATTCTTATTTAAACCATTGTAATTTTAATCGATCACATTGAAAAAAATGTTTAAACATATCACATACGATCGGTTATAATTTTTGACCGAAAATAAAATTTTACACGTTTTACTGTTATTGAAAGGGCCAACCCATTCTTTGTTAAAGCTTTCTCCATATTTTAACCGGTGACCTAGGTTTTTAGGTCTTCGATATTAGAAAAAAGACGGCTTTGGGATTTGTGGCGGTCACCTTCAACTACAAACCAGGCTCAACGTTGCTTAAATTGAGTATAGAGAACCAAATTTACAGGCGCTCAAGGTCGTCTGACATTAGACCCAGGAGGTTTTATTTATTATCACATTAAGAAAGGTATTAATTCTAAACGCTGTATTGTATTAATAATATTAAACAAAAATATTTTGGCTTGTATAAAATTTTGGAGCCGTATGTAGGTGGGGCTTCAAATGAACAACCCAATTCCGGACCGGGCCCGACCGGGCGGAGGGTTTGGGTAGGCCAGGTCTAAATTAAAAATTTGTCTGACGGGCCAGAATACAACGGCCCGGGTTGTAATCTAATTTGCATGGCGGGGCGCCAATGAGTCTAGGCTCGGCCCTGCAATTTAGAGTAAGGGTCCGGAAATTAGCTTAAATAATGTTTTTTAAATGAAAGAGCACATTTTTCTGAAATAAAGAGCCCGTCTAGGCGGCTAGCACGGCATAGACCAATTATCTTTGAGAAAAGGGGAGGCAGGGGGTGGGGGGGTTGGCGGCAATTTTTATAAAAATTAGCATCAAAAATAAAAGTCTGCTGGAAAAGGCCCGGCCCAATTAAAGTTTGCCGGCCCTCTGGCTACGGCTCGGATAATTTGTAAAAATATATTCCATGTTATACATTAATGTTGTCCATTAAGCGATTCAGGTCAATAGCTAATTGCCTTAGGGCATTAAGCAATCGCACTTGGGCATCAGGCAATCGCGCTTTTTCTTTCCACGATTGATTAATACCCTAGGGCAATAACTAGCCTTAAATTTTTCGAATCGGCACAATTGTTCTGTTATTTTTTACTTGTACTTATTAGGTTTGTTTTCTTAGAAATCGTGTGTAAATTATTCAATATTTTCCTTATTTACCATTCATTTTTTGCCAACGCGTTTTCGTGATTCAGTGCCTTTATTGTTTTTTAATCTTTTTAATCTCTTTAACAAATAAGTTAGCCACCTTTTATGACCCTTTTCTCCTGCATAATCACGAACAAAAAATGGTAATTTTATGTTGAGGCAATATCAGGGTTTTCAACACCTAAATTACCATGTTGATACCGACCCTAATAGACTTTCAAATTTCTAAACAAATTTTGTTATTAGACCAAATTAAATTACTTGTTTATTTTATATTTAAAACAAAATCACGCCAATAATATTTTGGATAAAATTTAAGAAATGCTGGGGTCCATATGAACCCTACAGTGCTTCGTAACCCGCGAATAGTAGGGTGAGAAATTTATAACGCGAATGCTATGATAGGGGCTATACGGACCCCAATTTTAAATCTCTATAAATTAAAGAGTTTTTAAGCTATGATCTTTTTTTTTAATATTTTAAAGAAAAATACTAGTTCTTTAATTATCAACTAATATAAGTTATCATTAATGAATATTGCAAATTTTATTTGACACAGTAGAAAAAAATCTGAGTAATTGAAATTTTTCATTTTTTTATATTACGTGAAATAAATCATGTCAATAAATTGAATGTTTCAATATTATTGATCAAATCGTGTTTTTACGTCTAGTAAAACACATTTAATAAATAACCTAAAAAATATTTTGGTATAAAAGATTATTTTTGGCCATTTTTTACCATAAAAATTAGATATTTTAAAAAAAAATTATACAATACAAACATTTTATATACTTAAATTAAATTTATCTAAAAAAATAACTGGAATATAAAGCTGCAATTATTTAAGTTTAAGTTTAAATAAAGGCAATAACATGGTAAACAACATTGAAATTGAGAGGGTGGGATCCATATGGACTCCAAATCAATTTCTAAATTCTAAACAAATTTTTATATTAAATTTAGACCAAATTTTAATTAATAAATATGTTTATCTTATATTTAAGAAAAAGTCACAAAAATGTATATATAATATTTTTAAAGATATTTAAAATTTAAGATGTGCTGGTTAGGGCTTGCTAAAACTCCAGTTGGAGTTTATGGAAGGAGTGGGGCGGGAACCCCTATGCTCCGGAGTTTTCCCGTTTTGAACTCCTGGAGCTCAGCCCGGGCGGGTTTTTTGGAGTTTTTTTTAAAGTGAGTTTTTTATTCAAATAGGGGGATTTAGCCACCAGATGTTTTTACTACGATGAAACGATAGTTTTTTAGGTAAAGAAAATAATTGTGGGAGAAAATTAGTGTTTTGTATTTTGTTAAATATCAAATATAACTTTGTCAATATTAAGCCCTTTAAAATTTTGGTTTACAATATTTATTAATAAATTTTTCAATGTCAAGTCTGCTGAAATTGTGTCAATAAACTCTCCTAAATGCAAATAATTTAATATTGAATTTATATTATTTTATTGGTTGGGGCGGTCGTGTGTTAGCAATCTTTATATAAAGTTTTTCAATTAGGCTTTATTAATAAATTTTTAATTCGTCATTATTAATGCTGGATGTCACCTATCTGTGTAAATGTCTATAATTTGACTCATATAAACTTTTTCAAGTTTTTTTTTTGTTTTTAACCTTATTTTTTATTAAATTTTGGCAAATTTTGTTAATATGAAGCCTGCTGAGTCAATGTCACCTGAATGTCGCAAATTTTTATAATTTAACATCGAATAAATATTTTCGATTTTTTTGTTCGGGCTGCCATATATAAGTAATTTTTGTGAAAATTTTTAGTTTTAGGCAACTAGTGACATTTCCGAATTGTCGCAAATGCCATTATTTAAATTTTGAAAAAACTTTTTCGAGTTTAATTTGTTTTTAACCTTATTTATTAATAAATTTTGGCAAATTTTGTTAATATGAAGCCTGCTGAGTCAATTTCACCTGATTTTTTTGTTCGGACTGCCATATATGAGTAATTTTTGTAAAAATTTTTTAGTTTTAGGCAACTAGTGACATTTCCGAATTGTCGCAAATGCCATTATTTCAATGTTGAAAAAATTTTTTCGAGTTTTTTTCGTTTTTAACCTTATTTATTAAAATTTTGGCAAATTTTGTTAATATGAAGCCTGCCGAGTGAATGTCACCTGAATGTCGCAAATTTTTGTAATTTAACATTGAATAAATATTTTATATTTTATTTTGTTCGGGCTAATATGAGTAATTTTTATAAAAAATTTTTGGATTGTCATATTGATTAATAAAATCCAATTTTTTTAGCTAGATAAAAAATTTTCGGGTGGGCTGGCCGGAACATTAAAAAAATTCCGGCTGGACCGGATAGCAGATTAAGGGGAGGGGGCGGGGGGGGGGGGGGGCGAGCAAATATATTATTAAGTAATCAATCGAGCTAGAAAATCGAAAAAATACCTTTAATGTTGAATCATTCGCATTTGCGACAATTTTGCGACATTATCACAAGATTAAAAATTAATAATTTTACCAAAAAAACTAATTATATTTTACCACAAGAAAAAAATTAATATAAAATTAGTTTTATAATACATAAATGCATCTGCGACATTGGTGACATTATCACAAGAATTAAAAATGGAATATTTTTACTAAAAAACTGAAAAAAAAATCGAAAATACGCTTTATAATGCATAAATCGCATTTGCGACAATTTGGTTCACAAATAGAAAAAATGGATTAATTTTACCAAATAACTACTCTTATTTTACAGCAAGAAAAAAATCGATATAAAATTAGTTTTACAATACATAAATGCATCTGCGACAATTTGGTGGCATTATGACAAGAATTACAAATGGAATATTTTTACTAAAAAAACTACCAATATTTACCGCACGAAATAAAAATCGAAAATACGCTTTATAATGCATAAATCGCATTTGCGACAATTTGGTGACATTATCACAAGTAAAAAAATGGATTAATTTTACCAAATAACTACTTATATTTTACAGCAAGAAAAAAAAATTGAAAAAAAAAATAGTTTTATAATGTATAAAATGCATTTGCGACAAATTTGGTGACACCGTTAGCAGACACAAATTTGATAAAAATTACCATAATTTAATAAATACAAGTTGTACAAATCGTCTAATAAAAAAATTACCACCAAATACATAAATTATCGACTAAAATTCTATATAGACATTAAGTTAATTATTTAGTTAGTTTATATCAAGTATCATAAAAAAACTAAAAAAAAACAAAATTAATAACATTATAAATGTAAGATATTTGCATAATCAGCTGCTTTTGCATTTATTTATAACTTTATTTTTATATAAAATGAGTTTGAACAAAAAAAATACACAATTCCAACATTTCCCATGGGCTAATGTTAATTTTTAAATTCCCGGGAAAAAACCCCGGAGTTTAAAAACGGAAAACTCCGGGCGGTTTTTGGGAGTGTTTTTTAAACGGAGTTCCCCTGGAACTCCCGGTGAATCGGAGTCCTTCCCGAATTCCGGAGTTTTGACATGCCCTAGTGCTGGTCCATATGGACCCTCAGAGTGCTAATCTCGAGTTATGAAATAACTATTAGATTTTAATATTCATTTATTGGGCCATTTTAAAAAGAGTTTTTCTAATCCTGTAAAATGTGACAATAATTTATTATGGCGCGTTCGACCCTGTTAAATTTTTATATAGCATTTTAACAAAAAGTCCCAATTCTTATTATTAGCATTTAAAATAATTTTTTAAAAAATAATAAATTAAGTCTGAACGCGTCCTTATACGCATTTTTGGTAATTTTGTGACATTATGTTAAACGGCTACAGCCTTACCTCTGCACTGTTTTCACAACATAACTCTATATAATCGGTCCGTAAATTTTTGTTAAAATGCTAACCTCTTCCATCGGAATAATTTCCTTATTAAATGAACCTGATAATCAATTGAAATATTTTGCATTGCAAAAATTAAATAAGATTGTCGATGAATTTTGGGTAGAGATATCAGAATATGTGTCTAAGCTCGAGAGCCTTCAGGAGGATCCTAATTTTAAACATAATGATCTTGCTGCTTTAGTAATTTCTAAAGTATATTATAATTTGGGTGAATACGAAGAAGCTCTTTCCTATTCCTTAAAGGCAGGTCGTCTGTTTAATATTGATGAAAATTCAGAATATGTAACCACTATAATATCAAAATGCCTGGACTCATATATCAAACTACGTCAGGCTGAATTTGGAAATCAAACACAAAATATAGATGAAAATATAGTTAATTTAGTTAACAACATGTTTCAAAAATGCATTGCTGGTGGTAAATATAAACAGGCTATAGGGATTGCATTAGAATCCTTTAGATTAGATATTATTCAAAAAATTTTAATTGAATCAAACAAAGATCAAGATTTATTAAATTATACTTTGAAAGTATCACTTATCTATATTCAAAATTTGTCATTTTTGAAGATTATTCTAAGGGAGCTTGTTAATATATATTTAAGTCATAATAGTCCTAATTATATAAGCATCTGCCAATGCCTTATATTTTTGGATGATGCCCATTCTCTAGCTAGCATCATTATGAAGTTAATAAAATCAAAAAACAAAAAAGACATTCTTACTGCTTTTCAAATTTCTATAGATGCATATAACTGTGGCAGTCAACATTTTTTGAGGACTACTAGAAAGCATTTGGGTCTAATTGATAATGAAGGTTTCATTTTTGCATCTACCTATAATTTTTTTGAAAAATTTATTTGTTGATTAACAAACTACCACTAAAATAAAAATGGTTTATTTTTCAGGTAGTTGCAATTATGGCATTTTTTTAATTGAATGTTAGTTTGTAAAATATTTTAAATTTTAGCAGAATATATTTATGCAAGTTAGTAAATCAAATTTGTTGATTTGAATTAAAAAATTTGATTATTACCATGCTCAAAATATGTATAATTATAAAACACTGATATACTGATATTAAAGTTCAAATTGGGCTGTAAAATTCTAGCCAACCCCCTCTCCCCCCAACACATTTTTCTATTAAGGCCTGGCTCACCTGAACCTGTTGTTTTCCCAGTTTAGAATTTGGTTTAGGCCTGACCTGGCCCAGTTTGAATTTAAAAATATGGCCCAAATTTTTTATTATTACAAACTATTTTTTGTTTTAATATTATCAATATACAGGTGTAGTAATACCCTTCATGCAATTATAAATTAATAGTTTTTAGTTCTTGTTAAAAACACAGGTCAACAAATTTTTGAGAGTGGCTAACTTCAGAGACCATACCTGCTATAAAATAGGAATTTAAATCCATCTCACATTTTTTCAATCAAACTTTATAAGCCAGCTATTTTTAAAAATGTTAAATACAAAAAAGAACCAGAACAAAAAAATATTTAATTGCGACTTGGCACTTTGCCATAAAAATGGGTGCCATGTACCATTCTGGATTTTTTATACCTTTTCTGTGATCAAGTTTGGTAATAATAATTATCAACCTTTTAAATTATTATAAAATCATATAATATCAACCTTTATTTGAAATTTTTAAATAGAAAATATTTATTAACTATTGGATTAATTTATGTAATGCACCATTTTTTTAGAACAGTGTCCTAATTGAAAAAAAATCTGTATTACAGCTCAACTGCTAAATTCAAACTTCTAAAAATTTCTTTCTCCTTTATTTGAGCTAAAAATTATAAGTTACAATTTTAATTTTTAAATTTTGTCTCTTTAGAGTATTACACAGGTCAAATTTTTTGGGAGTTATGAGTTAATTACAGAGATCAAACCTGCTATTTTAGGGAATATCAAATCCATTAACCGTTTTTCCTAATAACTTAGTCAGTTATAAACATTAAAAAAAAGGTCAAAAAACCAAAAAAGATTCAAAAACAAAAATAAATTGAAATTTTATTTTTGCATATTCACAATATTTAAACCGTTAAATTTAAACTTCAAATAATATTTTTATTAAAAACCGATAATATGTCGGGTCGTATTTAAGTTTGGACGCGAAATATTTTGTAGTATCTAAATGCTGATGTGAGTTTGATATAATAAAAAAATTTTATTTCTCATTATTTGATATAATAAACATAAGTTACAAGGGATTTTTAAATAAAAAAAAATTATTAACTTTTTTCTTTTTAGGGTATTCTCGATCTGTCAATTTAGTCAAAAAAGGCCATTTTTTGATATGGACGGATGTAAGGAGCCAAAGCCCGAAAAAACTAAGAAAAACGAAATATGTATATGAGATAAGGCCATCAGGGGGATAAATTCTTTTATATTTTCATAAAATTCACGGTTGTGTCATCGATATTTGTTGACCTGTTGTATTAAAAAAAATTCAATAATTTATTATTCCTGATATCTAAATCAGGCCCTTTTCCTGTTCTCAATTTTGGTTCGGGCGGGCCACCGAGCGCAGCTTCGGGTCCCGACTTTAACCTTCAATTTACATCTGTATTCTTTAAAAAAATTTGTTAATATTTTAAACATTTGTAAATTGACATATTTTTTTATAATTGAAGTAGGGTGTTTATGTTCTACAGCCTTAATTTATTACTTCACGCATTTTTTAATTGGAGCTAATTGAAAATTATAAAAAGTGATAGTTTTTAAATAAATTTTCGGCTACCAAAATCTCGACTTTTATTATCTTTTTACGTTTTTCTTGACTTTTGTTCTAAACATTAAAAATTTCAAAAAACACATTAAAATAAAAATATAAAATAATATAGAATAAAAATATAAAATAATTGTATATTTGTTTCAACTACAAAAATTATTTTAATTTATCCTGGAAAATAGTATTACCATATACGCGGAACATTTTTATAGCTGTCGGATTATTGATAAAAAATTTGAGGTTACCTTTATTTTATAGAAAAAAACTTTGTCCTTGGACTTCCAAAATCGCTAAAAAGTTCACTTTTTTATTATTGTTATTCTCAAAATCATAGGACCAAGGTTAGTGGTTTTATCAATAAGAAATTTTTGAAGTTAAAGCTACTTTAGATTAATTCCCTAACCCTTCATATATTTGTAGACGTGTAAAAACTTTTAAGATTACTTATACTTTTAAAATTTTAGATAAAGCAATGAATGTTAACGTGAATTCAGATAATCCAGCAATTGCTGAAGAGGCTGTGTCAAAGGACTCCTTAATGGCATCGTGCAAATCGAATAAGGATAATCTTTGTAAGCTTGAGTCAATTCTTACAGGTGAGTTGCCTATACAACTTTACCTACACTTTTTGATCCAATACAATAAAACTGACATACAGATTTTGAAAAATAGCAAGGACAGCGTACGTAACAGCATATGCCACAATGCTGTTATAATTGCTCACAGCTTTGCTAATTGCGGCACTACCAACGATAAATTTTTGCGCAACAATTTGGAATGGCTAGCGAAAGCGACTAATTGGGCGAAATTTACAGCTACAGCGAGTTTGGGCGTTATTCATAAAGGTCATATCAAGGATGCCAAAACGATTATGTCAACCTACTTACCTAAAGAACCAAACAATTCATCTGGAAGCCCCTACTCTGAGGGTGGTGCCTTATACGCAATGGGCTTTATAAATGCCGGTCACGGTACCGAAGTTATTGATTATCTCCTTCAACAACTCTCCATAACCAGCTCGGAAATTATTAAACATGGACTTTGTTTAGGGATCGGCTTAGCCGCTTTATCTTCCGCACGGACAGACATATACGAAATATTGAAAACTAATTTATACCAAGACGATGCCGTCGTAGGTGAAGCCGCAGGTCTGGCTATGGGATTAATCATGGTTGGAACGAATTCTAGTCAGGCCATTGACGATATGATTAGCTATGCTAAGGAGACTCGTCACGAAAAAATAATCCGTGGGCTTATTATTGGCGTAGGCCTTATTGCTTTTGGCAATATGGAACTAGCTGAGCCATTGATTCAAACTCTTTTCAACGATAAGGACGCCCTTTTGAGACGGTGTGCGGTGTATGTTATCGCGATGGCTTATTGTGGGACGGGAAATAACAGCGCTATACAGAGACTCCTCCATATCGCCGTTTCAGACGTTAATGACGATGTACGCCGATCTGCAGTCACTTGTATAGGGTTTCTGTTAATACAAAATCCCGACCAATGCCCTAGTATCGTCTCTCTGCTTTCCGAAAGCTATAACCCACACGTGAGGTATGGTTCTGCTTTGGCCTTAGGTATTGCTTGTGCCGGCACTAATATCAAGGAGGCTATTACTATGATTGAGCCTTTGATTAACGATAATGTAAATTTCGTAAGGCAGGGGGCTCTCATAGCCTCTGCCCTTATCATGGTTCAGCAAAATTCGATAACGCAGCCCAAATCAATTGTCATGAGGGAAAAGTATGGCAAAATAATTAGCGATAAACACGAAGAGATTATGGTTAAATTTGGTGCTATTATAGCCCAGGGAATAATTGATGGAGGTGGACGCAATGCCACAATCAGTTTCCGTAGCAATAAAGGGCATTTGGATGTGTCATCGATCATTGGCATGCTTGTCTTTACTCAATATTGGTTTTGGTACCCATTTTCCTTATTTTTGAGTCTTTCATTTAAGCCAACTGTTTTGGTGACACTAAACTACGATCTTAAGATGCCGCGTATGGAATACATATCGTTATCTAAGCCATCTACTTTTGGCTATCCTCCACCCTTGGAAGTCCCAAAGAATAAGGAAAAAACAAAAGTTAAATCTGTTATTTTGAGTTACGCTCAAAAATCAAAACCTCATTTTCATTCCACCAAAGAACCGCTCATCACTGCGGGCTCAGCAGACGACAAAAAGATGGAAGTCGATGTTCAGCGCAACAATAAGCCTCTTGCCCCACTTTTGGATGATCCTACCGTGTCTAAATTTGGAGATGCTACGGCTACGAAAAATGACAGTAATAAATTGCCGGCCGAGGCCAGTTTCACCATGTTACAAAATCCGGCACGCGTTATGACGGAGCAGTTAAAAATGGTAGGGATAGCTGAGCAATTTAAGAATCGGTACACACCTCTTAAGCCGCTTCAAGAAGGTGGTATCATCATGGTCCTTGACAACGACGATACCAATATCGAGCCGTCTGAAAATGATGTCGTACCATTGTTGACTAATGCCAAACTACACAATGAGGAAGAAGGTGACGAACCTGAGCCTCCGGAACCTTTTGAATACGTTGATGCTTAGCCCTTGAATTTTGTCTTTTTGTGGCTATTTTGCTTTCATAGTTCATTTTATTTTAAATTGTTATTTGTGTCACTAATAAAATAAATCTTTGTGACATAAGATCCATAAAATTTGTATGAAAAAATTTTAAATGACTCTATTAAGAGAATTGAAAAACTGTTATGACATCTTTTACAAACCCTTAGAGGTGTGATTGTTTACCAAACGGGTAGCGGGAAAAGTCTTATAGCTGAATTGTAACAAGCTTTACCTTTTTTACTGCCTTTTGAAATTAAGTTTAATTATGTACCGTCCAAACGCAATATTCCACCGTTGAAATATTGTTTGGACTTGACTTCAGCGTCCAAAGCCTATACCGCCGGCGGAATGATTTTGGACGTATAGTCAACGTCCAAAACGCATGTTCGTTTGCGACATATTGTTTGGACTTGAATATAACGTCTTAAGCCTATATTTCTCGAAAAATTTTGCAAATAGCGAACAAATTTTCAATCTCGCAAACAGTTATATATTTTGTAAAAAGGATTTTTAAAATTCTATTGATCAAATATTTTAAAAGGTGTCTAACCTTTTAATAAATTATTAAATTTTAATATGAATAATAAACCATAAAATTTCTGGTAAAATTTGGCATTTAATTTTTCATCTGATTATTTTTTAGAGCATTTAAGGTATTTTGGGTTAAATGATATCTTAAGTGTACTTGATAAACTGCTTTTAATTGCGTTGACCGTTAACTCTAAGGTACTGGTATTATCACTTTTAATAGGTCATATTTTTGCGAGCTATTTACTTTAAAGTTAGTATAATTTTTTATATGGTTTTTAAAGGACGCATTTAGAGTTTATTCATTTTATAAAAAATATTTATATGCTTCAAGAAAATTATTTAAATAATAAATATTGGCAATTTAGAAATGCGGTTTTTGTCGAGAGACAAAAATTAAATTTTAAAAGCATATTATGAAGAAAATTGTAAATTTCTATAAATTTAACGAAAAAAACTTTCATTGCTATAAGCCCGCCGGAAACATTAACCCGGTGTTATGTAGGTGAAAGTTACATGATCTAATACCTTTTATCTCTTTAAAAGTATTTGAGTTCAAAATATTTCAATTAAAATTGTAAAAAAGTAATACGTGATCTTTAGAATATTATTTTCAATTTATACTCTTTTAATTTATTCAGCAAAATACAGAATTAAATTTTAAAAAATGAGATTTTGATTAATTAATAATTTTTAAAAATTTACATAAAAAGTCACAACAAGCGCATATAGCTCTGGATGTGGTTGAACACAAAATTTTATAAAATATAAATTTTTATAAATAAAAAATGTCTAACCACAACTTTTTGCAAGCGTTAGTATTGTAATTAATAGTAAGTCATAAATTATTTAAACAATTTATTAAAAATAACAAAATACATTTGAAAAAAAATTGATAAAAATATAATATTAAGATTATATTTTCAATCTTTTATAAAATGTATATATTTTCTTAATAAATTACTTACAAATATTTATATATAACACAAGTCAACAAAAATCAATGTGTAATCACCGCATATTATGACACTTCAACGAAATAATCTACATGATGGCCTTATCTCATATATTTTCCGTTGTTTCTTTTGCCTTTGGCCATTTTGCTACGTCCATATCGAAAAAATGGCCATTCCAGACTCAAAAAAGAAAAAATTCCAGAATTTTTGTATTAAAATCTCTAAATTATGTTTTTTATCTAAAATAATGAGAAATAAAATTTCTAAGTATATCAAGCTCTTACATCAACATTTAGATAATAAAATATATTTGGCCCCTAACCTATACACAATATATTATCGGATTTTAACCGCGAATGGTAGGGTGAAATATTTGTAACGCGATTGGTACCAATTTTAAACCTTCATAACTTCAAAAGTTTTAAAGCTATGATCTTTTTTTTATTATTTAAAAAAAATACGTGCTCTTTAATTATAGACTAATATAAGTTATATATTGCAAATTTTAATTGACTAAATCGTGTTTTTAGGTCGGGTATGAAGCAAAAAATTATTTTTGGCTATTATACACCTTAAAAACTAGACATTTTACAAAGAAAAAATAATAATTTCTATCATCATTATACAATACAAACATTTTATATACTTAATATGTAAAAATATTTAGAAAAAATAACTAAAAAATAATGTTGCAAATATTTAAGTTTGAATTTACATTAAGGCAATATAATGGTTTTCAACATTGAAATTTACCATGTGGGGTCCATAAGGACCCCGATTCAATTTCTAAATTCTAAACAAATTTTGTTATTAAACTTAGACCAAATTTTAATTACTAGTTGTTTATTAATATAGAAAAAGTTACAAAATTTTAGCCAATAATATATTTTATATTTAATGATATTTATATGGGGTCCGTATGGACCCCACAGTGCTAATCGCTGGTCAGTGAATAATAATTTAATTGTTACAAATGTAAAAATATTTTTTCCTTTGTTTCTTTTTTGTTTTTTTAACTTTTTTTTTTTAATTATTAATAGCTGACTTACATTTTGATTAAAAAAAACGTTAAACGGATTTGAAAACATATGGCAAATTTCGTCTCTATACTCATAACTTTCAAAAATTTGTTGGCCTGTGTAATCCAGGTATTTTGATATCTAAAAATAAAAAAAACGGCCAAATTTGGCAAAGACTAATTTTACGATCGGAAATACCTAAAGATAAATAAAAAAAATCATAATGGCAACTGTATTTTATCGTTTTTTCTAACCAAACTTTGTAAGCCAGCTATAAACATAAAAATTTTTGAAATAATGTAAAAGAAAAACAAAAAAGATTTAAAAATAAAAAAATTATTTATAAACAGCTAAAATGTTGAATTCAAACTTATGTTTTTATTTCAAAATATAATAGCGTGTCTTTAGGTGGGTGCTAAATATTTTATACAACCTAAATGTTAATGTAAGAGCTCGTTATACTTAAAAATTCAATTTCGAGTTTCTCAATTGGGTAGTCACTCTAAATATTAGTAAAATCTCAAAAAAAAAATTCAAACTATGTAATATACACCTGCATAAAGTTTCATATCAACATTTTTATGTAACAATAATATTAGAAAATTTATCGTCCATAAAATTATTATATCATGCAACTTGATATAAAAGCTTAAAAATATTCTTTACAAAGGCATAGGGTACATGGGTACACCTTAAAGGTTTTCGTCATAAATTCCGTTTTTCCTAAATAACTTGCAAGTATATTGCTATATGATTTTCATCAGGAATATAAATATGCTAATAGATTTTTAGAAAAATTAATAGTTTAAGAAATTTTGTAAATATTTTTCTGAATTGACTCAGTATAAAGAAAATAGAAGGCATTGGGAGAAAAACTAAACCGGGGATCGTTATCGCAAGAAATTTATTTACAAAATTCAGTAAAAATCGTTGTTTCCTTTGTAGCCCAGTTTAATAAATTTACTTATTATGCGTGCCGTTTTGCTTTGTTCGTAACGTTGTTCATACATATTTCCCTTTCTATATTAAATTTGTTTAATTTTTTGTCAAATTGAGAGGGATAAAAAGAAGTATTCATGAACCACAGTCACGGATCAGACAAAGAGGCACGAAAAATCGACAAATGCATGTTTGTGTTATGTTCAAACCTAATTATTGATTGGTATGAGTGTTTTATGAAGTTTTCCTTCACAATGCATCCTTATTTTATGCATACCTTTATTATAATCTGCATTTAATGTTAAAAAAGGGCAAAATTTGCATTATAAGGGTGTGATATCAAGATCCTTGTCCCTTGGGGAAAATCGGCACCATGTTTACTATAAAAAAAACTCTACTATATCCAAACATTCACCTCTTTATAAAATTTATGTTGTTACACGTTATCGACTAGGTTTTTTTTGAAAACTCCTCACCTATTTTTTGAGTAAAATAATCTAAAAATGTATGCTTTTAATGAAACCAAGTAATAAATTATTTAAAAAAAAACACTTTATATATGTTTCTTGCAACAAGGCATCAATTCATTAGCCAGGGCCTTTATAAGAATACTCTTAATTATAACGAATTTGGGTTAATAACACAGGTCAACAATTTTTGAGAGTTATGAGTTAACTACAGAGATCAAACCTGCCATCTTAGGGCATATGTTTACCGTTTTTCCTTATCAAACTTAGTTAGTCAGGTATAAACATTAAAAATTTTAGAAAAAAAGATTCAAAAATAAAAATAAATTAAAATTTTGCATATTCAAAATAGTTAAGCTGTTAAATTGAATCAAATAATATTTTCATTGAAAACCGATAATATATCGTGTCGTATTTAAGTTTGGACGCGAAATATTTTGTATTACCTAAATGCCAATATAAGAGCTTGATATATTAATAAAATTTATTTCTCATTATTTGTGATTATAAATATAAGTTACAGGATTTTTATATGTAAAAAAGATTTTTAAATTTTTTTAGGGTATATTTAGATCTGTAAATTTGGTCAAAAAAGGCCATTTTTCGTTATAGACGGGTCTAAGGAGCCAAAGACAGAAGAATATAAGAAAAACGAAAAATATATATGAGATTAGGCCATCTTGGGGATGCATTCTTTTATGTTTCCATAAAATTCACGTTTCTGACATTGATATTTGTTGACCTCTGTAATATTGTCAGTGTCAAAATTAATAAATTTATACATAAACATTATAGATAAACCCTTAGTATTTACAATGTGCATATTAATGTTAACATGCATTAACCCAAAGTTAGTGACAAATACTAGGGCAAAATTTGTTTTATTTGTTAAATTTTAATATATTGTACGAATTGTCAACCGTATTTATCAAAAAAACGAAAATTTTAATATTTTAATTATTTTCGATGTACTGCTAATTTGTCGAAACGAAGAAATTTATAGCTCCTTAACACCAATGTTTAAGTTGAGATAGGTTCAAAAATAGGAAAATTAAACTTAAGCTCTATTACTCTTTTGCTATAATTGTTTTAAAATGGAATTGGTATATACCGCACCCTTATAATGATCACCTATGTTATTGGCCTCAAAATTCGTATGCGTTTTAGGCAATATTTAATTTGTTGAAAAAGTTTTGTAATTCGAACATTAGATATAGTAAAAATTATGCAATTTTCAACCGATCTTAATAAAATAAATCATGTTAAAAATTTAAATATGGCATTAAAACCAATAATAACTGTTTAATCAAACAGATAATGGGGCAAATAAAAGCCTCAACCTTAGCAATCGAGAATAAACCATTTACAACGCATAATAAATGTAAGCAAATTATAAATGAGCTTAAATTCAATGGTAAAATCCCGGATGAGTTTTTTTTTCTATAAGCTCATAGGAGTTTCTCTAGAAAAAGGGGCTTTTCTTGAATATGCTCCTTTTCTTATAGCAGGAAAATAAGTTTTTCTTTTGCCATGCCCACACTCGTGGGCATTTTGGGGAAAACTTAAAGTTATAATAAAAACCAAGGGTCTGAACCGGCTTCGGGTTCAGGTAAGAGGGTTCGGGTTCGCAATTTTTTTTTCGGGAGTTCAAGGTTGTTTGGGGTCATAGAATAGTGTCTAATTCAATTTTGGCAATATAAAAACATAAATATTGTCGATATTGTTGACTTTGGATATAAAAATAAGCCACTTGAGATAAAAATTCAACAAAATTCATTATGTTATTTGAGCTAATCTTTTAGATAAAACTTTGTAAAATAAATAGGTAGGAGGTTACTAAAAAATACCAATTTCTTTGCTCTCGAGTTCACTTTTTCTCTTTAAAATAAATAATAATATTAATTAAAAATTGTTTTAGCCTAACATAATTGCCCCCATGTCTAACTTCTTGTGTACAATCAATTTTGGCACTTTTAAATATTTTAATATAGTACCAAAACTAAAAAAAAAATAATTTTTTAATTTTTAAAAAAGTCATGCCAGTAGCACCGTTGTTTTTGGGGAAAAGTCAAGGTGAAGTTGTAAAAAATGAGACATTATGCAACCCAATTCCCTATAGGCCTTAAGTAGACGGCTCACACCTTTTTCATAATCCGGATACTTGTAGTTGCCAAGTTGGCACAATCCAGCGGCAGGTGAGCCCATCCAACGTATTTTTCAATTAAGGCATAGCCAATTGGTTTTAATTTTAAGCCTGGCCCAAATTTAAAAATAGGGCCCAAATATTTTATATGACAAGCTAAAAAAAAATTTTAAATAAAAAATATAGATTTTAGAAGTAATAACTCTTATTGTATGATAATAAATATATCATTTAGTATTTTTCTAGCGTTTTTATAATTATAGTTTAATGAGGTGAGAACATTGTAATGAAAAAACAAAAAAACAGTGTAAAAAATAATCTTTGGTGTGGGATTATGATTCACTTTAGAATCTTCAATATTTGTACACATGTGTATTAATTTTTTTCTAATTTATAACACTGTTTAGCTATGATACAACACCATGCATTAATGATTTTAATATTTTCCATAACAATGCACAATATCTTAAAATATTTTATGCATTATTAACTAATTTATTTTTTAACCTTACGTTTATTTTTGCATAAATCACTAATATAATATATTTAGTTTAAAATAGATATTAATAATCAAAACAAATACCTGGTATTTTATAAATTTATTAATTTTTTTAATTTCTGTTATATTATATTTTTTGTAAATATAATATAATTCTATATCTATATAAATAGTCTTTTGTTCCTTCATTTTAAATAATAATTGAAAATGCTATATTAAAACCAACAATAAAATACATTTTATTAAACATGTATAGATTTGATTCATAATAATTTAATGAAAACAAATACCTGGTATTTTATAAATAAAATATTTTTTTTCTAAATAACATAATTCTACATATATAAAAATATTCTTTTGTTCCTACATTTTAATTAATAATTAAAAATATTAAAAACCAACAATGAAATGCAAAATATTAAACTTCCTATATTATGAAATTAAATATAATACTGGCTTATTATTCAAATTTTTTACTTAATACAACATGTCATAAATAACTAATAAAAAGGTTATACAGAATACATTTTTCCATAAAACTATATTAGTTGCAGTATTGCAAAAATCTGTGGTACAACAAAAAGTCTTAAGTATATCTAACATAAAAATTATATTAAATTACTTCCTTCTTCTTGTGGATAACAAAGTGGTGTACATCCACGAGCAATATAAAATTTTCCATCTTTTTTGTACATACTTTTCTAAAAAATTAAATAAATGTAAAAAATAACTTTGCATTGGCCATTACAAATAGACGACCCTACATTGGCTTTTTTATCAAATGGATCAGGACATACTGACTGCGATGACTGTCCGTATAACTTTTCAATGACACCGGATGTAGGGAAAGTTCCACAATTATAGCACTTGAGAGCCATTCTATTATTCACTAAAATACCTAAAATAAGATAGGCAAATATTACTTATACACAACACATATAAAAGTATTTGGTTCATAGATGAAATATAGACCATTCATTTGTAAAAAAAAGATAAATGTCTTATTTCTAGGCATGGGCGTAAATAATCGAATTTTACCTAGTTGTTAAAGCGTTAGAATTTATTTAAATGTGGAATAAAAAATTATAATTTTAAAAGATTGGTAAAAAAGTAGGGTGTGAAAGATTTTTTATTTAGTTTTTTGTTTTAGAAAGTAACACAAATTGTGTTGATTATTCACACGCTAAACTTTAATCTTTTTTAAACAATTAATTAACTTAAACTAAAAAAAAAAGACCTTTTTATATACTCACCTAATTTATATATATATACATATATATATAAGCTTGCACATGCGGTTTTAAATCCGGCCCGATTCTAACTCCAATTGGGAAGGGGCGGGGGGGGGGGGGGGGCAAAAAACCTTGTAAAGGGGCAGAAAAATTTTTTTTGCCTCTTTCGGCGGCAGAATTTTACGGAAAAAATATACGTGTACACCAATTGAATCCATGTTCAAACTTTTTATTATTAAAAATGTGGCCTCACAACTCGACGTTGAAAAGCCAAACAACAAACTTATGGTAAAATGTTAAATAAATTAGGAAACGCATCTTTGTAATCATATAAAAATTTGGCAAATTATTAGTTACACAATCTTTGTAATTATTAAGTTTTATTAAACAATTTTGTAAGTTCATCTTTTTAGGTAATGAATTTTATCAATATCACTTATTTTTAAAAGAGGCAATTTATTTATATCTAAAAAAAGAATAATTAAATTTATAAAGGAATTCTAAAGATTCTAAATAAATATTATTGGTAAAAAATCTATTATTAAAAGAATCAATTAATAAATCAATAATAATAAAATAAATACTTTTTAATTTATCATTCTATTTAAATTATTCTCAAACTTATGAGTAGAAAATAAATAAAAATTAGAAAAATCTTTAGGTTTAGTTTTTCTTTTATCTAATAAATTATTGTCATTTAAAAAAGTATTATATATATCAAAACAGATTATAAATAAATCTGTAAATGTATTTGTATTTATTAATTGTTTAATTTCTAACAAACAATGGTGTATTAAATTAAAGGTTTACAAACATAAATCGTTTTGCATTGAAATTGATCATTAATTATTTAATAAATAAATAAAATAATTTTTCAAATGATAAATACAAAAAAATAAATTGATGATTATAAATATGGTCAAAAAACCCGACGCTTAGGCCCTGTGACCTAAAGATATAAAAACTTTTTTATTTTTTTAGAAGAGTATTATATTTTTATGTTATTATTTTTTGTCGTGCGCGTGGCTGCACGAGAAGCCTAAGGGGATAAAAGAAAATATGATTATTTCATTTTAGTTTTTTGGTAGTAGTGTTTTTGTGGTAAACAAAGAGGAATTTGTTTTACGCTGGCTGAGTGTCGGGAGAATAATGAAGAATTCGATGTTTTGATGCAATGAAATTAATAAATGGTTTAAAATAAATATAAAAGCGAAATAATTGAATGTTTGAAATAAATATAAAGGTCTTCAAGTATTTATTCTTTATCCTAATGCACCTCGCCCTATTAATTATAATACACTTCTTTGGCCCCCGGATTACCTCAATGGAATATCCTAATAACTTTCCCCTTCGGACCCCAGAAGTCGTCAATGTCTCAGTTTTTGACAACGGCCACGAGGCTGTCATTTGGCGCAGTCGACAGGATTGTCGACAGGATAGTCGACAGTATACTAGTAAATATAATTTTCCCCTATGGCGCGCATTTTGTCAATGACAGGATCTTTAATAATAACTTCCCCTTTATACCTCAAGTTACCTCAATGGCGCAGCATAATAACCGTCCGATTTGGCCCCAAATCACGTCAATGATAATGATATTTTATCTTGCGACCTTGTCAATGCAATATTCTAAAAAAGCTATCTTTCTAATAATTCGATACAGGTAAATGATTAAATTTAAATTGCCGAGAACAATAATATTAATGTATATGATCCGCCATTTCTATGCTCCTTGGTGTTCATTCTTTGTTCCTATGTGTGGAGCGTGTAAACAATTATCAGTCAACAGGAACATACATGGATCTGCTTGGTGCGAGTAATAATAAATAATAACAAATATATGTACAAACTTACATGCGGGGGATTGAAAGATAATCGAGCGAACCAGACAGCTGCACAAGAAATGCATCATTATTAAGAATTAGGTTATTTTATGAACTAGGCGAGGTCACGGAATTTTATTTAAAAAAAAAGAAAAATTTTTGTTATTGTGATTTTAATGGACATAACGTTGATTGTGCATATGGATTGTGATAGAAATGAATTATGTAATGACATATAATATTTAAACATTATATTTTTTTTTTACCATTTTAATTTTTTTTTTAATTGGCCATTGCATCTAAGTTTAATTATGGAAGGGTTTATTTTGGGTCTTTGTAAAGAAGGGAGGAGGTGGCGTATTGCATAAGTCTAAGTACACACGCAACTAATTTCCATGTTGGTTTGGGTCGATTTAGTAATAATATGTTTATGGATATAGTTTAAAAGCCCATAAGAATTTGTTTTTTTGGTTGGTTTTGGGAGGCTAAAAGACCTCTGGTTGGGTGAAATGATCCCATAATTGATTTCTGTTTTTGGTTTATTTTGAGAGGCTTAAAAGACCTCTGGTTGGGCAAAATGCCCGGGTTTTTGTCGAATGGGACATAAGAAATGATCCCTGTTTTTTTGTTTGTTAGGGTTGATGGATAAATTATGGCTGATTAAAAATTTTGGGCTTATATATGTTTTTTGGGCTCTGTAGGAGACCCTAATAAGGAAAAATTTTGATAATTAAAGAACAAAGATATGCTTTTCAAATAATTATTTGAATTTGAAATATGTATGATGTAATATTATGTAACACAATATGCAATTTTAACTGTATATATTATTGATGTAATATTATGTAACCCAATGTTTTGTAATGTGATTTCATACCAGCACTCGCCATGTTTCTTAGTTATGTTTTAAATATTAATGGAATAAGTATTGCAACTAATTTTGTTTAAGGCTGGTTTACATTTTGTCCTTTTTTAAGCGGTGAGGTGTCGTGCGCGTGCCAACGCACACGAGAAGCCACGCGCACGAGAAGCCTAAGGGGATAAAAGAAAATATGTTTCATTTTAGTTTTTTGGTAGTAGTGTTTTTGTGGTTAAAAAAGAGGAATTTGTTTTACGCTCGCTGAGTGTCGGGAGAATCATGAAGAATTCGATGTTTTGATGCAATGAAATTAATAAATGGTTTAAAATAAATATAACTGAATAATTGAATGTTTGAAATAAATATAAAGTCTACAAGTATTTATTCTTTATCCTAATGACCTCGCCCTATTAATTATAATCCACTTCTTTGGCCCCCGGATTACCTCAATGGTATATCCTAATAACTTTCCCCTTCGGACCCCAGAAGTCGTCAATGTCTCAGTTTTTGACAACGGCCACGAGTCTGTAATTTTTAAAAATACAATGGCGCCGTAGTAACCACACCACCGATGGCAACAGCCGGGATATGGTCCCGCATTCACTTACTTTCTTGATTGCATCATGTTGAAAAAATTTATAAAGGGAAGAAAAAATATCAAAAAAATTTTTCCCTTAACTTAAAATTTCAAGACAATCTTTTATAACAAGATGCAATCGGTGGTTAGAGCAGTGAATATACGGGACATGGTGTCCAGCCATATTGCTTAGAAATTTGAACACTTCCCCGGACATTACGTTCGCCCCATAGTAGCATTGTCGATCAGGTTCTTTGGTTCTAGATTATATTTTAACAAAAGATTGTTGACAAGTGAGGAAATTTTTTTGGCATCAAATTTATGAATTGCTTTGACAAATATACAGCTTTCGGTAACATTATATTTTCTATATATCTAATAACAACAGGAATAAGTTGCCGTCTACCCAAATTGATAATGAGATTATAAGACCTTTAGTACAAAAAGAAAACAACTCAATTTAACGGTTGTGAATATTAAAAGATATATCATTCTGTGTTAGTTAGATCTCTTTAGCGGATGAGAAGTGTTGATATGTGAAAACACTTTTTAAAAAAAGTAAATATTTTTGAAATAATAATTTTTAGATATTTTTGGGGAATTTAATTTTTTGAGGAGGGCAAAAAAAAATTTATACGTATTTTTTTTTTGGGGGGGGGGGGGGGGGGGGGGGGGGGGCAAAAACAAAATTTTTATGTATTTTTGAGGGAGCAAATTTAATTTTATTCAGGAGGTGGGGGGGGGCAAAAGGGGTCTAGAATTGTGCCTGTTCTAAATGCACCTCATTGGTTTCGTAATCTCACTTTTTTTAGACCCTAAAAATGTTACTTGCTAAATCTGCCAATCCTCAAGCAATAGCTATAGCCCAAACAATTTAAGTTTTTTATATTTTATTGTATTTAATAAATATATAAGGTTATTTATAAAAATCTGAGCAAAAAGTAGTTATCTATATTATTAAAAATGAAATTTTCGAGGTTTTTTGTTTACCGCTCAAAATCCACGAAAAAAAAATCGCTTGTGTAAAAGGTGTCTGAGATGGCAAATTTTTTGTTTTTATCCACGAGGTGTGCATATTTTTTTATTAAAACGAAAAAAACGTTTTACGATAAAAATAATTGGAAAATATTTTTGAAATTTTTACTCTATATCAAGCAGGGATTGGTACCGCGGAAATTTTTAGTATCGGTACCGGTTCCGGTACCAGCCTATCTCAAGTACCGGTACTGGGTACTGGTTCCGGTACCAGAGGGTACAATAATTACTGCACTTATAATAACACATATATGTCAGGTTATATTTATTTTTATATATAATAAATGCAATATATACATATATACACGTATAATAGACAAAACTTTATTTCAAATCTTTATTTAAACGAAGTAAAATAATTGAATTTAGTAAATTGGAGTCTATTCGATTGCGTAAATCTGAAAGAATATATTTCAAGGTTGACTCGTTCAACGCTTACCTAAAATATTATAACTAAATTAATTTTACTTGAGTAGCAGGCACAGCTAAAACAAGTCTAGATAAAATATATAACTCAGGATAGGAGAAAGAATTATCTTCCCAAAATTTTAAAATTGGCAAATCCTTTTGAACTCTTTCGTGTTTTTCAAATAGGTCTAGCTTACCGAAAATTTCAATATCGCTAGCTTCTATTTTGGAATTGTCTCTGCAGGAACTATTTTCAAGAAGAACTTCAAAATCGTCATCGGACGTTTGGGTGATTGTTTTTTTCTCATCAATAATAATGCAATTATCAGACTTATTTTTTAAACGATATAATCTAATCCATAAATCATTCAAATGTTGTCTAGCTATACTCTTCTGTTCATCAGTAAGCAAACAATTAAATCTGGGGTCCAAAAACACGGCTGCATATAATACGGGCGATCTTAAATATTGAGATTCCCTTTTTTTCATAAAAATAATTAACCCTTCAGAACCTTTAATTTTTTTAAGGTCACACAATAATTTTTGCCATATGCCATAAAAATCGGGCATGGTTAATTGTGTATATTACTGAGCTAAAATTATATCGCCATTTAGGTGATTTAGGGAACAAAGCAACTATCAGACCACTTAGTGTGGATTTCTAGCCATTATATTTTAATTAAAGTATTTTTAAGCTAATAATGTATTTTGGTACCCTGGAACCGCTTTTTTCAATTTTAGGAACCGGTACCGGTTCCGGTACCGAGCAACCCTCCAAGTACCGCGGTTTTTGGTTCCGGTACCGGTACCGGTACCAATCCCTGATATCAAGTATATCCCTATTAATGCACGTGAAAAATTTCAGACCTCTAGCTACTTCCGTTATTCTATATTATTAGAAATGAAAATCCCGAGTTTTGGTGATTACCGTTCAAAATCGACGAAAAAAAAATCGTTTGGGTAAAATGTGTCTGGGAATGCCAATTTTTAGTTTTTATCCATGAGGTGTGCATATTTTTTTATTAAAATAAAAAAAACGTTTTACGACCAAAATAATTGGAAAATATTTTTGAAATTTTCACTCTATATCAAGTATATCCCTATTAATGCACGTGAAAAATTTCAGACCTCTAGCTACTTCCGTTATCTATATTATTAGATATAAAATTTTCGAGTATTAGTGATTACCGTTAATTGACGAAAAAAAAATCGTTTGTGTAAAAGGTGTCTGGGATGGCAAATTTTTGTTTTTATCCACGAGGTGTGCATATTTCTTAATTAAAACGAAAAAAACGTTTTACGCCCAAAATAATTGGAAAATATTTTTGAAATTTTTACTCTATATTAAGTATTATCCTATTAATGCACGTAAAAAATTTTAGACCTCTAGCTACTTTCATTATTAAGATACGATATTTTAAAACTTTTCAAAAAAATTGGGTTTTTTTACTCGAGTTCTATTATTTCAAAATTTTGACTATAAAATACTTTCAAATTTTAATAGCTTATTTAAGAATGTGTTTACTTGAAATTCGATGCAAATTTCAGCCTCTTAGAGTATATAGGAGCCGAGTTATGCATCAGGTACCGAAAGGTACATAAAACGTACATTATAAGAAATTTCACTATAATAGCCAAGAATTATAATTAACGGTAATAAATATTCTTTTTATTTAACATGTTTATCAATATTATCTTTTATATTAATTATAGTTTATTTTATATTTTTAATTTCAAATACCATATGATTTCTAAATTTCGTTAGATAGACACAACCAATTTTAAATTATAGGCTAATTCCTAATACAACGACCCCAGACCAAAGTCGTTAAAAAGAATTTTTCTAGGTCAATATTGCCCTGAACCGAATTTTATATTAAAAATTGTCGCTCGCTTATAGTTTTTAGGATATTAACATTTGAAAGTCCAGAAATGACCAATTCATATCTATTATTTTTTTAGAATGAAATATTAAAATCATTGTCACCAAAGTCTGGCCAGGTACATTCTTACCTTTGTATTTTTATAAAGTAGTTAATCTTAAATTTAAAGCTATCTCTCTGCATTTAGTTTTTTTTGATTAAATATTTTTGATGCTATATAGCAAATAATTTGTGACATTATAAATAGCACTTAAAATTATTGTATATTTAACTTTTTGTCAGAAAATATAAATTATGGTAATTTTTATTTCCATCTTTCATCTTCATTAAAGGAAAAATACTGGAAATAAATAAAATTTTACACATTATCCTTTTTATATAATAAATATTAATAAAATTATATTTAATTATTCATAGAATTTTTTTCAGTTTGATATTGATGTTTTTTAGTATAAACTTTTTATTGTAAATTTGGCCCATTTACTGCATATTATAGGTATGATTTTCATTTTAAGATATAACTAGAAATTTAAAAAAAAGATTAAAACAGGAGTGTTTTCAAGATATTTTATTTAAAATTTTGAATATTAGATATAATCCTATTCATTTTAAAAATATTTTTGATATTTATACCCAAATAATAACATTTTTTTCTTTTAAAAAATTATTTTTCAACTGTATTCTTATATTATTTGCTATAATTTTATGTATCTCATCTTTCTTATCTCATTAAATTAACTAATTTACAATTATCTTTGTTCCACTTTGTCAAAAAATATTATTGAAATTTTTATTCTTTATCAAGTATAATCCTATTAATGCACGTAAAAAATTTCAGACCTCTAGCTACTTCCATTATTAAGATACGATATTTTATAACTTTTCAAAAAATTGGGTTTTTTTACTCGAGTTCGATTATCTCAAAATTCTGACTATAAAATAATTTTTTCTAGGTCAATATTGCCCTAAAAATCCCAAATTTTTTGTTAAAAATTGTCGCTCGCTTATAGTTTTTAAGATATTAACGTTTGAAAGTCCAGAAATGACCATTTTTTAATGAGAAACCTCAGCTTTTTAAATGAAAGTTTGTAAAATTTAGTGTAGGCTTGCTTAAAACTTCGCTCAATTCAGCCAAAATTTATCAAAAATAGAGCGTATTCAAATTTTCAAACCTCAAATTTCTTAAAGTAAAGTGGAGCGACACTTTGATAATATAAATTTATAATCTCCATGCCAAAACTCCAAATATCCATAATATTCGTTCTTTAAGGTGCGGTTTCGAATTTTTTATTTAGTAAATTACCTTATTTTTTATTGATGAATATTAAATATACTCACCTTATTTTCCATAAAATTTTTAGCCTCATTGAGTTTATATTGGTCGAGTAATGGGCAAAGCATTTGAGTTAGGGTAATGCGTTAATAAGCATGCAATAATAAAGGGCGAAGCCGGGTCACATATTCTAGTATGTATTTAAATTCAATAATTCGATAATTTTATTTTGTTGTTTGATAATTCGTAGTAGTTTAAAGACAAATAATTGTAGGAATTTTTTTAATAATAAAAAATGTAAGAATTAAGAATATATTTCAGAGCCAATTAACTTGTAATAACTCAAAAATTAAAAGTCATTAATCAACTAGTTTGATGTCAACTAAAATTCCTAATAAAAATAATAATTGGCAGAGCCAAGTATATATAAGATGAATTGATCATAAATCAATGTTGATATAATCGACTAAGACACCTTACTCTATACAAAAATACATAGCGTAAGCTATATAGTTATCAATTCTACATAAATAGTTAAAAAAAATTAATGTGAGGGCGTGTAGTCGCCATTTTCAGAAAAACTATTCATAACGAGTTGTTTTTTTTATTGTAACTGGGTTCCATAGTAGTAAGGTATTGATTTGCGCTTATCGTATCGTTTGAGTATCACTTATCAGCTAACCAGTACATGGCAGGCCCTATTCTAACTATTCCAATAGGGGGGGGGGGGCTAAAATATTTTTTACGCTGTTATTGTCCTATCTCAAAGCGACCTATTATATATATTCTCTAATTGGTAACATAATAACTTGCTGTTATAACAATTCTCTGATTAATCAATCAATCAGCTGATTTTTTCATTATAACAAAATATGCTTAAAAATTAGAAATATTATTGGGGTCTGTATGGACCTAACGTGTAAATTTTAATTTTCAAAATCTATTGCCTCAAAGTAAAAAACTTAAATAGTTGCAACCTTATTTTTAGTTTTTTAATAGTATTACATATTATGTATATAAAATGTTTGTGTTAAATAACAATGACAAGAATTATTTTTTTTTCTTCAAAATATTTAGTTATTATTCAGGAAAAGTTTATAAGAAAATGTATGTGTGTAAAATCTGATATTACGATAAAGCGTAAAAATTAAATGAGTGTGGAAAAGTAAAATTCGCTAATAGTGATATTATGATATTGTGATGATTTAATTCAGGGTTTATATACTGTAGGTATTGGCATCTTGGAGTGATAAATATAACTAGTTAACATAAATCAAACAAAGTTGTAAAAGCACAAAATTTTAACATTTTATAATTTATTACAGTACCTTTTAGGTGGTAAATTGTAACTAAGACAAATTTTTATAGTGCGGATAAATTGGAACGAGTTTACTAATAACATTTAATAATGAACAACCGATAAAGAGTAAATGTCAAAAGTGGATGTGCCAAAAATATAAAAATATATGGTATATTTGGCGGCTAATCAATCAAAAACTTTTACTTTTAAATTTATTACTAAGACACTAAATTTATTACTAAGACACCTTACCCTATACGAAAAGTATAGCGTAAGCTATCTGTTTTAATTATAGAAAATTAGTGTGAATGTGCGCAGTCGATTAAGTCTGTTCATGATTGTTTCTATCGTAGCCATAATCAGGTATTCCCATAGTCTTGAGGTCTAGATTTGTGATTACCGTTTTGATTGTGCATCGATTAATAACTATCCATACGTGAGCATTGCAAGTTTTGTTTTAAGGTTTGAAATTTTTACATTAACATTAACTTTTAATTATCAAGAACTTTCTGATTCTAATCATACAAAGGTGGTTTTTGCTTTGCTTTCAGTTAAAACGTTTGAAATATTTTTATAAATTATGCTTCCAACGTAACCCTAGTTTTAAAATATATGCGGCTAATTTTTAATTATAATTATTTATTATGCCGACTTAATTCTTCCGACATAGCGGGTATATCACCGTCAAGCGGGAAATAAAAACTGCATAATGACGTTGGTTTAAATAAGCTACCTATAAAAGGAAAAATATCGTACTAAACACTCTGGACTGTCCACCTGCCAACTTCGGACAAAATGTCACGGTTCTTTATGCTTGATAATTAAGAAAAATTGAAAAATAAAGTTTTATGTTTAAACTACGTACAATTGGCGTTATTCACCTTTTTAATCCGTAAGGAATCTATCTTATTATATATGCATTTATGCTTCCCTGTCCACTGCTAAAAATCATTTTGACCATATTAGGTATTTTATTAATATTGCAGTATTTGGATTGGGGTAATCTTTCTTATTATCATGCCATTACTTAAATAATTCTTTTGAATTTTTATATTGTACGTGAACCTTTTAAAATTTAAATAGTAAAAACTTGGGTTTTAATATTATTTCCAAAAATCTTAGCGTATGACGCAACGCTTTAATAGCATGGCGAGCGTCATAGGCTAAAAAAATTTTTTAAACTTGCCCCGCTCAGCCGATCGTTACATATCTACCTTGTAGTCATTTAAACCTCCTTAAATTTCATCAACATTAGGCGACTTTATTAATGCATAAATAATTATTTAAATATTAAATATAAAAATTAACGACCCCACTTAGAAATCGGTTTCTAACAACCTTTCAAATTCTAAATCTAATGTCATCCTCTCTAGCTCTGCTAGAGGAGGAATCGTTTCGATTAGTATTGTCGGTTGTTGAATCTCCCTCGATTGTGGTGCCCCATCGGCTCTTACTATTGTTGTAACAGCAGAGCCGACCATCGTTGAAGGTATGTCTACCGGTAGCACCGGTGAGGCCTGTAGGTTCCTTAAGGGCGCTCTTGCTGACTCTGAAATTTGAGTCAGGGGTATAATATTATTTCTCCCGGCCTGTACCGCGAACCTGCACACCCCACCATGCCATCTTCGGCAACATCTACAACGTCTTCGGGTTGTTCGTCTAGGATTTTGATTTCTCTCCATCCTAGGTGTTAATCTAGTATTATTATTATTATTGTTGTTATTGTTTGATTGGGTCCTCGGCTGTCTTGGCCGGTTATTGGACATAGGAGCCGTCGTACTGACTCTTTCTCCTTGTCTCTGTCTAGGATGTCTCTGATTTCTTGTGGCCCTTCTTCTTTGTAGTCCCCTTGTATGCGTTGTAGTTGTTTGTGGTCTACTTTCTCCGCTCATCTGGGGATGACGGATTGACATCATATTCCCCCAGGTCATTATCAATGGAACCAAAGGTGTCCAACAGTAGATAGGCCACATCTAACATAATCAAAGATGAAAAATATAAGGCTTCTATCATTACAAACTGGAGAAGACATGCAATATATCACACAGAGATAATACCATTGCGAAATTCATGCATCAGTTTGTTTCTAAATAAATATGTAAAAGTATCTTTTAATAATGTGATTTGATTGATCAGTAGCGGACTCTAACGTCCTCTACATGCCTTATTACTATTGATTTATCCTGAGCTAGAATTTCAAGCACCCGAGACCCTTTAGAAGAGATTACTTCTCTCATGAGCCACTCGGGACGCTTTTTGTTATGTGATAGGTACCAAATATTTTGCCCTTTAACATACTTAGTGTTAGCTATGCTCTCCTTATGACCTATAATCTCGTTGGGAAGTCTAATTTTTCGTCCTAAAAACTTTTCCGAAATCGATGGTTGGTTGTACGACCCTACTGCATTGCGGTATACTTGGTATAACTATGTTCCATCTTTTTCATGTTGATGTAATTTTAACCATCTTTTGGCCATTCCAACCGATCTCTCAGCTAGTCCATTTGAACTAGGATGATATGGTGGAGTAAAGATTAGTTCGATATTCCATTTGTCACAAAAAGTTTTAAACTCTTGAGAGGTAAACGCAGTACCGTTGTCGGTTACTATTGTTTCTGGGAATCCAAATTGGCTAATAAGCTTTTTAACAAAATTAATTATTACTTGCGATGTTGTATGGTTAACTTTTATAAAATCTGCCCAGCTAGAAAATGCATCAGCCACGACTAAATAATTATTTTTATTGAAATCAAAAAAATCTAGGTGTATGCGTTGCCACGCACGTGTACAACTAGGCCATTTTCTAACTTTATCGTGTTTTGGACGTGATGCTATGGAAGCACATGTAGTACATCTACGACATACTTCATTAATTTCATTATTCATATTGGGCCACCAGTATTTTACTCTGGCTTGGTGTACACACTTATCGCGTCCTTGATGTCCTGCATGTATTTCCTGGCTTATCTTATTAGTGAGACTTCTTGGGATAACTATGCGATCTTGTCGTTGTACTAGCTCGTCTTCCAAGTGTAGTTCGGTCATTACTTTATAATAAATGTTAGACGGGTGAATATGCTCAATCTGACCCTTTAAGTATTTTTTAAGAATAAATCTTCGTCTTTTTCGATCGCATTTATTATATCTTGCCTTGAGGCGCAACCTTCATCTAAGATGGAGATGATTATATCAGGCTTTGTCCCATAATAGCATAGGCGTGATAATGCATCTGGCAAGTTGTTCCATTTACCAGGTATATGTACTAACTCGAGGTTAAAATTTCCCATGAGTAGCTGCCAACGCTGTAATCGTGGTGACAGAAGTAAAACACGGTTGTCCTTTTTTAATAATCCTATGAGAGGCTTATGGTCAGTCCACACTGTAAATCTTTGACCAATCAGATATTCTCTGCACCTCTCTAATCAAAATTGGATAGCTAAGCATTCCTTTTCGATAGTTGAATACCTGGTTTCTGGGTCTCGAAATATGCGTGAAAAGAAGAGTATCGGTCTATTTATTGTTTTATACCTTTGCAATAGCGTGCCACCGACTCCATGAGTAGAAGCATCTACCGCTAAAATTAATGGATAGTCGGAGTTGAAGCTTGCTAGGACTGGCGGATGGGTTAAAATATCCTTCGCCGACTCAAATTTCTTATGATGTAAATCTGTCCAGATAAAAGGAACATCCTTTTTACAAAGATTGTAAAGTGGTGCTGAAATTTCTTTGTAATCTGGAATAAACCTGCGATAATAACCTAAAGTACCGAGTATTGAGAGGAGTTCAGCTTTATTGTTAGGATCTCTCATTTTCATCAACGCTTCGGTCTTTTGAGGTAAAGGTCTGATGCCTTGTGCACTAATCTCATGTCCTAAATAACTTATTTTTTCCAAAAGAAATGAGCATTTGTTTTCCTAATCTCATCCCCTTTTCCTTGATGCGACCTAATGCGATAGAAAGTCTTGCATTGTGTTCATGCATCGTTCGGCCAATGATAAGTATGTCATCTAGATAGGCAAAAACACCTTCTAGGTCTCCGAATATCAGCGACATTGCCCTTTGAAAAATTTGGGCCGATGCTGAGAGTCCAAAGGGTAGTCGTAAAAATTGAAAAAGACCTAAGTGCGTATTTATTGTCAAAACGTTGACGCTTTCTTCTGTTAAGGCTAATTGAAGATAGGCTTGTGAAAAATCAAGTTTGCTAAAAAATCTAGCTCCAGCAAAACGCGAAATTATTTCATCAAACCTAGGCAACGGGTAGGTTACTTTTTAAAAATTTATTAACTGTTAACCTAAAATCTGCGCAAATGCGTAACTTTTTGTTTTCTTTTTGGATGGGTACTAAAGGAGTTGCCCAACTACTATATTCAACTGGTCTAAGTACACCTAAATTTTGCCAATCTAATAAAATTGATTTTACTTCATCCAACCAAGCGAATGGAATTCTGCGACAAGGGAGGAAAATAGGTCTGGCGTCCGGTAAAATTGGTAAGCTAAATTTTATCCCTTTTAATAATCCTAATCCTTCAAATAAATCCTTAAACTCAATTAAACAGTTTTTAATAAAATCATTTGCTTCTGTACTTGTAATGTCTTTAAATGAAATTGATTTAATTCTATATTAACCTTTCTAAAATCTATCAAATTTAAAAAATTATTCTGAAATAAAAAATGGATAATTGGCCATCCTATAATTATTACTGTTTCAAAATCTACAATATAAAATTTCGTTGTTGAAGATATATTATTTATATAAATATTTACATCTATAAACCCTAAAGGTCTAAAATTATCACCTGAAACAGTTTTGAAGATTTGATTACAATTATTTATTTTAGAATATGGAAATATTTTTTTAAAAGTTTTTAAACTAACCAGGGATACTGCGGCTCCCGTATCAAATAAGATATTATATTTATTTTGGTTAATAATTATAACTTGTTCAGGAGATAATTTCTTGACTAATTGCTATTGACCTTGACCTTGCTGCGCTTGTGGTCCTTGTGACCTACAAGTGCATCTACCACCTGAACTATAGCTTTGGTATGGCCTATAAGTATTATATGGCCTATTATACCTGTTCCTAAACGGGCTCACTCTTACGAGCTGGTCCATCTTAAATAATTTCAAATATTCGATTGTTACAAAAACTAAAAGGGCTACCAAATAGGGTTCCTTCAAAAGTACTCCAATATCCAAACAATATTTTTTGTCGTTGAACATTACAACGAGTCGATTAGTATTTTAATTATTATTAATCTGCTGTCACGCACTATTAAAGCAAGCAAAAATAAAAGAAATAAAATAAAATATATGTGGTTACCTATTTTATTTTTTTATCTAGAATTCTATGAATTAATATCGATCGTGAGAACACCAAAATATTCAGGAAAAGTTTATAAGAAAATGTAATGTGTGTAAAATCTGATATTACGATAAAGCGTAAAAATTAAATGAGTGTGGAAAAGTAAAATTCGCTAATAGTGATATTATGATATTGTGATGATTTAATTCAGGGTTTATATACTGTAGGTATTGGCATCTTGGAGTGATAAATATAACTAGTTAACATAAATCAAACAAAGTTGTAAAAGCACAAAATTTTAACATTTTATAATTTATTACAGTACCTTTTAGGTGGTAAATTGTAACTAAGACAAATTTTTATAGTGCGGATAAATTGGAACGAGTTTACTAATAACATTTAATAATGAACAACCGATAAAGAGTAAATGTCAAAAGTGGATGTGCCAAAAATATAAAAATATATGGTATATTTGGCGGCTAATCAATCAAAAACTTTTACTTTTAAATTTATTACTAAGACACTAAATTTATTACTAAGACAGTCATTATGGTAAATAATAGCCAAAAATGATTTCAAATTTTAGGGCGCGTTTAGACTCATTTAATTTTAAACTGTTTAAATGCTTATAACAATAATGGCAACTTTTTTGTAAAAATGCGTTTAATGTCAAAAAACAAAAATTATAAAAATTCAGAAATTCTTTAAAAAAATAAGTTGAGTCTGAACGCGCTCTTAGAAAACTTTAAAAAAATTTAAAATTTGAAAAAGTCTGTACGCGCCTTATAATCATTTCAGCAAAAAAATATATAATCAGGCATTTTTTAAAAATAAAATAATTTAAGGAATATTTTAAATTAAAAAAAAAAATAAAAAACAAAAAAATAGGACACGGCTCCAGGCATGGCTGTAACCGAATAAATGCATACTAAAATCAAATCAAATAATGTGAAACTTCGAATAATATTTACTTTATTTTTACAAAATTTTGTCTTAATATTATTTTGTTGTTGTCTGAAAGTGTTATTCGGTGCCTTATTTGACACAGCAGGTAGTTAATTTTTATAATTAATTAACACAAATTTGGATATTATATACATAAAAATTACTTTAGTAAATTGATATTATATATAATGAATTAAAATAGTTTTACAGGCAGTAAGTTAGAAGACTTATAAACTGTTATGTTTGTTTATATATTTAGATATAGGTTCTCTTACTGTAATTTAATTTTAATTTCCTAATAGCAATTTAAAATTTAAAGTAAAACTAAAAAAAAATTATTAATTTAATTTACAAGTTTGATCATTAATTCAGATAGGTCTATTCCATAATGATATTCACTTTTTTTATTAAATTTGGTGTTGTTATATAAAACTTTCTTAAATTAGAGTTGGTCTGTTGATGGTGCCTTAAAGTTTTGGTGCCCATTTAACCCAAATTTTTTAGCCTAAAAACCTAGTAATTGTCAATTAGGTGCTCCCAAACTCATTGTGTATTTTTTATAAACAGACCAGCTCTGCCTTATATAATTATTTTATATTAAAGTCTGTAAAAATATATTCAAAGAAAATTGACTGGTTGTTAAAGGATTAGTTAATGAGGGATTAAATTCTTAGTTTAATCTGTATATTTTAAAACAAATAATAACAATAGACAGCCATATTTAGATTATATTATCATTTATGGCTACAATTGTTATGGTCAAAGTTATTGATTACATGGTAACAGCGTTTTTCCCAATTTAATATATTTGGATACAGTTTTATTTTTAAGGTATGTTGGGTTTTAATATTAAAAAACATATAGAGGTAAAGTTAAAAGAAAAACATTAAATTAGCAAAATATTTATTGTCATTTACAAAGAACCAAAATATGCCAACAGATTTTTTTTTGTAAAGTTAATAATTTTTGAAATATTTTTAATTTTTAACCTAATTAAAAAAAATTGAGGCATTGGCGCATAATTTTAAATTGTGATTGCAATCATAAGTGAATTTTCCATAATACCTTGTAAAAATGCTTTCTTTAGTTTGCTTTACACAATAAAATGAAAATACATATAATTATGTGCAATTGGTAAATTACAATTATAGCTACTAAATATCACAAAGTTAATTGCATTCATAAAATTTGACAAAAAGGACCTCATTTTTGGTCAAGAATAAGAAAAAATATTTTTCGCACATTGATAGTGTCTACTCTGGCTTTCGTTTTTCTCGCCTTCTAGTATTTATTGTTATGTAACAATCGAAAAGTTGACGCACCAAATATTGTGGCTCTATTAATCGGCTTAGCTCTGATTTGGCCATATTAAACATGTTTTTTAGCCTATATTAGCATCAAATTTATATCCTTTTTATAACATTATTCCCTTTTCTAAATCAGGTTTATGCATATTTTTGGTCACAATTCTGGACATTTAATGAAATTTTACCTATTTAGTAAGCATCTAAATATAACGCCTTTTTGTTTCTTATTCTCAATGTCATATTTAGATATCACGTCAATCACTTTCAATATTTAACTTTGATTTACCAAAAATTTTCGATACGTCAAAGGTATAAAACAAAGACCTATCATCTTAAGAGTTATCAAAACCTTTTTTAACTTTTTAAATCAGCTTTAAACTGGAATTCTATAAATATGTTAAATGATTCAAGAGCAAAAAAATATTTTAAAAAATTTATCATATAAACTGCTTAACTATTAAATTTAGACAAAATATTTTATTTAACCATCATAATATCGTGTCATGTATAGGTTGTGATGCAAAATATTCCATATAATTAAATGCTGATTAAAAAAGAATTTGATGTTTTTATAAATTTCATTTCTCATTCAGATGAAAAATAAAGGTGAAGATTGATTTTAATATGAAATATTTTTTTATAATTTTTATCTTTAAGAATATTTGAGGTCACAAATACTGTCAATTTTACCTAGGCAATTTCGATTGTCATCCTCCTGGTAGGTTTGGATTATTATTCGAAAAGCGGAACAGATTATTAAGGATGAGGCCTTTATGCAGAATATTTTGTTGCAGCTACATTAATCACGCCGTACATTCAATAATTTTTGGAGACTTGTCTAAAATAATTATTTACTTTTTCCATGCATTTAGACAAATGAATACTTTTTCAGAATCTGACTATAGATATTGTTATGTTTAATTATAGAGATTCACCCAGACTCAGATTTTAATGTGCAATCAGGCAAATCAATTAACCTTCAAATATCCCTGAGTGCAAATCAAATTAATGGTTGTTTAGCTGAAAACGTTAAAATATATTTCAAGGGAGGAAACATAACAAATTTAACTATTAAAAGTAAATTTTCCCATTATTTAATTAATTATAATCTTATACTATCAGAAAGTATTTAACATATTTATTATATTTTGGGCTTAAATTAAAAATATTTAGTTATATCACAGGTCTTTTAATTTTAGATCAAAAAGTTAATTGTTCATAACTATTTTTAACATTGTTTTTCCTTTGCTTTTTCGCAACTTGTCATAAACATTCAAAATTAATTAAAATGTCAAAAGTAAGTTTTGCACATTAAAAAAAAAACAGTGTTAAAACCCACTGTTTTGTATTGGCACCCAGTCAGTTTGCACCTAAAAATATATATTTTAAATTACGGTCATTTTCCCCTTGATTGTTATATCAAATATCCTTCTACAATTTAAATAAAAAACTCTGTAAAAACACTTAGTCATTTATCCTAGATAATCCTAAATGTAACATAAGCTGTATTGGGGAGCCTTATTTGAATATGTCAGCCTAGATATATCTTCTAATGTAAAAACAAAAAGCCCAGCAAATTTTTTTAGAAAATAGAAATGGCTATTAAACCTGAGATTGCGACATTTAGTGCAATACCAAATCATATGGACTGTGGAGACAAATTGATATTGATTCAACCTTTTTAATTATTAGTTTTCACTGAAATTCAAAAAAAATCGTTTTTTTATTAAGTGCGTCCGCATTTTTGTGTTTTCACAGTAATTAGAAATCATTTTTTATGCCAATACTTAAAATTTTAAAGCACCCATCGTACCTGTGTATAAGGCATGTCAAAACTCCGGGAGTCGGTAAGGAGTCCATCAACTCTGGAGTTTCGGAGTTTTATTTTTTTGGAATTTGCTAGTAAACATTAGCTTATTGGAAATATTGGAATTTGTATGTAGTCAAAACTTATTTTTGTTTAATGAAAGTTGTAAAAAAAATGAAGGAGCAGCTAATTATGTAATTATTACATATATTAACTAGCAAAATTTAATAAAAAACTCCGGAGTTTATGAACTTTTTCCAGATTCCGGAGTTTTGACATGCCCTACCTGTGTACCGATATTAACTTGAAAGGAAAAGGTTTTGATTTGAAGCGTTGTATTTTTATTATTAGATGATACAGTTGAGATGCATATAAACAATGCTAGCCACATTAATTCTGGATTCTACCAAATTATATGTCAAGTTGGCTCTCAGAAAGTTTTTCTCGGAGCAAGATTTATCAAGGTGTTTGGTAAGCTTTATATATTTGTATAAATCACACTTTGTTTAAATAAATAAGGGTTTAAATTTAAAGTGATACTTATTTAAAAAGAAGTCTAGAAATAAGAAATGTTTAGAAATGAAACAATATTTATCTTATACTTTTATCAATATCATTACACGGGTCGACAAATTTCAATGCGTGAAAAAAATGTGGGGTGAAATATTTCCTATGGTGGCTTTAACTCATATTTTCCGTTTCGAAGTTTCTTTCGCCTTTGGCTATTTTTTGGGGTATATAATGAATTAGCCAAATGCCAATTACCTAAAAAAATTTGCACATTACGAGATCACTCACTTGTTACTCATCTTTTTTATTTAAAATAATGAGAAATATAATTTTTAAGTATATCAAGCTTTGACATCAACAGTTATTTACAGAATATGGCAATCCAACCTAAATAGATTTATTATCGGTTTTGAAATAAATATATTATTTGAAGATTAATTTTTTAACTATTTTAATTTCAAAATAATTTTTCAATATTTTTTTGTTTTTGAATCTTTTTTATTTTTAAAATTTTTTTTATAGCTGATTTAAAAAGTTTGACTAAAAAAATGGTTAGCGATTTGAAAACCCTAATATGGCAGATCTGGTTTCTAAAATTAGCTCATAGGTCTTAAAAATTTGTTGACCTGTGTTATGATTTAAAATAGTGTCGATTGATATTATTTATAAATTACCCACCCACGCACAAATATATTGATTATTGTTCAAAAAAAATTTTCCATCAATCTAGAGGTGTTTGTAGTGTTTTACAATTAAATTAAGCTCTCAGCACTTTACAAATGGAATTCTGAGAAAGTCCAAAAGGCTAGTTTTGAAAAAGGTCGCTAGTGCCATCCAAAATTCCTATCCGTTGTCGAATTTTCCATTGACTAGGAAGTTAGCGAAAATTGATTAGTTTTTTCATTATATAGCTTTAAAAAAAACGACAGCAAAATAATAAATTAAAAACGCATAATGAATAAAGGAAAACATGTTTTTATTTACTTATTAATTGTGGAATATATAAAGATCCTCCTCAACCGGTTTATGATTTTAAATGTTATGCTCACAATTGGCTCAATATGCATTGCACTTGGAAATTTAATAATACCAGTGACTATCACACCTTATATTACAGCATCCTTGATTACCCAAATATATCGGCAGAAACGTATGTCTCTTTTTTTATTTTTAATAAATATCTGTTTACTCTTGGTTAGATTTTTTTGTTTGAAAAAAAAAACTTTTATAGGTGGACAAACTATATTAAAACCTAGATCTTAAAACACGATGGCTGGTACCACTATATGGCCAATTTTTTTTTTTATTTTATTCTTATTTTTATATCATCACGTTTGATTTTAACTTTACAAAGATGAATTTAAAAAACACCGAGGTTTTTTAACACACGTCAACAAATTTTTGAGAGTTGTGAGCTAAATACAAATACTAAACCTTCCATTTAAGAGATTTTTAAATCCGTTTACCGTTTTTTCATAATCAAACTTTTTAGGTCAGCTATAAACATTGAAAATTTCTGAAAATATGTTAAACTAAAATGATTAAAAAACAAAAATAAGTTTTTATATATTCAACAGTTAAATTGTTTACAACTTTCAAATAATATTTTTATAAAAACCCGATAATACATCGTGTCTTATTTAGGTTGGGATGCCAATTATTCTTAATTTATATGATGTAAGAGCTTTACTTAAAAATTTTATTTCTTATTATTTACAACTTACAAGTTATTTTATATAAAAAAATTTTCAGTGTATTCATGAGGTCGGAAAATCTGTCATTTTGGTCAAAAATGCACATTTTTTGGTAGACATAGGAAAATAGCCGTAGAAACTTCGTCAAACGGATAATATATATGAGATATGGCCATCATGGGGACATTTCATAACTGTCAAAAATTTCTTTTTTTCTGGCATTATATTTGTCGACTGTGTAATAAATTTAAAACTATAAATTTTAAAGATCTTATTGTTATTCTGCTAAAATAAAATTGTTTTGCCATTTGGAAGCATAGATTCAGAATATTTATTAAGTGGATAAAAAAACTTTAAAGCTTAATTAATTACGAAACTTAATATTTCATATATAAATTCTTAGAAATGTTTTTATATTTTAATCTTTTATTCTTTTGGTCGCAAATAGAATTACTTTTGTGATTTTTTATATTTTTAATGATTATAAGAGTTTAGGAAAAAATATTAAAATAAGATCAAACTGATCCATATCTTTGAAATTTTTTCGAGCTGTGTTATGATAGTTTGTTTACTTCTTGAGTTAATTTTTAAAATAGACTTTTAGAGCGCTCGTTAGGAAAAATTTTACTCAATGCAATCAAGATTATATTTAGTTATTATTATTTGTTACTGAAGTCGTTTATTAAAAGAGATATATTGAATATATATATATATATAGCCGTTGCCCGTCCGACCTTGAGGAAAATTACAACGATGTCCGGGCTTTTTACGGTAACATTTTGGATTATAATGGAATATACAAAAGAGTTGATTTGAACTTAACTCCCTCATATCCTCTAAAAAATGTGCAGTTTGAAGGATCTTGTCGGTTTGCCAACAAAGCTCAACATACAGACGAAATAGGCTTTTTACCCGATTGGAAATATTACTTTATTATGAAATCGTTTAATGAAATCGGATCCATCTATCAGAATTTTACTATTGATCCTAAAGGTTTCAATTTTATTATTCTGTGCTTGGTTTGATATCCTAGGTCAACAAATATAATGTCAGAAAAAATAAGTTTATGCTCCATGATGGCCTTATCTCATATATATTTTCCGTTTTTCGTAGTTTCTCCCGCCTTCGGCTCCTTATATCCGTCCATATCGAATAAATGGCCTTTAAATTGACAGATCTTGCGACCTCGAGAATACCATAAAAAAAGAAATATTATGCATTATCCAAACTTGAATACGACACGATTATCGGTTTTCAAAAATATTAGAAATTTGAATTTAACAGTTTAGCTGTTGTGAATATGCCAAAATAAATTTCTTATTTTTTATCTTTTTTTTTAAATTTTTATAAAGTTTTCAGTAGCTGACTTACTAAATTTGATTAGAAAAAACGGCAAGCAGTATCTCAAAATGTTGACCTGTGCAAAACATATTTGAAAAAAGTTTTTCTTAAAGCGTTTATTTTTTTCAAAAGCTTTGTTTGTTTTTTATTTTTCAGATATTATAAAACCTGATCCGCCAACCCTCACTGTCAAATCTAATCGTGATAGTATATTGTTGCAATTAGATTCCTCAAGTATCTCTTACCCAGAAACACAATCACTTATATTTTCAATTAACTTGACTATTCCTCTCCTTCCAGATTTTTGGAAGTTTTGGGTTTTTCGAATTAATCACCATAATACCGGCAGTGAAATCGGGCAGTTATCTTCACTAAAAAATTCCAGGCGAGGTAGTTACATCAATACTCCGACTGATTACTTTCAATACATTCAAGGGTACGTTAAAAATACGACCAATGTAACACTGGCGATAGCTGGCAGTTTGAAAGAGCATCGCGTCCATAACGCAATAATGTATACGTCTCAAAGTTCTAAATGGCTTAAACTGAATGAACCTTTTCCTAAAAGTCCCATATTTGGTGCTCGGCTGAACGTTAACCAAACTCACGTAGTCATTGACAATTTAATCCCTTACCTTGTGTACCAACTCGTTTTCAGGGCAAAGCCACGTTTAAATGGGTATTTCAGTGACCCCACCATTATATCTATAAAAACGCTTCCAGCAGGTTAGCTATGTCATGATATGTATACTAAAATCGAGGCAAAGTAGATTATTTCACCATTGGTTTAGGATAAATTAATTGAGATTTTACGATTTTTTAAACATTGGATATACATTTTTTTTAAACAATTTAATACACTTTTTTTCATCAAATCGTTGAATTAGAACCAATAATTATCCCTGAAACGTCATCTAGCGGTTTTGAGATATTGCGGATATATTCGGATGACATCAATAAAATTACGTTATATTGGAAAGTACATTTTTTAATATTTCATATTTTGTGCTGATAATTTTTAATATTTTATATTTTGTGCTGATAATTTTTAATATTTTTATTTATATTTTTGTTCGATATTTTACATACCTTTTTTCGATCGTTGACCTAATTTATTTGATTTATACATCTTTTATAGTCTGTGATCGAACCATACCACTTTGGACCGAATTTTCATTATAATGTTTATGATTCGGCTAACCTAATTGCTGGCAATCTCACCCAAAATTTTTATTCGCTTCAGTTGGCTTTACAAGATATGCAAATACATAATTATAGTATCACTGTTGGCAACCTCATGGGTGAAGGCCCACGTTCCCGTGTCATTACCGTTAGTCAAAATAAACCAGGTATATAAATTACATGTAGATATTTTAAGTTGGTTGACAAAATTTTGTAGCATTTTATAACGCTTCCCAAAAAATGATAGATTCACAGGTCAACAAATATCAATGTCAGAAATGTGAATTTTATGAAATCATAAAAGAATGTATCCCCATGATGGCCTAATCTCATATATATTTTTCGTTTTTCTTAGTTTCTTCTGTCTTTGGCTCCTTAGATCCGTCTATAACGAAAAATGACCTTTTTTGACCAAATAGAGAGATCTAAATATACCCTAAAAAGAAAAAATTTAAAATCTTTTTTGCATATAAAAATCCCTTGTAACTTATTAATCACAAATAATGGAAAATAAATTTTATTAATACACAGATTAACAAAATTTTGAGAGTTTTGAGCTAACTACGGAGATCAAACCTGCCATTTTAGGAATTTTCAAATCCGTTTACTGTTTTTTATAATCAAATTTAGTGAGTCAGCTATAAACCTTGAAAATTTTAGAAAAATGCCAAAAAAACAAAAAGATTCAAAAACAAAAATAAATTGAAATTTTTTTTTGCCTATTTACAACAGTTAAACTGTTTAATTCAAATTTCAAATAAAATAAACCGATAATATATCGTGTCGTATTTAAGTTTGCACGCGAATTTGTATTATATAAATGCTAATGTAAGAGCTTGATATACTAAAAAATTTTATTCATTATTTGATGTGATAAATAAAAGTTACAAGGGATTTTTCTATGAAAAAGATATTTTTAAATTTTTTCATTTTAGGGTATTCTCGATCTGTCAATTTGGTCAAAATAAGCTATTTTTTCGACATGGACGGATGTAAGGAGCCAAGGCCGGAAGAAACTAAGAAAAACGAAATATGTATATGTCATGGGGATAAATTCTTTTATATTTTTATAAAATTCACGGTTGTGTCATTGATATTTGTTGACCTGTGATATATCAAGCTCTTACATCGGCATTTAGACAATACAAAATATTTCGCGTCCAAACTTAAATACGATATATTATCAGTTTTAAATGAAAATATTATTTGAAGTTTGAATTTAACAGTTTAACTATCATGAATATGCAAATAAAATTTCAATTTATTTTTGTTTTTGAATTTTTTTTGGTTTTTTGAACTTTTTTCTAAAATTTACAATGTTTATAAAACTAAGTTTGATTAGGAAAAACGGTTGGATTTGATAATCCCTAAGATGGCAGGTTTGATCTCTGTTGTTAACTCATAACTCTCAAAAATTTGTTGACCTGTGTTATGAACATTAGATTAGTGCTGGGAAAATAGTAAGCCAGTAAACTTTGGCTCATTTCTCTTTCTAATACTTGGGGAATGTAAGAAAGCTACAAATAAAGGGCTAAAACAAGAATTTAAAAAAAGCTTCCACAAAGGAAGGGGGCAAAAAAAACCAAAAAAATGGCTTTAAAAAACGCCCCGAAAAGCTCATTTTTATATAATTATAATAATCTTAAATATTAAAATTATAAAACTTTATTGAAATTTATTTGACCGCAATAAAGAATATATTATATATTTGTAAAAATAGTATTCAAATAATATTTTTTAAAATCTATTAACTTCAAAATTTCTCATATTTTTTAAACATGCGTGGGGACAGTCGATTATTTTTAAAATAAATTGTTCCAGCTGTATTTAAATTAGCTTACAGGTCGGACCAGACAAGGTAAAGGATTATATTGGCAAAGCTCGACCTTTGGCTCGGGTCTCTAATAAATGCTGCTTCTTAAGTTTCATGCCAGGCCCCTTCTAGAATTTAAACCGACCCGTGATCTGGACCATCCGACATATTTTTCAATTTTTTTTTATTTTAAACCCTGCCCCAAATATAAAAATACGACCCGGATTTATATCGCAGGCTATATATTTTTTGCAAAATTATGGATAAGATACAGAGTGTATCAATTTTCTTGTTAAAAATAGTTAAATAAGGCAAAATGAAAATCTAGACCCGTTTCGGCGAGGCCGGGCCCGGCTTGCTTTGGCCAAGCTGTCACTGGGCCAGGTGGGCTTTTGGGTCTCGACTTGATTTTTGGTCCTTACAGCCTTGTCAGGTAATTTTAAGAAGTTTTGATTTTTTTTCTCCAATCTCTTTTTTTAAGGAGGTGGAAAAATTTGCTCGTTTGATCCCAAAGCTAGCCTATAAATTGAGAATGGGATCATCAAATACACCAGTAATTTATAAGAATAACAGATTGATCAGTGCGTAAATGAGGTAAAGGTATGTTGATATGGTGAATTAAATTGTCCGCACTGATGTCCGTATTTTACTAAAAATTCACCGGTGCATGCAGGGTTAGAAGTACCTGCTAAACCACCTCACAGCCTCTTCTTTTTTGAGGCCGCCGTACCCGTTAGGGCTTTGGCACTTTTATCACTAACGTTAACGGGGCATTGGATATCACCCATTCGAGATAAATATAGTTTGCCTGAAATAGAAATATATTTAATTAAATTATCTATATGCTCTTGTGTCATAGGTGAAAGTAATTGCGTAATTTGTGAATCCTGGGATAAGTTGGAAAAAGACTTTGACAAAATAGGAGTTATATATTGCGCCCTAATTTCGTTGAATGCTGGGCATACACATAGAAAATGATGAATTGAGTTAACGAAGTTGTCATGACATCAGGGGCAATTCGACAATGATAATGCCTGTTTGGCCAATTTAGCTTTTTTTAGATTCCACCATTTATTTGTCCTCAGTTGTAAAAGAAGTTTTATTTCTGATGCAAATTTAACACTATTTTCACTGCTAATATGATTTATTATATCAAAAAAGAGTTATTTCCAATTTGAGAAAAAATAATTTTAAATTTGTTTTATCTCGCCCCAAAAATTTATTTGAAATAAAACCCCTACTAACTTTTTTAGAAATTTTTTTTGCTATGTTATCATTAAGTTTTAATTTAGTTTTTTTTATTGTTATATTACATCTTGAGACCCATGTCCATTTTTTAGAGCATGTCTTAGACTTAACTAAATCTTTAATTAATGTTTTTAAAATAGGAGCTTTGTTAAAAAAACGAAAAAATTTTTCAGTTGCGTAAGCTTCAAAAGGTTCAATGTTTAAATCTTTGAGCAGATGTAATTTTCGGCCTAAAAGTTTTTTGCCGAATTTCCCAGCAATCCACCTGGTAATTTTGTCGTGTAAATTAATTAGTGGTTTGAGTTCAGATTTATAAAGACCAAAAACAGCGCCAAATGTTAATATTGGGAGAACACATGTAAGGTAAATGTGTCTCTTAACGAGAATAGGGATAGAGGAAGAGCGAAAAAAGGTCCATACATATTAACTATTTTTTTTACTTTTTGCTCTATCTTTAATGATTTCCTTAATACTTAAATTTTTATTAAAAAGTATTACAAGATATCTATAGTCATCAACACTTGGAATCAATTTTCCCTGAATCTTAAAGTTGAGGTTTTGATCAGAATCATCTCCACAAAACATTATCCCGCATTTTTCTGTACCGATTACCATTTCCCATTTATTAGCCCATTTTTAAGACTGATCATGCATTTTAGTAGATCAGGGGTATCAGCACATAAAACGAGGTCTTCTGCAAAAAGAAGTCCCTTAATCTTTGCCGAAAGCCCATGTATATTGATACCAGGCACGATTCTAGACCCCTTTGGGGGGGGGCAGTGCCCCCCCAAAAAAAAGTTTTTCATTGCCCCCCCCCCAAAAAAAAATAATTGAATTTGCCCCCCCCCCAAAAAATACATAGTAATTTTATGTTTGCCCCCCCCCCCCCCCCCCCCCAAAAAAAATTGAATTTGCCCCCCCCCCAAAAATATATAGTAATTTAATTTCTTCCACATAATATAATTAAATTTGCTCCGTCAAAAATATCTAAAAAATATTATCTTAAAAATATTTACTTTTTTCTAAAGTGTTTTTATTCATTTATACTTCTCATCCGCAAGAGAGATCAAACTAACACAGAAATATATAGAAAAATTTGATTTTACAGTCAGCTTTATATTTGTGAAAGCAATTCATAACTCTGATGCCTAAATTTTTTTACTTGTCATCAATCTATTGTTAAATATAATCTAGAACCAAAGAACCTGATCGCACAATGCTACGATGGGGCGAACTAATGCCCTGGGGAAAAGGTGGTGTTCAAGTATTTCTAAGCAAAATAGCTGGACACCATGTCCCGTATATTCACTGCTTTAACCACCGATTGCATCTTGTTGTAAAAGATTGTCTTCAAATTTTAAGTGAAGGGAAAGATTTTTTTGATAATTTTTCTTCCCTTCATAAATTTTTTCAACATGATGCAATCAAGGTAGTTAGTGAATGCGGGACCATACCCCGGCTGTTGCCCCATTGGTGGTGTGGTCACTTTCTGCCCATTGTTTTTTTTAATTACACAAAAATTAACACTCTTTTAAAAATTAAAAATAAAAAAACTTTTATATCTTCAGGTCACAGGGCCTAATCGGGGTTTTTTGACCATATTTATAATCATCTATTTATTTTTTTGTATTTGATTGAAAAATTATTTTACTTATTAAAAATAATTATAGACCCCTTTATTTCTAAAACTTCTGATTTAATACACCATTGTTTGTTAGAAATTAAACAATTAAGAAATAAAAATACATTTGAAGATATTCAAAAATTATTTTGATATTAATACTTTTTTAAATGACAATAATTTATCTTTGGATAAAAGAAAAACTAAACCTAAAGATTTTTCTGATTTTTATTTATTTTCTACTCATAAGTTTGAAAATATTTTAAATATTAAGGATAAAGTAAAAAGTATTTATTTTAATATTATTGATTTATTTATATTTTGATAATAGATTTTTTAATAGTTATTTTAAATCTTTAGATTCCCTTTATAAATTTAATTAATATTTTAGATATAAATAAATTAGAGCCTATTTTAAAAATAAGTAATATTGATGAAAATTATCTAAAGAAATTGACGGAGCCAAAAATTTTTTAATAAGAAACTTAATAATTACAAAGAATGTGTTACTATTGATTTTGTTAAATTTTTATATGATTACAAAGATGCGTTTTCTAATCTATTTAACCTTTTTCCTATAAGTTTGTTAATTGGCTCTTCAACGTCGAGTTGTGAGGCCACATTTTCTTCTTTAAGAAGGTAATAACTTCTTGCTGTTGAGTAGTGACCTGCGTAAAGGTGATTTGGGTTTTCAAGGACACAAAATTAACTGGGGCGTTAAATTTTGATTTTATAATTTTATCAAAACAACCTCTAGGATAAAATTGTTAGATTAATAAAAAACACTGCTCATAATCAGCTAATTATTTACTATTTTAAAACATGGTTGCAATTTTTTTATGCGCATTTAACGTTTATGTTCAGGTTTTATTTAATTTTTTACCCTAATATTAATTACTAGTTATATATAACCAGTGTTTTTTCATATATATTCTTCCGAGCATACTTATACAGTGTTTTCATGATAATCAATCTTATTTTACTATTCATTTTCTAAAATCCAAAGTTTTATATAATTTATTTTTATCATTCATATATATCATATTTCTAATTTTCATGCGCATTGATACCAAATGATAAAATACTTAAAATAAATTTCCAAATCTCATATCTTATTAAGCAATTGATATTAGTGAAAATCCAAATTATAAATGCAAATATTTTTTTTATTTAGAATATAATAAATTACTATTAATTTGTTAAAAAATTTAAAAATATCATTTATAAAAACATTAAATAAAAGTGGAGAAAGAGGGCATCCCTGTAGCCCTCTTTGCAGGGATAATACAATAAATTTAACAAATTTGTTGTATGACAAGGATAAATATTGGGAATTATATATAATTTTCAATAATGTTTATAAAACCCGTAAGGGTTAGTAATATTAACAAATGTAAGCATACAAATTTTAGGTTTTAATTTTTACACCTAAATTTTAAAAATTTTGGCAAATTTAAGTTTTTTCAATAAAACGCTATGGGTACTTTAGAAAAATTTGGGGGTTATTTATATTATAAAGCAATGTTTTATACAATGAATGCACTCTAAAGTTGTAAATTTAGATTTGTAGTTTGCCATAAAGTGGGTGAAGCTATATGTAAATCATTTAAAATTACAAATTTTTTTGTTATCAAGGTCACTTTCTTTTCCAAAATTAACAATAATATTGATCAAATTAATAAAACTGTTGCCTTTAAGTGCCCCAATCTAAACCTTATTTACAAACAAATTTGACACTTTTGAGTATTTTAATATAGTGCAGGGGGCGTATTTTTATTCCAAAATTTAAAAAAATATATTTTCTAAAAAAGTCGAGCTAGTTCCAGACTTTTTAATTCATATATTTATAATGAATATTAAGGCTTATATTTTAGTGTTTATTTTTTTTTATTTCTAACATATTTTATAAATTTTTAATGTTTGGAGCATGGATATGAAGTTTGACTAAAAAAACGGTATACGGATTATAAATCTGAACGACAGTTGCTTTTATCTAATTTTTTAGTTTCTAAAATTTATCGAACAGTGTTATAAAAAATTTATTTAAAAATAAGATTCCTCAAAAATCCACAATATATATTCTTCAAGGCCAATAGTTTTTAGCATAAATCTTTTTAAAAAAGAAACTGGTCCTATTATTAAATCTTTTGTTTTATCGGTCCAATCAATACTTGCAGATTGAATCAATAGTATCAGCGTTAAAATTAGAAAAATTTTGTGAGCTAGACTTTCAAAAAAAATATTTAAAGTTTTCTATAACACTGGACAACAAAATTTGGACGACCCTAAGCATCATTTATGGCAACTATGGTTTTTGGTCAAGTTTTTGGCGCTGATCACGAATATTAAATCAGAATTTTAGCCAATGCCTCAGATTTTTAGTTATTCGGTGTCAAAGTTGAGATTTTTCAATTTTTGGGGTATTTTGGGCTTCTATATCATAAAACCTACGGTTAGTAACAAAAGTTTAAAAATATATTTAGATAACGAAAATTATTAACGTAAGGGGTTCAAATTTTTTTTAAATATTTAATTTTTTTTTATTTTTTCATTTTTGTAAAATTAGTGGTTTTCGTCATGAACTCCGTTTTTTGATCCTAAATAACTTGAAATATTATTGCTAAAAATTTTATGTAATAACCTTTTTTAGATATGTTTTTTATAAGGAATCTGAATATGCCAATAGATTTGTTGTAGAATTAATAGTAAAAGAAATTTTGTGAATTTTTTTCTGAACTTTGGACGCGGTTAAAAAAAAATTGGAGGCATTGGAAAAAAAACTAAACCCGGGATCGTTATCGTAAGAAAATTTTCTACAAAACCCTCAGAAAATCGTTTATGTTGTTTATTTTTGTTGTCCAGTGTAATTAAATTTATAGAAACTTACTTTTTAATATATGTAAAAAAATATCACTTTATAACTATTCAAACTTTAGTCTGATGTCTTGGGGTAAAAATGTTGCCCTCTTCTTTATAAGTTTTTACAATAAAATTAATACAAAATATTGTGTTAATTTATATTTAAAAAGTTATTTAATTGAATTAAACCAAACTTTTTACATAAATTTTTGAGTGATATGTGATCTCAACGTTTCGATTTTTAAAGCAGGTTACAAAAATTAAATGAGAAATGGAAAAAGCTATTGAAAATTGAAATGATAGTAAACATCTAAGTTAACATTTTTTTTAAATTGCTTTTTTAAAATTTGGCTTATATTATATTTTTAATTTAATCTTACTTTACAAGATTTAATATTGTAGCAAATGTACGACTTTATATTGCGTGAAAAAATTCTTTTTTTTAGAAAAGTATTTTGCACAATGAACGTTAACTTATTTTTAATATTTACTTTGAATTTTTCAATAATCTCATATAGTGCCAAATCCTCAAAATGTGCGAATAATTCATTTTTCCGATAATCAATATATGATAATATGGAATAATCCTGATCCATTTAAAGAATACCGACACTTTACGGTGAATCATTTATGTTAAATTTTTATGATTTGTAAAGCTGTTTGTTGATTAAAATTTAAATAATGCACAATAGTTTGGCCTTGCGGCTAATTAATTTTATTTATTTAAGATTTACTGGTGCAAAATTCATCAATACATTCCGTTTACTTGTGGACCTAACATAAACTGGGAACATACAAATATCCACAATTACAAACTAATGACTTTTAACCCGGACGTTTATGATCGGTACGCTCTTTTGAGCCCAAAACAACGGGTACTTGGCCATAATATAACACTTGACACCAATTTTTTAGCCGGTATATCATACGAATCGGTGAATGCCTCTTCACAAGGCATCGTATGGAGCATGTGCGTCCTCAAATACGACGGGAGTTAGAATTTAATTTATCTTTTAAACCCAATGAATTTAGGATTGTTTTTCAGAGCCGTTAGAGGGGGCGACAAATTAAAATATGTAAGAATGTTTCATTTATTGTGAATATATTATCAATTTTATGTTCTTAATTACAATTTAAAATAAAACTAACATTTATGGTAAGTTTCTATAATAACTGTATTTGTTGTTTAGAAAAAGATTATTGAAATAAAACCAAAATAATATACCTTTTTTTGTATATTGCGTGAGTAATTTTTAAGTTAAAACAAGTCTTTAAAAAAAAAGAGTTTTAAATTATAAAAATCCAAGCTTTTAATAAAGAATAAAAATTATGATTACCTGAAATTTTATTAACTAAAATCTACTACTTCAAACATTTGTTGCGATTCTAAATCCCTGTCTCGGTAAATAATTTTTATATCATTTTTATCGACGACGCTTTAATGTCACTTAATCACTGTAAAAATTATCATTGAAGACAATATAGTTAATTAAAAATATATGTATTGTAAGGCAATAGGCTATTGTATAGGGCATTAGGCAATGGCCATATTTTATTAATAAATTGAGGCAAAACTAAATACTTTATTTATAAAGTTTAACCATCATTTGAAGCTCTATTTATATGTCAATTATTTTTACCAGTATTTTAAGGTAAATAAAATAACGGTGCGTCAATATTTCATTTTTCTTAATTGATTACAAAAGACCCTACGTACTACCCTACCAAAATTTTTTAAAGAAATAATATAGAAAATTTTTTACGAAAATCTATTCAATAATTAAATCATGAAATCATTTTTTAGCAATTTCTATACAGAAATAAAGGTGAGACTTGGTACTATTTTAATTCAAACTGGCCGAAAAACGTGGTAGGAAATTATAATTTTAATGCACGGTAAAATACACTGGACAACAAAAAAAACAACTTAAACGATTTTTTAAGGGTTTTGTAGAGAATTTTCTTGCGATAACGATCCCGGGTTTAGTTTTTTTTCTAAGGCCTCCAAATTTTTTTAAACCGCGTCCAAAGTTTAGAAAAAAATTTAAAAAATTTTTTTTACTATTAATTCTACAAAAAATCTATTGGCATATTCAGATTCCTTATAAAAAAACATATCTAAAAAAGGTTATTACATAAATTTTTAGCAATTTACTTTCAAGTTATTTAAGATCAAAAAACGGAGTTTATGACAAAAACCACTAATTTTACAAAAATTAAAAAATAAAAAAAAATTAAATATTAAAAAAAAATTTAAACCCCTTACGTTAATAATGAATGTTTTCGTTATCTAAATGTATTTTTAAACTTTTGTTACTACCCATAGGTTTTATGATATAGAAGCCCAAAATACCCCAAAATTTGAAAAATCTCAACTTTGACACCGAATAACTAAAAATCTGAGGCCTTGGCTAAAATTCTGATTTCATATTCGTGATCAGCGCCAAAAACTTGACCAAAAACTATAGTTGCCATAAATGTTGCTTAGGGTCGTCCAAAATTTGTTGTCCAGTGATATTTAGCTGACTTAAAAATTAATCTTGTGAGTTCTAACATCAATTACATAGTTTTGTTTAACGCGGTGATTCAAAAAAAATATAAAATATTAATTGTTTATAATCTCTAATTTACAGATTTGAAACCGCCGAAACTAACAGAAAATTCGTTTTCGCCTAGCTCCCGCCTAATTAAAATAGATTGGGTTAAGGAAGCCTGCCAATCAGAAGGTGGCCCAATAGCCTTTTTTGAAATTAACATGGCACCCACTGTTAAAGGAACAATAAAGTTAACCGCAAACTTGAATGCTACTACAAAGCACATTTCTAAAATGGTTCCATATGGTAAAATAACCACTTACGTAATTTCTAATCTTAACCCATACACGCGTTACGTTATATGGATTAGATCCCTAACTATTTACAATGAATATAGTCCCCCATCAAATAACTTCTATATTGAAACGTTGGAAGAAGGTTTTCTATTGCTAACAATAACTCATACCTTTATATGCAATATATTTTTTTGGTTGTTTTACGAATCCCAAAATTAAGAGTTAACTAATGGTATTACAGTTACCTTAAAACCCGAATTACTTTTATTCTTTAAACATATATATAAATCCATTTTATTAGTAAATTGAACAGGTCAACAAATTTTTGAGAGTTTTAAGCTAACTACAGAAATCAAACCTACCATCTTAGGGATTTTCAAATCCGTTTACCGTTTTTCTTATCAAACTTATTTAGTTAGCTATAAACATTGAAATTAAAATATATGTTTTATTCTTATCAAACTTATTTAGAAAAATGACCTCATTTTTATGCATATTTACAACAGCTAAATTGCTAAATTTAAATTTCAAATAATATTTTTATATTAACCCGATAATTTATCGTATCTTATTTAAGTTTGGACGCAAAATATTCTTTATTAAATAAATGCTGATAGCTTGATATACGAAAAATTTTATTTCTGATTATTTGAGATGATAAATATAAGTTACAAGGGATTTTTATAAGAAAAAAAGATTCGTAAATTTTTCCTTTTTAGGGTATTCTCGAGGTCGTAACATCTTTCAATTTGGTCAAAAAAGGCCATTTTTTGATTTGGACGGATTTAAGGAGCCAAAGGCGGAAGAAACTAACGGAAAATATAAAAGCCATCATGAGGATTTTTATGTTTTCATAAACTTATTTTTTTGGCATTATTTTTGTTGAACTGTGTTATATTACGTCAAAGGTCCAAAAATTGTTTTGTAAAAAAATAAAATTATTTAAAGCATAATTGAAATTAGAATCCTCAAGAAGCTTTATTTAATTTTTAATATTCTAAAATATTTTTTATGTTTTTCAGCTCCGCAAGATGCCTGCTCAAATATTGCCCATTCCATAACACCACAAGGAATAGAATTTGAATGGGCACCTCCAATAATCTCGAACGGTGTTATCACGAATTATCTTATCACAATTGAGATGGTTTCCGGTGGGTCAACTTTAAATTCTACTTATAAGATAAAAAGTAACGTGCTAGTTTTATTTATTTTCCTCTTTTTAATATTATACAAATATATTCGTGAATTAAATATTTGCGTGCAATATTATTAAATTTCTATTATTGTATCAATTTTTTAACCTTATTTAATTATTACACTTATAAAAATTAAAATTATATTTAATTATTAAAAATAAAATTATACATTTTAACTTTTAATCCTTATCAAGGTAAAATAAAAAATTGATTAGAAAAATATTCATTCCACTTTACCCCTAATTTTAACCAATAAGATTCAAGAACTCAATCTTGTTATTTTACAATTTTTCTATAACCCCTTTGAGACAATTTGTTAACTAAAGGTATTTATTATTTTCTCCAGTGGTTTTTATTTTCGTAAAATTCATTTCTGAAAATTTTAAAATTTTTCAAAATTTAAACCCTTTTTACGAAAAAGCATTTTGTGCATAAACCAAATTTCATTTTTTAAAATTTGCGTTTTATTTCAAATAAAATTTTTTAAAATTTAATTTTCGAAAATAAACACTTTGCGTGCCCTAACATAAAAAAATTTTAGTTCTCAATTTTTTTGCTAGGCTACCCAGATATGTAGGAACATTGACAAGAGGATTATTGTATAAGTTGGCTCACTTTAAAATAGATTCATTTTAATCTAAATTAATGATAAGGTTTTATTTGTTTTATTTTAATTTATTAAAATTGAAATTTGCAAATTTTTTTATTAATTAAAAATAAGTTAATTCTATTTAAAATATCCTACTCCATTTTTGAACTTTATTTTATATCACTATTTTCATTAAGTGCAGGCTCGGGGCCATGGACCTGCCCAAAAACTAAACGAATTAAATAATAAAATAATCTTGTGCATGATAGAGAATTATTGAGCTTGTTTATTCATTAATATCTTATAACTCCTTGGGCAATATTAACTTTGCCACCCTATCATTTCGATCATATTAAAAATTATTTTATGTAAGCCTTTTGTTAAAAATTTAATATACTCTTTTAGAAATACATAACTTATATAACCCTCAGCAACAAATTTGCATCTTTTTAGCATTTATTGCAACCAGATAAATTTTTGATTACTAATATTAATTGCAAATATCTCTCCTGGCTTGGATTTTTAGTTATTCGATTTTACAAATGATCGAGGGTGGCTTTTATTAATAATGTTAATATATTAAAACATTTTGTTTTAAATCGTTTTAAGTTAAGTGTGGCATTTTATTTTTTTTAAATTAAGTTTTTACATGTATGTCGCAGTTTTTGAAAATGACATGCCATAGATTTAACTACACCAATTTTTTACGAGGAATCTAAATATGCCATTTTTTAGAAAATCTTAGTTTTTATAATGTATTTTTTAACAATCTAATATGAAACTTTTAGTGCAATGCCAAGACATGTGGGGTGCATAGACAATTTTAATGATTATGAATTTTGTTTTCTCGAGAAATTTTGAAAAATTTTGATTTATGTGTTTAGGGTAAGAACTTAACCCATTATAATTGCATGTTTTTTTGATAAAACTTTGTGAAAATTTTATCTACTTTAAATTTTTGTTTATGATTGATAAAAACACAAAAGCTCATTCTATTTCAAAAATAAATTTTTTTTACAATGAGCTGAGCTTACCCGCTTACTTTTAATCGTTTTTTAGCAAGATTTAATATTAACAAAAATGTTATAATTCTTGTGGGTATGTTTATTTTTCGGAAAGACCTACTTTAACAAAATTTAAGGAAGTTTGGTGTTTAACCAAAGTTGTTTTTTTAGCATATAATCAATAGTTTTACCCTGGGTTTTTGAACTTTTCTCAAAACTAAGCGTGAAAACAAAAGTTTTTAAATATATTTGGTTCTATGCATTATTAAAAAAGGTATTATTTTTTTGTAAAATTATAGATTTTCGCAAATCCGATAAAATAATTAGGTAAATTGCTAATAACTTTGACTGATGAGCTTTTGTAGATTGATATTTTTTACAATGAATCTAATATTACAATACATATTTTAAGCCTTGAAAATTATTTGTATAATTATGATTCTTAGGTTTATATCGGAAAATGGCCAAATTTGACCAAATACTTGCAACTTCGACCAACTGAAAGAAAAAACTTAAACAAATTTCTTTTTATATTAAAATCATTTTTATATATTTTTAATTTCAAATAATGAAATAGACAATTTATAAGTATAGCTTTTAGATCTACATTTAGGTTATACAGAATATTTGGCACCCCAATCTAAATAGGACACGATATATTATCGGTTTGGAATAAAAATTATATTTGAAGTTTGAATTTAACAGTTTATTTGTTTTTAATATATAAATAATTTTTTTCAATATTTTTTATTTTTTAACATTTTTTCCCGAAACGGTAAACGGGTTTGAAAATCCCTAAGATGCGGGTCTGGTCTTGGAAGTTAGCTCATTAGTAAAAAATGTAGACTTGTGTTATAGACACGTAAAAATCGCGTGACTATTCGCAACATTTTATAGCATCCTACAAATATATTGCATTCAAAAAGATTGTTAGCGCAAAAAATAGTTCTAATTAGGCATTTTATCGTTTTATTAATTTTTTATGAATATGTTATAATATAGGACATCTCGCACAACATTTGGTAACCTTTAAAACTTTTCGGAATCAATTTTTATACAATTCCACTAATTGGGTTGGCGATTCAAACTACAAGCTGCGAGTTAAGGCTTGTAATAAAGTCGGATGTTCTCCTGAAAATGAACCTTACATTTTTAAAACGCCAATAAAAGGTTATATATATTGTTATTTTATTGCGTTAGAGTTTAATCTTACGGTGATTGATTTTTTATTACAAAGGCAATAAAATTTAGTTGATTATAGAGGGTCATGAATTTGCACAATATACATAATAGCCTTATTTCACATTCCGTTTTTTATCCATGGATCATGGCCCACTAGATCCTTACCATTTAATAAATGACCAAATTAAACATAAATTAATGTTTTTGAGATTTTGAGAGTTGAGAATCCATAAAGAGAAAATTTTTTTTTATTTTCTAAATCAACCTTAACTTCTATTTTTTATCTGAAATAACTAGAAATAAAAATTTTAACTATTAACAATTACCATTTATATTATACAGAATATTTTGCACCCTAACTCTATGGCATGATTTTTAAACGGTTTGAATTAAAAACATTTTTTTTAGTTTGAAATTATCAGTTTAGCTGTTTTTTATATATAATTTTTTTGATATTTTTTTTGTTTTTGTTTTTTGGGTTTTAACCTTATTTATAGCTGGCTCACAAAGTATAATCATAAAAAACGGTACATGAATTGAAAAATTTATAGTGGTGTGATTTTATAAATTAGTATATATCTTAAATAATTCTCAAACTGTGTTGTATTTTTTAACAGAACCATCAAAAATCTCATTTGTGGATTACAAAACTCTTAACTATTCGCACGTCTTGATTTTTTGGAAGCCTCCCGATATTCTAAACGGCCCGTTAGCCTACTATCAAATACAAGTAAACTTCTTCCTTTTAGAACAAATTTATATAGAAATTAAGTTTTTCAATTTAAGACAATTATTTGTGAAATTAAATTAATTTTGCTAAGTTTTTTTTTATTTTTAATCTAAATTCTTGTACTTTGTCTTGCTCAAGCCGATAATGCACATATTTCAATTTAATTTTAAAATTGCTATTTTTGTTTTAAATTATGAATTTTTATTATAAAATTATATATTATATGATTAACATATTACAAGTTTGTCATTGTAATAAGTTAAATGTAAATATATATAAATTAAATAATTTATAAGTTTAAAGGAAGTAGGGAAAATATGTTATTTGAAAAAAAAGACAAAATTTGCACAAAAATAAGAAAAAGGAATATATCTGTGGTATTAATTTAAGGTGTGGTCTTAGGCCAATAATAACACAGGTCAACAAATTTTTGATGAGCTAACTACAGACAAACCTGCCACCTTAGGGATTCAAATCCGTTTGATTTTTTTTATAATTACCATTAAGTTAGCTATAAACCTCGAAAATTTAGAAAAAATGTCAAAAAAACAAAAAAGATTCAACAATAAATTGAAATTTTTTTTGCTTATTCACAATAGCTAAACTGTTAAAATCAAACCTCAAGTAATATTTAAACTTATAATATAATGTAAAATATATAACCGTTAAAAAGATTAGAATTTGTTCGTTGAATAATGCATTCCGTCCTAATATAGGCAGGGAGTTTAGCCTTTGGACAGTTCTACATTCCTCATTATCTGCAGTGGTAGGAATTTGAAAGTACCCAAAATTTACGAAGTTGTTCGTTTTAGAAGCTGTGAGAAAAATCAAAATGAAAAAAACGGAAAAAAGATTGAAAAATAGCACACTGTAGGACTGATCTAAATACCCTTTTGGATCTGAATTTTTTGTAGACATGTGTTAAATTTATTAAAAATATGTAATTGTTAATTTTTAGCAAGTCTTAATTTTGGCTTCTTTAGTCCCTTTTTTGTTTCGTGGAAAGTAAAATATTATGCATTTGTGGGTTGAAATAATTTTTTCAACAACATTTACTTTATTTTACTTTTAAACAACCGCTACATATTTTTTTGGAAATTCTTTTAATTGAAATTATTTCCGCAGATCTAAATGTTTGGCCATTTTTACATTTAATAAGCCTTAGGGCATTAAAGTTTTACAGTCGGTCAGAAACTCCTAAAAAACCTTTAGTTATCTTTTTTATGTCATTTTGTTGGCGTGTTTAAAAAAACTTACCTCTAGAGAAAAATTAGTTCACGGTCCGTATTATGCGAAATTTTCTATTAAGAGCTGGGTCCGTTCAACTAATCGCAAATGTATAGAAATTTTTTTTTTGCTAATTAATAGCTCATTGTGTAATTTAAAGACTATTAAGCTTAAAATTGGTTTAGAGTTGTTGTTATGGGTCCCATAAATATTTGACGTTTCTAATAACAAATAAACAAATTCCTCCAAACGTTTTTTCATTCACAATATTAATTTAGATTTTAGAAAGGACAGCCCAAAATAGATCTCATGTGCGGGTCATCAACGTGAACAAGGCAAATTTACCGCTTTCTAATGGCACTACTTACATTTATTACCCCATTTCCATAAATTGTTACAAAGGGAAACTGCAATCAAATTTTAATTTTGAAAGCGACTTGGAGCATATCTATCCTGTCTACGAGATTTCTGTTAGAGCTGTTGTTTCCATTCAAAGCGTTAAACGCGGGAAAGAATTTTTTGGAGTATATTCCCTAGCTAAAAAAATATCCGTTCCCTGCTACCAATGTGAGTGGTCACTCTATTCTTTTAATCTCAATTAATTTTTGAATTCATATGTCAACATTTACCTCAATTACACTGGACAAAAAAAACATAAATGATTTTTAGGGTTTCGTAGAGAATTTTCTTGCGATAACGATCCCTAGTTTAGTTTTTCTCCCAATGCCTCCAATTTTTATTATACTGTGTCCAAAGTTTAGAAAATAAATCCACATATTATAAATTAAATTGATTGGCCTATTTAGATCCCTTATGAAAATCTTATCTAAAAATGGTTATTAAATTATAAGCAACTTACTTTTATGATATTGAGGATTTAAAACGGATTTTTGTCAAAAACCACTTACAAAAAAAATTAAATATTATAAAAAAAATTTAAACGCTTTACGTTAATAATGAATCTTTTTTTTTAATTTTAAATATATTTTTAAACTTTTGTTTCTAACTACAGGTTTTATGAGGCCCAAAATATTCCAAAAATAGGAAAATCTCATTTTTGACACGGAATAACTAAAAATCTGAGGCATTGGCCAAAATTCCGATTTCACATTCGAAATCAGCACCCAATTACCAAAAAGGATAGTTGCCATAAATGATGCTATAGGTCGTCCAAATTTGTCCAGTGTTATTAATGATAAGATTTTAAAATTTAAAAGAACATGTACGGTTTTACCAAGTTTGTGCTCATTTCCTAGTCGCGATTTTAGATATAACACAAATCATTTTACTCTCAATCTAGACGATATAACTTGCATCTAGAGCTTGAAAGCCAACCTTTTTTGTTAAATTTTTTGGTGCTGATGACGAATAATTATTTCCAATGTCTCAGTTTATTATAGTGTCAAAACAATATTTCTTTTGTTTTGAAAAAGTTTGGTAAACAATTAGGATATGCAAAACACTTATTAATAGTAAGATATTTCGATAATTTTATTTAAAATTAAATTATCGATAGTTTTGATTTTAGGAACCTAAATGTCTTTTTATTTTTTTTTGGAGATAGTTAAATTTTAATATTTTTTTTCTTATATTCAGACCCAATTTCATAAAAAATGATGGCTTTTGGTTATAACTATCGTTAGTAGTAATTTATAACAGTAAATTTGTCTACAAAACCTTGTATAAATTATGTCGCTCTAAACGTTTGTTGTCTAAGTATCTATAAAAAATCCTTGGCTATTTATTTGTGAATTCCAACTCTTTAAATATGCCGTTTTTAACATTTTCATTTTCTGACATCCTAATCGCTAATAAGTATTCTAAATATTAGAAATAATAGTCAATTTTTAAATCTACAATTTGTTGCTGCCCTAAAATCGGATAACTCTACGGATCTATTTTTGAGAGACCAAAAATAAGGTTTTGCTCACTTACATTTTGATTTAATAAAACTCTGTGTTATAAGATTAAAATCTCGTTTTATAAAGACAACATACCTAAATTCTGTAAATTTGTTGATGCTAAAATTTTTGAATTGAAAGGTTTTGAATTTATGCCTCGTTTTAGTTTTTTAACACAAGTCTACACTGACCTTAAAATCTAGATAAAAAATAAGCATGATATATATCCTAATTATACATTTTTTCGTTTCACCTTAAACATTTAGCGTTACAGACCTTATAGAATGCCGTAAAAGTGCCAAAATAGCCTTTTGCAACTTGATAAATACTAAAATATATTTTACAAAAATTTACAAATATTCAATTTATAAATTGATTAATAAAATCTTAAACTATCAAATGAAAACTATATTCATAACCTATCTATCTTACATTTTAAAATTAATAAAATTGAAAAAAAAAATTTACACAAGACAATTTGTCTGCACTTGCCTATTTTTTATTACAAAACTTACATTGTTAGTGTTTATTTATTGTTAATGCTATCTTCAGTCCTATGGTTTGCTTTATTGTTTAAACAATTGTTTATTAAATAAGCTTGTATATTTTTATTATTTTAGGATTTTTTATCCACATTAATTCTAAAAACTTGAATATGTCCAAATTTTAAAAAGTATTTCGTAAAACTGTTTGAAAAATTTTTTTTTATTAATTAAGAATTAATATTCATAAAATACACAGGTAGGCAAAAATTAATTTGTGAAAAAAAAATTATGACACTGGGGCTTATTAACCCCTATGATGGTCTTATCTCATGTACAATTTCCGTTTCCGAAGTGACAGATTTTGAACCAATTAAAGAATTTTTAATTACTTGTAACTTATATTTTCTATCCCAAATAACGAGAAATTTTTTAATTTATGTTTATCGAGCTTTTACATCAACATTTATCTTATACAAAATATATGGTACCCCAACCTAATTAGGACACGATATACTATCGGGTTAAATTAAAATTTTAATTGAAGCTATTAGCAGGTTGTTTTAAATATAAAAATATTTTTTTTAAATATTTTTTTTTACATTTTTTTCTAATATTTTAATGTTTATAGCTGACCTACATGATCAAAACTAGCGGTAAACGTATTAGTAAATCCCTAAGTTGGCAGGTCTGGTCTCTGAAGTTAGCTCATAACTCTTAATAACTTGTTGTCTGTTAGACATGCATCTAAGCCCTCTAAAAATTGTTTGTGTGAGAATTAAAAAATTCTTTAGGTCCAAGCTCAAAAATGTATATATAAAACTTCATCAGAAATTTTATGTATCCATAATTTTGGTTTCCATTGTTTATTGTACACCGATTTATAGATAAGGACATAGGGATAAATCCAGGGCCCGTATATATTTGTCAACTTAGGCCTCGCGCGATTTAACAAACGGCCCGGAAATTTTATATTGATAGCTATTATTTTTTCGCTTAAAGATTATGAAAATAGAGAGTGTATAAGGAATACCATGTATCGCGTGATTTATCATTTTTATTTCTTGTCAACAATAGTTTAAAAAAATAAGGTTTGGGATTAATGCCCGGTCCACGCAGCCAGGTTTTATATTTCGGTGCGGCTTGGCCTATTTGCGGACCGGCATTGGACCGGGCTGGCTTTTCCCGACATTGATTTCTATAAGGGCAGTCTGCATAAACAGAATAATAAACACTTTTAATTTAGCATTAGATCTGTAGATGACAGGAGCTTAACACGCAGGCCAAACTTGTTAAACACTTTCGTAAGAACAATTAAAAGATATGTAAATTTAAATAACATTTATAGCTTGAACGAGTTAAATTTTTAAAATTGAACCTACTACTTGGACCATAAGTCATAAATTTTCAAATTTTAGATTGAATTTAAGAGAACTTGGGAGTTTGCCTATTTTAATTAATATGTAGTGGGCAGAATAAAAATAAATTAAGTTTTTAAAATATTTTAAATTAGGACAAGCTTAGGCGCATGCATACTTTTTAAAAATAAATGTCGACAGCTAACAATATAGAAAATTGAGAATTTTTTATAAAAAAACAAGTGTTGACAATATGTTTATTGTAAAATTTGTTTATATTATTAAAATCTTCATCGAAATTTAGTTAAATGAGTCAAAAATACTCGAAATCGAGGATTAACGTATTTTAAAAAAAACTTAATATTTATAGCTATTAATTTTTTCATGATGATGTCGCAAATAATTTTGGGCATTTTTTATTAATTTGAATGTTATTGACAGGCTAAAAATTGTAATAAAAAAACGGAAAAAGGATTGAAAAATAAAATATTTACAGTAGGACTATTTTAATTTTTTTGAATCTGAAAAATTCGTATATCTGTGCATATATTATGACATTTTATTTCCAACCATTAAATATTTACTCTCCTATTTAAAATATTTGTCATTAAACATCAAAGCTAAGTTAGATATTTACTTTAGGGAAATTTTTATAATTATATTTTACGTTAATTTTACTCAGATCAGAACAACGAATCTCGATACAAATGGAACATACTCGCCATCTTGTTTGCGTTTTTAATGCTCATAGCAATAGTGTCGGTCTTTGTCTATATTAGCAAGTTTTTATTTTGCACTTTTTATAATTTATATTACCACGATTTTGTAATTTCTTATCAAATGGGCCAGTATTTTGATTTAAAATATGTATCTAAAAATATGTAATGAAAAACAATTGGAAATAAGAAATTTATAATTTAGTAAATTTAATAACCTCATAACTTGGAATATTACATAAATCCAGATACTTTTTTGAGTTATATCGATCAATATAGAAATCCATTAAAATTATAATATTTTTATAATAAGTTAAAAAAGTTGTTTTGATTTAAATTATAGCACAGGTCAAGAAGAGTCTGTAGTTGATTTCGCAAGGAGGATAAAAACCTAAGTTTTTGATCTATCCTTCCCCCCCCCTAAATTTGAATTGTTGCAGATAATATTAAAAAATTTCACTATTTTTAATTATAACCTTTTTTCAAAATTTTAAATTTTTGTAACCTACTTTAATATAAAATGGTAAACGGATTTTGAAATAAGATGGCGGTCTGGTCTCATAAGTGAGATCATAACTCTTAAAAATTTGATGACCTGTGTTTATAATAAGAAATAAAAAGATAAGATTATCACACAATAATGGGTATTACTTCTACACTCTATATTTTATTGATAGTTTTAAATATTATCAAGCTCTTACATAAACATTTAAATTACACAAATCAACAAATTTTTTAGAGTTATGAGCTAACTACAGAAATCAAACCTGCCATTATAAGAATTTTCAAATCCGTTTACCGTTTAAACTTAGTAAGGCAGCTATAAACATTGAAAATTTTAGAATTGTAAAAAAAACAAAAAAGATCTAAAAACAAAAATAAATTATTTTTTTTTTGCATATTCACAACAGCTAAACTGTTAAATTCAAACTTCCCACTATATTTTTGTTAAACCTATAATACATCGTCGTATTTAAGTTTAGATGCGAAATATTCTGTATTATCAAAATGCTGATGTAAAAGCTTGATATAATGAAAAATTTCATTCATTATTTGAGATGATTAATATATGTTAAAAGAGATTTTTATATGAAAAAAAGATTATAGGGTATTTTCCAGGTCGCACAATCCGTCAATTTGGTCAAAAGGGCCATTTTTCGATATGGAAGGATCAAGGAGCCGAAGGCGGAAAAAACTAGGAAAATCGGAAATATATATGAGATAAGGCCATCATGGAGATGTATGTTTTCATAAATTTATTTTTTCTGACATTCATATTTGTTGACCTGAATTATACAATATATTAGGCACCCCAACCTAAAACCCAATTTATTATCGGTTTTAATAAAGATATTATTTGCAGATTTGAATATAATAGTTTAACTGAAATATAAAAATATTTTTTTCAAATATTTTTCGTTTTTTTTTGTTTTTTGACAATTTTTTTTTAATTTTTCAATGTTAAATACCGAGTTTGATTAGAAAAAACGGTAAACGGATAAGAAAATTCCTAAGATGGCAACTTTAGCCTCTGTAGTTAGCTCATAAATCTCAAAAATTTGTTGACCTGTGTTATGAAAGAATTTATAAAAAAAGAGGATCACAAAAAAATTATTTATTTGTATAAATAAAACAGTTAAACTTAATAATTTACTTCAAACGATATTTATATTCCAAACCGATATAAAATCGTGTCCAATATAGGTTATTAAGCAAAATTTTTTGTAGCTGATGTTAGACGATAATTAAAATGATAACTTATATTAGATAATAAATTTGAGTTACTAATTTCAAGAAAAATAATTTTTTTATTTTTTTATGGATTCTCGAGGTCGCAAAATCAGTTTTCAGATTTGGCCTTTTGCAAGATTTGGTTACTTTTTCTATAATCCAATCTGTAGGGTCCAAGATCCTTAGGGTCTTTTCCCATTGATAATTTGGAAAACGAAAATAATGAAAAGGCTATTTATGTAGATTTTTTCTTTTAGCAAATTCAACATTCATTGATTTTTTAGATTTGTGAAATTAAGTTTGCTATAATAATACAGTCATAAATAAATATAGAGAATGGACTACGTGGCTATTGATGTTAAAAAACACTATTTTCTATGTATAATAGGCACAATTCGTTTTTACATAACCTTAAACTAAAACCAGTTTTACCTTGGACTGATGAAGATATTCAAAAATATTTGAATCCGAGTGAAGAACAACAGCATTCGCAACTTAGTGGTGCAGTTTCGACTCGTATCAGACGAATATCAAATATTGATCAGGTTTTATTTGAATTTATGTTTTTATTATTGCAAAAGCCTATTATATTGCATATTTATATATACATATATTTATATATTTGTTTATATAAGAATTATATTTTTAATTTATCTAGTATCTTGAATAAGGTGCAAAACTCGATCGATTTTTCTCGAAGATAGAATAGGAAGAACGGCCTTTGACGCCATAATTTACATTTAGGTTGTGATCAATGAAATGGATAAACAGTACACTGCGCCATATACGAGAATACATTTGAATTCAAAATCGCGTTATTACATCTTTTTATATAAAATGGTTTATACCTACAATCCCGTTCATAAATCTTTGACTACCTTTCATTTTTTCAAAAAACATGCACGATTTCTTAATTATTATGTCTATCGCTTTTATAACATAGGTTGACTAATATCAATGTCAAAAAAATGACACTGATGAAACAATCCCCATAAGGGTTATCTTTTATATATATTCCGTTTTCCCAAGTTTTTTTCGCCTCGGCTATTTTGCTACATCCCTATCAAAAAAATGGCCTTTTGACTGAATTGACAGATATTGTGACCTCGATATTACCCTAATGAGAAAAAATGTAAGAATTTTTATTTCATGTTAAAATCACTTGTTACTTATTTTTTATCCCAAATAATGGGAAATAATATTTTTTAATATATCAATCACTTACATCAACTTTTAGATTATACAATATATTTGGCATCTCTTTAATAGGACACTATGTATCATCGTCAGAATTATTTGAAGTTTGAATTTAGTAGCTGTTTTAAATACAAAAATAATTTGTTTCAATATATTTTTGTTTTTGAGTCTTTTTTGTTTTTTTAATATTTTTTTAAAAATTTTTAATTTTTATAGCTGACTTACAAAGTTAGATTAAAAAACATTAAATATTTACAAATCCCCAAGAAGGCAGATTCATTCTTTGTATTTAGCTCATAACTCTCAAAAATATGTTTTGTAATATAAAATACAGGTGTTGCATCCATTTAAGCTATAATAAGTTTTAAATGATATTTAAGATTTTGCCAATTTAACCTAATAAGGGACGATGAGTTAAAAATATGTGTACAATTAAGTAAGACCAAATTTTGAATTGACTTATTTAATTATTTAAAATTTTATTTACTGGCCCTGGCTAGATGATACCATTGATTTAATTGTAGGCCAGCTATAAATTTAAAAAATTTGGAAAAAATGTTTAAGATACAAAAAATATTCAAATACGAAAAAATTAGTTGTATATATATAAAATTTTTTAAATTAAACTTCACATAATTTTTTTAATTTAAAGGTGATAATTTAGCGTGTCGTATTAAGGTTAGGGTGCCAAAATTCTGTATCTAAATATCGATGTAAGGGCTTAATATACTTAAATATTTTATGTCTCATTTGATATAAACAAAAGTTCTAGGTTATATAGAAAAATACTTTTTTAAATTTTATCTCTTTAGTCACGAGATTGCAGAATCTCAATTTAGTCAATATTGGCCATTTTTTTCGATTTTTATCTAGCAAATAATCTGACTGATTAAATTTTGGAAACGAAAAAATATATGAGAAGGCCATCATATAGATTATTTTGATAGAGGGTCATAATTCTTGGTATTGACCTGTGTTCCTAAATTATGGTGATTTAAGTAAACCTTATTTGAGGTGATATTTGTAGATGCAAAAAGTATGTGGTGTATTATTTCATTTTAAACATATAGACAACATATAATGTGCTGACTCAATGAGGACCATATGTTAAGATCCTGCAATATATGATATATTTATGCCGAATAATAAATGTATTTTTAAAATAAAAACGAATAATTGTGCTGACTCAATGAAACCATTCTGTAATAATACTGATACTATATAATGTATGCTATCTGATATATTAAAAAAAATGTTTTACGAATTATGCAAATGTATTTAAAATGAAACTTATTTTATTTACATGCTCTTTACTAGCCATGGCTAAATGATACCATTAATTTAATATAGTACCTCTCTATTACTTTGTCTGATTTTTGATGTCAAAATATTTTAGATTTATTGGATTAAAAATTATAAATTATTGTTAAGTGTTTAAATTTTTATTTTGTTTGCCCTTTTAATAAGGCTATTATAACAATATGTTTATTAATTTATATCTTTTTAAATACGTCCTCAATATCTAAAATTGCCTGTATTTTGAACTAAGTAATAAGCTTAATATATCGCTCCTAATCAGCTATTTTTGTCCTCTCACTGCTCTTACAGTGGTTATCAGTACATTGAAAAATTTAATAAAAATTAATGGCAATTTATTTGCAACAACAATTACATAAAATATCCGTAAGTGGTTCGACCAAATAATGCGGAATTAGCCGCTACATTCACAAACATCATCTGCAAAAAGAAAGTGAGCTACAAAGCCTACAACTAATCTGACTACAAAAGGTGAGGGTTAGCACGCATACCAATTTAAACAACATTATGATAGTGAATAGAAAATTATTTTAAAATATTGCCTTAAGAGTTAAAAATAAATAAAAATATCATAGATAATTAAGAATAAAAATATGATATAAGTTTGTAATTTGGAAGAATATATGAAAAAACACATTGGTTATATAGCACTATTGAAAAATTAAATTAGGGTAAAAGTTAAATAAAAAACCTGAACATAAGTCGATACAAGCCATAAAAAAATTTGTGATACCATGTCTTAAAATGAGTAAAGCTATTTAGCTCTGATTATGAGCATATATTGAATTAATTTAACAGTTTGATGGGTAATAGGTTCGTTTTGAATAGAATTACCTTTAACTAAGTGTTTGGACTCTTGAAACACCCCAGTTAATGATTTTTCGTGTCCTAAAAAACCAAATTACCTTTACGCAGGTCACTACTTAACAGCCTACTGCAGAAGTTATCTATCCTTGTTAAGTAAGAAAATGTGGCCTCACAACTCGACGTTGAAGAGCCAAATAACAAACTTATAGGAAAAATGTTAAATAGATTAGAAAACGCATCTTTCTAATCATATAAAATTTACACAATCATTAGTAACACATTCTTTATAATTAATTAAAGTTTTCTTATTAAAAAATTTTTGCTACGTCAATTTCTTTAAATAATGAATTTTTATCAAAATTATTTATAAAAGAGGCTCTAATTTATTTATATCCAAAATAAGGTTAATCAAATTTTTAAAGGGAATCTAAAGATTTTAAATAAATATTATCGGTAAAAATCTTTTATCAAAAGAATCAATAAATAAACTCAATTAAATTAAAATAAATACCTTTTACTTCATCATTAATATTTAAAATATATTTAAACTTATGAGTAGAAAATAAAAAAATCAGAAAAATCTTTGGGTTTAGTTTTTCTTTTATCCATAGATAAATTATTGTCATTTAAAAAGTATTAATATCAAAACAGTTTTTGAATAAATCTTCAAATGTATTTGTATTTCTTAATTATTTAATTTCTAACAAACAATGGTGTATTAAATCAGAAGTTTTAGAAACATAAATCGTTCAGCATTGATATTGATCTATAATAATTTTTTAAAAATAAACTAATTTTTCAAATTATAAATACAAAAAACTAAATTGATGAATATAAATATGGTCAAAAAACCCCGACGCTTCGGCCCTGTGACCTGAGATATAAAAGTTTTTTATTTTTAATTTTAAAAGAGTATTAAATATTTTTGTGTAATTTTAAAAAAAAAATGGCCAGGTAGTGACCACACCACCAATGGGACAACAGCCGGGGTATTGTCCCACATTCATTAACCTACCTCAATTGCATCATGTTGAAAAATTTACGAAGGGAAGAAAAATATCAAAAAAATCTTTCCCTTCACTTAAAATTTCAAGACAATCTTTTACAACAAGACGCAATCGGTGGTTAAAGCAGTGATAATACGGGACATGGTGTCCAGCTATTTTGCCAGAAATACTTAAACACCACCCTTTCCCCCCCAGGCATTACGTTCGCCCCATCGTAGCATTGTGCGATCAGGTTCTTTGGTTCTAGATTATATTCTCACAAAAGATTGATGACAAGTTAGAAAATTTCTTAGGCATCAGATTTATGAATTGCTTTCACAAATATAAAGCTTTCTGTAAAATCAAATTTTTCTATACATCTTATAAACAACAGAAATAATTTCTGTGTTAGTTTGATCTCTCTAGCGGATGAGAAGTGTAATGTAAAAACACTTTTAAAAAAAGTAAATATTTTTAAAATAATATTTTTTAAATATTTTTGACGGAGCAAATCTAATTATATTATGTGACAAGAAAAATAAAATTTATATGTATTTTGGAAGGGCAAATTTAATTTTTTTTTGGGGGAGGCAAAATAAAATTACTATGTATTTTTTTGGGGGGGGGGGGGGGGCAAACATAAAATTACTATTGGGGGGCAAATTTAATTTGGGGGGGGGGGGGGCAATCAAAAACTTTGCCCCCCCCCCCCCCCCAAAAGGGGTCTTAGAATCGTGCTTGAATTTATATCTTTTAAAAATACGGCCTCAAAATCTAAAATTGCCTGCTATTTTGAAAAATGTAATAAGTTTTATATATCGCTCCTAATTGGTTATTTTTGTCCTCTCATGTTCTTACAGTGGTTATCAGTAATTGAAAAATTAAATAAAAAAGTTCGCAATTTTTATTTGCAACAACAATTACCAAACTATCCGTAAGTGGTTCGACCAAATAATGCGGAAAATTAGCCGCTACATCACAAACATCATCCGCAAAAAGAAAGTGAAAGCTACAAAGCCTACGAAAACGGTTATCTGGCTAAGGTGAGGGCTAACGTTTATCCCCATTTTAAACAACATTATGATAGTGAAAAGAAAATTATTTTAAAATGTTGCCTTAAGAGTTAAAAATAAATATAGATAATTAACAAAAATATGATGTTAAAAGTTTAATTTATTTCAAAAACACATATTTGTTAATTCTGGATATAGCATACTTGAAAAACAAATTTATATGAGTGTTGAGTAATCAGAAAAAACCCTTGTCACAATCAAAAAAAAATTAGTGATCGTTTTAAAATGAGTAAAGCTATCAATCTCTGCCATCACACATATCGAAAAATTTATAGTTTGATGGGAATAAGAATTAACCCATACGTGTTGTCAATAGAATGTACCTTTTAACTATGTGTTTGGACTCTTTTTAAAAACACCTATTATATTTTTAAATCTTACATTTACTTGTTTTTTAATGGTGGCTTAACTTATAAAAAAAATTTAAAATTGCAAAAAGATATATAATTATTTACGATAATATTGGCCCTACATAACATGTCAGAATTCAAATTTTGATTAGATGAGATTTAAAAAAAATGCTTAATAACTTTAAAATTTTTTGTTTTTTTGTATTTAAAGGGTTACCTAGTTTTGTCAAAATCAAAATGGGTAAATTAAAATTTGCAACATTTAATTTAGAACGTTTTTTTAAAACAGCACAAATTTGGAATGAAAAGATGCTTTAGGAGTTTCAAATAGATATTTTTCTATATATAAAACTTTAACTCAAAATATAAGGGAAGTTGACGATATGTAAGTTTTTTATTTCTTCTCTGCTGCCTTTCTCACTAATTTTTTTAAAGTTGTTGGTAGCCGCTCGTGCAAAAGCAACAAATTTTTGTTTTTTTAATAACAAATTTCATTTCGATAACTTAATTTTTAAATTCGCAATGTTAATTGATGATGAAATTTAGGACCCGAAAAGCCCCTCGAGCTAATTGAGCTTCTTCAAATAGGCCCCGAATACATAATTGGCCTGTCACAAATTTTCTAATTTTGTACCGGTCGATATTGCAAATAACGCACCGTTAATTTTGAATACAAGTCTAAATTTTTTTTGATAAAATCAATGTGCCTCTGCTTATGGGGCTCGAAGAATCTCGCTACCCGCCCTAGACAAATTTCAGGGTTTTATTTAGCCACGAAACAGGGTACTCTGGATAAACAGCCCCAGAGTTTGAGCCCAACCGTCCCTGAAATATACCGCACTCACATTGGACACATTCATGGTACTTTCGCCACACAATCGGGCGTTGAGCGCCTTTGCAAGAATTTTTTCGGACGAAGGCGCACCATTGTCTACATCAACACCTGTTCATAAACCAGTCCTTATGGCCTGTACTTCAATTTAACCTTATTTTTTAAATAGGATATCTTACCTATTTGATGTAGGATCTTGCATTATGTTTCTTTTAAAAAAACAACAAATCTTAAATAAAGAATGTCGAAAAAATAGGAAATAGCCGAAAAACCCGGTTTAATCTTTGTAGACAAAATTATGGAAAATTACAAAATTTAACAATATTAAAAATAATAAAAACAAATTAAAATAAACGGGAAAAATTAAACATAAACACTAAATAATAAAATATAAAAAAACCCAAAAAATTTAGCTCAAAATATATTTTATGTGTTTGCGGACGCAAATAATAAAAAAACGATTTTTTTGAATTTCCTAAAAACTAAAAATTGTAGAGGGGTTGAACGATATATCATTAAATTTGGGTCCTAAACCTACATGTTTTGGTATCTCACTAATCGACGTAAAAGTGGCTGTTACGGGCGATCCAGGTATTTTCAAAAAAAAATTGCGTTGGGTATTTTTTTTTTTGCATTTAAGGATCTAGGCCGACATATTCAAATAAGGCGGCATTGCCCGATACAGCCCTTACTACATTTGAGATATTCGAACACGAAGTGTTTTTACAGAATTTTTTACACCCAGGCAGATAAAGGTACATTTCCCGCCCTATTAAAAACGCACTTGGGGGTCTCAAACATATTCCATAAATGTGAAACAAAGGTTAATTTTATAAATATATAATTTTCTGGGGCAACTTCATTAACAGGTGGTTGTTATGGAAATATATTTGCAATTTTGCCTTAAAAAGTGTTTTCAGTTAATTGACAGTTGCTAATAAGTTATCTCGATTGCACTTTACAAAAAAACGGCCTACCCATTTTATAATTTTCTCAAAAACTTGGTCTACTCTTATATTGTATTTTTAATGGCTAGTGCTGCAATTTTTTTCGCTTTTTGTGCACTAAAAGGATCATACCTTCTGTCATAAGTTTTTTTGGGAATTTCAATGTTGACAATAAATGTTAAAATTGAAAATCACAGAATTTATTTAAAATTTTTGTCCATTCATATTTTGCAAATTACGGTAAACTAATGAAAAATGGAGCTTAAATTTAACATCCCATCAGGTATTATTAAAAGGGAAATTAGACATCTACAATGCATTTTTAAAAACAAAGTAACAAAACTATTTTTTTTTAACTTTCCATTCTTGTTCTGTTAATGCATTCCTTTTCATTTTTACACAGAAAATTAAGTTTTTAGCTTAAACACTTTCAAGTGAATTTCGTATTTATATACCAATAATTTATTTTATAACGAATAAATTAGGTCATATTTATGACGAATTGGAAAACATTTGAATGTTTTGCAGCAAGACAAAATCCATTCGGTTAACATCAACATTTTTTGTAACTATTTAATTTAACAAGACACGCTCTTAAAATTCTTGGAATATCATATAAAACTAATAACTATATTAATTGTTTTTAAAAATTAAAAATTGATTTTTAAAATTGTAATAATATAAGATCTATAGTATTTTGATTTGTAATATAAAGTTGTTTGTTTATTTAACAATAAAATTTTTTTTTATGTGAGACATTAATGCATAGAATGTAAAAAAGGGTGTTGTTTTATATCCTTGGCCAACATTTTTTGTGCTGCTCTACAAACCTTTTGAAAACTAAACCACTTATTCTATCCTTATCTAAACTGTCCCCACGAAGATTCGCAGTTAATAAAGGAAACACTACATAAAGAAATAATAATTAAAAAAAACGCTTTAAACATTTTCATTAATATTGTTAAATCGTAACCATATTTGGTTGAATCCTATTTTTACAAGATCGGTTGGTCATGATTTAAAATTTAAACTTAGTAAAGGTACGAATTAAAACAAATTTATAATTAAATATAAGCTAGAGGTAGAGGCAAGAATAAAAATATTACTTGTATTACTTTAGAATTATTTCATATTACTGTATGTTGCAAATATAATTCAATCTTTAGCTTTGCTAACTGGGCTTCATGAACAAGGTTTTTATCATAACTGCCGCAGCCATTCTTTACATTCTAAATGAGGTTTAAAGACAGCCCGCAATGTAACATCATACAGCTAGATGTTCATGCACAGTACAAAATCCTCGTTTAAGATTTTCAATTTATAGATGTCCCATCATAACCACCCAAACGCAAGCCGCTTTATAATTTACGGGAATAATCTTCTTTAGCTTCTTTGAAGGGAAATTGATCGTCTTTAAGCCCATGATAAGATGGATTGGAGTTCACTCGGTATAATGTTATCTAAAATATAATACACAAATTAATAAAAATAAGATTTTTCATTAGCTAAAATGACAAACCTAATCAAACTGGGTTATTTAGCTATTGTCTATAAAACAGTATATTAAAAAATGTTTAAAATTGGAGTTTCCATTCCCCCCGTGTATAAATTTTATTTTTGCCCTTCCACCCCTATGAAATTAAATCACTCTAAAATATCCCAAAATTATTATTTTAAAAATATTTAAGTGTTTTCTATTTTTATATCAACAATTCTCATCCGCTAAAGAGAATTTCTAACTAGCATCAATTTCGGTTTCATAAATTGGTTGTATGATGTTACAGAAAGTAAGAGCAATTCATAAATCTGATGCCAAAGAAATTTACTCACTTGTCAACAATCTTTTTGTTAGATTATAATTTACAACCAAAGAACCTAACAGCGCTGATGGGCGAACGTAATTGTGGTGTTCAAGTATTTCTACGCAAATGGCTGAACACTCCTGTATATACACTGAAGCTTTACCGATTGTATCTTTGTTGTAAAAGATTTTGAAATTTTATGTGAAGGAAGGGATTTTTTTGGATATTTTTTCCCTTTCACAAATTTTTCGAACATGATGCAATCAAAGAATAAAAAGTAGGGCGTATGCAGAAACTTTTTCTAAAGGGGGGCAAAAAAATTTTAGAGAAAAAGTGAACATCAAATTTAATTTTAATGTTAAATTTTATTTGCAAAATTAATTTATAAGGCTGTATTTTCCCAAAAAAATAGCACTTATTGATTTTTATTCACTTTTTATATGGTTAATATTTAAATCCTCAAAATACATCATAAAAATTAAAAAAATAAATTGATGCTTTTATAAATATGGTCAAAAACCCCGATACTTCAGCCCGTGACTTAAAGATATGAAAAACTTTTATTTTTAATTTTTAAAAGAGTATTTGATATTTTTATGTAATTTTTTTTTAAAAAAACAATGGCGTTTTAGTGACCACACACCGATGGGGAACAGCCGGGGTAAGGTCATTCACCTACTTCCAGGGGCGTATTTAGGGGTTGTCGCAAGGGGCAATTGCTCCCCTTTAGAATTTTTTTTTAATTTTTATGATGTATTTTGAGGATTTAAACAATAACCATATAAAAGGAATAAAATCAATAAAATTGCTATTTTTTTGGAAAAATACAGCCTTATAAATTAATTTTGCAAATAAAATAACATTAAAATTAAATTTGTAGTTCCTTTCCTCTAAAAATTTTTTTGCCCCCTTTAGAAAAGTTTCTGCATACGCCCCTGCCTACTTCATTGATTGCATCATGTTGAAAAATTTATGAAGGGAAAAAAAATATCAAAAAAATCTTTCCCTTCACATAAAATTTCAAAATCTTTTACAACAAGATGCAATCGGTAAAGCAGTGTATATACGGGAGTGTCCAGCCATTTGCGTAGAAATACTTGAACACCACAATTACGTTCGCCCCATCGTAGCTGTTAGGTTCTTTGGTTGTAAATTATAATCTAACAAAAGATTGTTGACAAGTGAGTAAATTTCTTTGGCATCAGATTTATGAATTGCTCTTACTTTCTGTAACATCATATTTATATATAAAACAGAAATTGTGCTAGTTAGATCTCTTTAGCGGATGAGAATTGTTGATATGAATGAAAACACTTAAATATTTTTAAAATAATAATTTTTAGAGATTTTTGGGGGAGCAAATTTAATTTCATAGGGGTGGAAGGGCAAAAATAAAATTTATACGTATTTGGGGGGGGGGGGGGGCAAATTTAATTTTTAAACATTTTTTTAATATACTGTTTATAGCTAGCTAAATAACTAAGTTTGATTAGGTTTGTCATTTTAACTAATGAAAAATCTTATTTTTATTAATTTGTGTATTATATTTTAGATAACATTATACCGAGTGAACTCCATCCATCTTATCATGGCTTAAAGACGATCAATTTCACTTAAAAGACGCTAAAGAAGATTATTCAAATAAATTATAAACGGCGTTTGAGTGATTTTCATGGGACATCATAAATTGAAAATCTTAAACGAAGTTTTGTACTCATCTTTGGTTATCTAGCTGTATGATGTTACATTGCGGGCTGTCTTTAAACCTCATTTAGAATGTAAAGAATGGCTGCGGCAGTTATGATAAAAACCTTGTTCATAAAGCTAGGTTACCAAAGCTAAGAATAAAACTATATTTGCAACATACAGTAATATGAAATAATCCTAAAGTAATACAAGTAATATTTTATTCTTGCCTCTACCTCTAGCTTATATTTAATTATAAATTTGTTTTAATTCGTACCTTTACTAAGTTAAAATTTTAAATCATGACCACCGATCTTGTAAAATAGGATTCAACCAAATATGGTTACGATTTAACATATTGCTGAAAAATGCTTAAATAGTTTTTTTTAATTATTATTTCTTTATGTAGTGTTTCCTTTATTAACTGCGAATCTTCGTGGGGACAGTTTAGATAAGGATAGAATAAGTGGTTTAGTTTTCAAAAGGTTTGTAGAGCAGCACAAAAAATGTTGGCCAAGGATATAAAACAACACCCTTTTTTACATTCTATGCGTGTGTCTCACATAAAAAAAAATTTTATTGTTAAATAAACAAACAACTTTATATTACAAATCAAAATACTATAGATCTTATATTATTACAATTTTAAAAATCAATTTTAATTTTAAAAACAATTAATATAGTTATTAGTTTTATATGATATCCCAAGAACATTTTTTAAGAGCGTGTCTTGTTAAATTAAATAGTTACAAAAAATGTTGATGTTAACCGAATGGATTTTGTCTTGCTGCAAAACATTCAAAATATTTTGAATTAAATATAACTATGACCTAATTTATTCGTTATAAAATAAATTATTTGTTATATAAATACGAAATTCTAGCGAGTGTTTAAGCTAAAAACTTAATTTTCTGTGTAAAAATGAAAAGGTGCATTAACAGAACAAGAATGGAAAGTTAAAAAAAAATAGTTTTGTTACTTTGTTTTTAAAATGCATTTTAGATATCCAAATTTCACATTTAATAATGCCTGATGGGATGTTAAATTTAAGCTCCATTTTTCGATGTAGATTTACCGTAATTTAAAATATGAATGGACAAAAATTTTAAATAAATTCTGTGATTTTCAATTTTAACATTTATTGTCAACATTGAAATTCCCGAAAAACTTATAATTGTAGAAGGTATGATCCTTTTTAGTGCACAAAAGCGAAAAAAAATTACAGCACTAGCCATTAAATGTACAATATAAGACGAACCTAGTTTTTTGAGAAAATTATAAAATGGGTAGGCCGTTTTTTTTGTAAAGTGCAATCGAGATAACTTATTAGCAACTGTCAATTAACTAGAAAACGCTTTTTTTAAGGCAAAATTGCAAATATATTTCCATAACAACCACCTGTTAATAAAGTTGCCCCAGAAAATTATATATTTATAAAATTAACCTTTGTTTCACATTTATGGAATATGTTTGAGACCCCCAAGTGCGTTTTTTAATAAGGTAAGATGTACCTTTATCTGCCTGGGTGTAAAAAATTCTGTAAAAACACTTCGTGTTCGAATATCTCAAATGTAGTAAGGGCTGTATCGGGCAATGCCGCCTTATTTGAATATGTCGGCCTAGATCCTTAAATGCAAAAAAAAAAAGCCCAGCATAATTTTTTTTAGAAAATACCCGGATCGCCCGTAACAGCCACTTTTTAAATATGATTAGTGAGATACCAAAACATGTGGGTTTAGGGACAAATTTAATGATATATCATTCAACCCTCTACAAATTTTAGTTTTTAGGGAAATTCAAAAAAATCGTTTTTTTATTATTTGCGTCCGCAAACACATAATATATTTTTGGCTAAATTTTTTGTTTTTTTTTATATTTTATTATTTAGTGTTTATGTTTAATTTTTGGGCGTTTATTTTAATTGTTTATTATTTTAATATTGTTAAATTTTGTAATTTTCCATAATTTTGTCTACAATTAAACCGGGTTTTCGGCTATTTCCTATTTTTTCGACATTCATATTTAAGATTTATTGTTTTTTTAAAGAGACATAATGCAAGATCCTACATCAAATGGTGAATGTCTTAAAAAAATAAGGTTAAATTGAAGTACAGCCATAAGATTTGGTTTATGAACAGGTGTTGATGTAGACAATGGTGCGCCTTCGTCCGAAAAAATTCTTGCAAAGGCGCTCAACGCCCGTTGTGTGGCGAAAGTTCCATGAATGTGTCTAATGTGAGTGCGTTATATTCAGGGACGGTTGGGCTCAAACTCTGGGGCTGTTTATCCAGAGTACCCTGTTTCGTGGCTAAATAAAACCCTGAAATGTGTCTAGGGCGGGTAGCGAGATTCTTCGAGCCCCATAAGCAGAGGACACATTGATTTTATCAAAAAATTTAGAGCTTGTAATACAAAATTAACGGCCCGTTATTTGTAATATCAGACGGGTACAAAATTAAAATTTTGTGACAGGCCAACCAGCATTGGGGCCTATTTGAAGCTCGCAATTAGCCCGAGCGGCTTTTCGGGTCCTAAATTTCATCATCAATTAAAATTGCGAATTTAAAAATTAAGTTATCGAAATGAAATTTGTTATTAAAAAAACAAAAATTTGTTGCTTTTGCACGAGCCCTACCAACAACTTTAAAAAAAATTAGTGAGAAAGGCAGCAGAGAAGAAATAAAAAACTTACATATCGTCAACTTCCCTTATATTTTGAGTTAAAGTTTTATATATAGAAAAATATCTATTTGAAACTCTAAAACATCATTTTAATTCCAAATTTATTTTATTTTAAAAAAATGTTCTAAATTAAATGTTGCAAATTTTAATTTACCCATTTGATTTTGACAAAACTAGGTAACCCTTTAAATACAAAAAAACAAAAAATTTTAAAGTTATTAAGCATTTTTTTTAAATCTCATCTAATCAAAATTTGAATTCTGACATGTTATGTAGGGCCAATATTATCGTAAATAATTATATATCTTTTTGCAATTTTAAATTTTTTTTATAAGTTAAGCCACCATTAAAAAACAAATAAATGTAAGATTTAAAAATATACCAGGTGTTTCAAAAAGAGTCCAAACACATAGTTAAAAGGTACATTCTATTGACAACACGTATGGGTTAATTATTATCCCCATCAAACTATAAATTTTTCGATATGTGTTATGGCAGAGATTGATAGCTTTACTCATTTTAAAACGATCACTAATTTTTTTTTGATTGTGACAAGGGTTTTTTCTGATTACTCAACACTCATATAAATTTGATTTTTCAAGTATGCTATATCCAGAATTAACAAATATGTGTTTTTGAAATAAATTAAACTTTTAACATCATATTTTTGTTAATTATCTATATTTATTTTTAACTCTTAAGGCAACATTTTAAAATAATTTTCTTTTCACTATCATAATGTTGTTTAAATTGAGTATAAACGCTAGCCCTCACCTTAGTCAGATAAGTTTTCGTAGGCTTTGTAGCTTTCACTTTCTTTTTGCGGATGATGTTTGTGATGTAGCGGCTAATTTTCCGCATTATTTGGTCGAACCACTTACGGATAGTTTGGTAATTGTTGTTGCAAATAAAAATTGCGAACTTTTTTATTTAATTTTTCAATTACTGATAACCACTGTAAGAGCACGTGAGAGGACAAAAATAACCAATTAGGAGCGATATATAAAGCTTATTACATTTTTCAAAATAGCAGGCAATTTTAGATTTTGAGGCCGTATTTTAAAAGATATAAATTCAAGCACGATTCTAGACCCCTTTTGGGGGGGGGGGGCAAAGTTTTTGATTGCCCCCCCCCACCCCAAATTAAATTTGCCCCCCCCAATAGTAATTTTATGTTTGCCCCCCCCCCCCCCCCCCAAAAAAATACATAGTAATTTTATTTTTGCCTCCCCAAAAAAATTAAATTTGCCCTTCCAAAAATACATATAAATTTTATTTTTTCTGTCACATAATATAATTAGATTTGCTCCGTCAAAAATATTTAAAAAATATTATTTTAAAAATATTTACTTTTTTTAAAAGTGTTTTTACATTATCACTTCTCATCCGCTAGAGAGATCAAACTAACACAGAAATTATTTCTGTTGTTTATAAGATGTATAGAAAAATTTGATTTTACAGAAAGCTTTATATTTGTGAAAGCAATTCATAAATCTGATGCCTAAGAAATTTTCTAACTTGTCATCAATCTTTTGTGAGAATATAATCTAGAACCAAAGAACCTGATCGCACAATGCTACGATGGGGCGAACGTAATGCCTGGGGGAAAAGGTGGTGTTTAAGTATTTCTAAGCAAAATAGCTGGACACCATGTCCCGTATACTCACTGCTTTAACCACCGATTGCGTCTTGTTGTAAAAGATTGTCTTGAAATTTTAAGTGAAGGGAAAGATTTTTTTGATATTTTTCTTCCCTTCGTAAATTTTTCAACATGATGCAATTGAGGTAGTTAATGAATGTGGGACAATACCCCGGCTGTTGTCCCATTGGTGGTGTGGTCACTACCTGGCCATTTTTTTTTTAAAAATTACACAAAAATATTTAATACTCTTTTAAAAATTAAAAATAAAAAAACTTTTATATCTCAGGTCACAGGGCCGAAGCGTCGGGGTTTTTTGACCATATTTATATTCATCAATTTAGTTTTTTGTATTTATAATTTGAAAAATTAGTTTATTTTTAAAAATTATTATAGATCAATATCAATGCTGAACGATTTATGTTTCTAAAACTTCTGATTTAATACACCATTGTTTGTTAGAAATTAAATAATTAAGAAATACAAATACATTTGAAGATTTATTCAAAAACTGTTTTGATATTAATACTTTTTTAAATGACAATAATTTATCTATGGATAAAAGAAAAACTAAACCCAAAGATTTTTCTGATTTTTTTTTTATTTTCTACTCATAAGTTTAAATATATTTTAAATATTAATGATGAAGTAAAAAGTATTTATTTTAATATTATTGATTTATTTATTGATTCTTTTGATAAAAGATTTTTACCGATAATATTTATTTAAAATCTTTAGATTCCCTTTAAAAATTTGATTAACCTTATTTTGGATATAAATAAATTAGAGCCTCTTTTATAAATAATTTTGATAAAAATTCATTATCTAAAGAAATTGACGTAGCCAAAAATTTTTTAATAAGAAAACTTAATAATTATAAAGAATGTGTTACTAATGATTGTGTAAATTTTATATGATTAGAAAGATGCGTTTTCTAATCTATTTAACATTTTTCCTATAAGTTTGTTATTTGGCTCTTCAACGTCGAGTTGTGAGGCCACATTTTCTTCTTTAAGAAGGATAATAACTTCTAGTAGGCTGTTAAGTAGTGACCTGCGTAAAGGTAATTTGGTTTTTTAGGACACGAAAAATCATTAACTGGGGCGTTGAGTTTTGATAAATTTTATAATTTAATCAAAACAACCTCTAGCATAAAATTGTTAGATTAATACAAAACACGGCTCATAATCAGCTAATTATTTACTATTTTAAGACATGGTTGCAAATTTTTTTTATGCGCTTTTAACGTTTATGTTCATATTTTATTTAATTTTACCCTAATATTAATTACTAGTTATATATAACCAGTGTTTTTTCATATATATTCTTCCAAATTAGCATACTTATACAATTTCTTTTCATGATAATCAATCCTATTTTACTATTCATTTTCTAAAATCCAAAGTTTTATATAATTCATTTTTATCATTCATTTATATCATATTTTTAAGTTTCATGCGTTGATACCAAATGATAAAATATATAAAATTAATTTCCAAATCTCATATCTTTTTAAGCAACTGATATTAGTGAAAACAATTAATTTTAATTCACATATACAAATTATAAACGCATTTTTTTTTATTTTATGAATATAATAAATTACTATTAATTTGTTAAAAAATTTTGAACATGGATTCTATTGTTGTGCATGTATATTTTTTGTCGTGACCGAAGGTCACGGCCAATTTTGCCGCTGAAGGCGGCAAAAAATTTTTATTTGCCCCCCCCCCCCCCCCCCCCCCCAAATAAAAAAGCTAGAATCGGGCCTGTATAAATTTATCAAATATATTGTTAATAGCCTTATTAAAAGAGCAAACAAAATAAAAATTTGAACACCTAACAATAATTTATAATCCAATAAATCTAAAATATTTTGACATCAAAAATCAGACATAGTAATAGAGATACTATATTAAATTAATGGTATCATTTAGCCATGGCTAGTAAAGAGCATGTAAATAAAATAAGTTTCATTTTTAAATACATTTGCATAAATCGTAAAACATTTTTTTTAATATATCAGATAGCATATTAATAGGATCTTCCAGGTTCAATATAAGCAACCATTTTATAGTATCAGTATTATTACAGAATGGTTTCATTGAGTCAGCACAATTATTCGTTTTTATTTTAAAAATACATTTATTATTCGGCATAAATATATCATATATTGCAGGATCTTAATATATGGTCCTCATTGAGTCGGCACATTATATGTTGTCTATATGTTTAAAATGAAATAATACACCACATACTTTTTGCATCTACAAATATCACCTCAAATAAGGTTTACTTAAATCACCATAATTTAGGAACATAGGTCAACAAAAATAAAAGAATCACCAAGAATTATGACCCTCTATCAAAATAATCTATAAGATGGCCTTCTCATATATTTTTTCGTTTCCAAAATTTGATCAGTCAGCTAATTTGCTAGATAAAAATCGAAAAAATGGCCAATATTGACTAAATTGAGATTCTGCAATCTCGTGACTAAAGAGATAAAATTTAAATTTTTTTTTCTATATAACCTAGAACTTTTTTTTATCTCAAATGAGACATATATTTAAGTATATTAAACCCTTACATCGATATTTAGATACAGAATTTTGGCACCCTAACCTTAATACGACACGCTAAATTATCACCAAATTAAAAAAATTATGTGAAGTTTAATTTTGAAAAATTTTATATATATACAACTAATTTTTTTCGTATGTGAATATTTTTTGTATCTTAAACATTTTTTCCAAATTTTTTAAATTTATAGCTGGCCTACAATAATAATCGAAGGTATCATCTAGCCAGGGCCAGTAAATAAAATTTTAAATAATTAAATAAGTCAATTCAAAATTTGGTCTTAATTGTACACATATTTTTAACTCATAGTCCCTTGCTAGGTTAAATTGGCAAAATCTTAAATATCATTTAAAACTTATTATAGCTTAAATGGATGCAACACCTGTATTTTATATTATAAAACATATTTTTGAGAATGAGCTAAATACAAAGAATGAATCTGCCTTCTTGGGGATTTGTAAATATTTAATGTTTTTAATCTAACTTTGTAAGTCAGCTATAAAAATTAAAAATTTTTGAAAAAAATATTAAAAAAACAAAAAAGACTCAAAAACGAAAAAATATTGAAACATATTATTTTTGTATTTAAAACAGCTACTAAATTCAAACTTCAAATAATTCCGACGATGATAAGTGTCCTATTTAAAAGAGATGCCAAATATATTGTATAATCTAAAAGTTGATGTAAGTGATTGATATATTAAAAAATATTATTTCCCATTATTTGGGATAAAAAATAAGTAACAAGTGATTTTAACATGAAATAAAAATTCTTACATTTTTTCTCATTAGGGTAATATCGAGTCCACAAAATCTGTCCATTCAGTCAAAAGGCCATTTTTTTGATAGGGATGTAGCAAAATAGCCGAAGGCGAAAAAAACTTGGGAAAACGGAATATATATAAAAGATAACCATCATGGGGATTGTTTCATCAGTGTCATTTTTTTGACATTGATATTAGTTAACCTGTGTTATAAAAGCGTTAGACATAATAATTAAGAAATCGTGCATGTTTTTTGAAAAAATGAAAGGTTGTCAAAGACTTATGAACGGGATTGTAGGTATACACCATTTTATATAAAAAGATGTAATAACGCGTTTATGAATTCAAATGCATTCTCGTATATGGCGCAGTGTACTGTTTATCCATTTCATTGATCACAACCTAAATGTAAATTATCGCGTCAAAGGCCGTTCTTCCTATTCTATCTTCGAGAAAAATCGATCGAGTTTTGCACCTTATTCAAGATACTAGATAAATTAAAAATATAATTCTTATAAAACATATATACAAATATATGTATATATAAATATGCAATATAATAGGCTTTTGCAATAATAGAAACATAAATTCAAATAAAACCTGATCAATATTTGATATTCGTCTGATACGAGTCGAAACTGCACCACTAAGTTGCGAATGCTGTTGTTCTTCACTCGGATTCAAATATTTTTGAATATCTTCATCAGTCCAAGGTAAAACTGGTTTTAGTTTAAGGTTATGTAAAAACGAATTGTGCCTATTATACATAGAAAATAGTGTTTTTTAACATAACAATAGCCACGTAGTCCATTCTCTAAATTTATTTATGACTGTATTATTATAGAAAACTTAATTTCACAAATCTAAAAAAAATCAAATGTTGAATTTGCTAAAAGAAACAATCTACATAAATAGCCTTTTCATTATTTCCGTTTTTAAAATTATCAATGGAAAAGGACCCAGATTGGACCATCAAAAAAGTAACCAAATCTTGCAAAAGGCCAAATCTGAAAACTGATTTTGCGACATCGAGAATCCATAAAAAATTAAAAAATTATTTTTCAAAGTTGAAATTAACTGTAACTCAAATTTATTATCTAATATAAGTTATCAAAATTTTAATTATCGTCTAACATCGGCTACAAACCATTTTGCTTAATAACCTATATTGGACACGATTTTACATCGGTTTGGCATATAAATATCGTTTGAAGTAAATTATTAAGTTTAACTGTTTTATTTATACATATATATAATTTTTTTGTGATCCTCTTTTTTTATTAATTTTCATAACACAGGTCAACAACTTGAGATTTATGAGCTAACTACACAGACTAAACCTGCCAGCTTAGGAATTTTCTTATTCGTTTACCGTTTTTTCTAATTAAACTCAGTATATAACATTAAAATTAAAAAAAAAATGTCAAAAAACAAAGAAAACGAAAAATATTGGAAAAAACTATTTTTTCAGTTAAACTGTTATATTCAAATTGCAAATGCAAATAATATTTTTATCAAAACCGATAATAATTTGGGTCATATTTAGGTTGGGGTGCCTAATATATTGTATAACTCAGGTCAACAAATATTAATGTCAAAAAAAATAATTATTTGAAATACATCTCCATGATCGCCTTATCTCATATATATTTTTCGTTTTTTCTAGTTTATTCCGCCTTCGGCTCCTTAGATCCTTCCATATCAAAAAATGATCCTTTTGACCAAACAGATTGTGCGACCCCGAGAATTCCCTATAATCTTTTTTTTATATAAAACTTAATTTATATTGTTCATCTCATATAATGAATGAAATTTTTTTAGTATCTAGCTCTTACATCAGCATGATAATACAGAATATTTCGCATCTAAACGTAAATAGGACACGATTATCGGTTTTTAACAAAAATATAATAGGATGTTTGAATTTAAAAATTGAGAATTTTTTTATAAAAAAACAAGTGTTGACAATATGTTTATTGTAAAATTTGTTTATATTATTAAAATCTTCATCGAAATTTAGTTAAATGAGTCAAAAATACTCGAAATCGAGGATTAACGTATTTTAAAAAAAACTTAATATTTATAGCTATTAATTTTTTCATGATGATGTCGCAAATAATTTTGGGCATTTTTTATTAATTTGAATGTTATTGACAGGCTAAAAATTGTAATAAAAAAACGGAAAAAGGATTGAAAAATAAAATATATACAGTAGGACTATTTTAATTTTTTTGAATCTGAAAAATTCGTATATCTGTGCATATATTATGACATTTTATTTCCAACCATTAAATATTTACTCTCCTATTTAAAATATATGTCATAAAACATCAAAGCTAAGTTAGATATCTACTTTAGGGAAATTTTATAATTATATTTTACGTTAATTTTACTCAGATCAGAACAACGAATCTCGATACAAATGGAACATACTCGCCATCTTGTTTGCGTTTTTAATGCTCATAGCAATAGTGTCGGTCTTTGTCTATATTAGCAAGTTTTTATTTTGCACTTTTTATAATTTTTATTACCACGATTTTGTAATTCTTATCAAATGGGCCAGTATTTTGGTTTAAAATACGTATCTAAAAAAATGTATTGAAAAACAATTGGAAATAAGAAATTTATAATTTAGTTATTTAATAGCCTCATAAGTTCGAATTTGGAATATTACACCCAGTTATTTGAGTTATATCGCTCAATATAGAATTCCATTAAAATTATACTATTTTTATAATAAATTAAAAAAGTTGTTTTGATTTGAATCATAGCACAGGTCAAGAAGAGTCTGTAGTTGATTACGCAAGGAGGATAAAAACCTAAGTTTTTGATCTATCCTTCATAAAAAAATTTCACTATTTTTAATTATAACCTTCAAAATTTTAAATTTTTGTAACCTACTTTAATATAATTGGTAAACGGATTTTGAAATAAGATGGCGGTCTGGTCTCATAAGTGAGATCATAACTCTTAAAAATTTGATGACCTGTGTTTATAATAAGAAATAAAAAAAGATTCACACAATAATGGGTATTACTTCTACACTCTATATTTTATTGATAGTTTTAAATATTATCAAGCTCTTACATAAACATTTAAATTACACAAATCAACAAATTTTTTAGAGTTATGAGCTAACTACAGAAATCAAACCTGCCATTATAAGAATTTTCAAATCCGTTTACCGTAAACTTAGTAAGGCAGCTATAAACATTGAAAATTTTAGAATTGTTAAAAAAACAAAAAAGATCTAAAAACAAAAATAAATTTTTTTTTGCATATTCACAACAGCTAAACTGTTAAATTCAAACTTCCCACTATATTTTTGTTACCTATAATACATCGTCGTATTTAAGTTTAGATGCGAAATATTCTGTATTATCAAAATGCTGATGTAAAAGCTTGATATAATGAAAAATTTTATTCATTATTTGAGATGATTAATATATGTTAAAAGAGATTTTTATATGAAAAAAAGATTATAGGGTATTTTCCAGGTCGCACAATCCGTCAATTTGGTCAAAAGGGCCATTTTTCGATATGGAAGGATCAAGGAGCCGAAGGCGGAAAAAACTAGGAAAATCGGAAATATATATGAGATAAGGCCATCATGGAGATGTATGTTTTCATAAATTTATTTTTTCTGACATTCATATTTGTTGACCTGAATTATACAATATATTAGGCACCCCAACCTAAAACCAAATTTATTATCGGTTTTAATAAAGATATTATTTGCAATTTGAATATAATAGTTTAACTGAAATATAAAAATATTTTTTTCAAATATTTTTCGTTTTTTTTTGTTTTTTGACAATTTTTTTTTAATTTTTCAATGTTAAATACCGAGTTTGATTAGAAAAAACGGTAAACGGATATGAAAATTCCTAAGATGGCAACTTTAGCCTCTGTAGTTAGCTCATAAATCTCAAAAATTTGTTGACCTGTGTTATGAAAGAATTTATAAAAAAAGAGGATCACAAAAAAATTATTTATTTGTATAAATAAAACAGTTAAACTTAATAATTTACTTCAAACGATATTTATATTCCAAACCGATATAAAATCGTGTCCAATATAGGTTATTAAGCAAAATTTTTTGTAGCTGATGTTAGACGATAATTAAAATGATAACTTATATTAGATAATAAATTTGAGTTATAATTTCAAGAAAAATAATTTTTTTATTTTTTTATGGATTCTCGAGGTCGCAAAATCAGTTTTCAGATTTGGCCTTTTGCAAGATTTGGTTACTTTTTCTATAATCCAATCTGTAGGGTCCAAGATCCTTAGGGTCTTTTCCCATTGATAATTTGGAAAACGAAAATAATGAAAAGGCTATTTATGTAGATTTTTTCTTTTAGCAAATTCAACATTCATTGATTTTTTAGATTTGTGAAATTAAGTTTGCTATAATAATACAGTCATAAATAAATATAGAGAATGGACTACGTGGCTATTGATGTTAAAAAACACTATTTTCTATGTATAATAGGCACAATTCGTTTTTACATAACCTTAAACTAAAACCAGTTTTACCTTGGACTGATGAAGATATTCAAAAATATTTGAATCCGAGTGAAGAACAACAGCATTCGCAACTTAGTGGTGCAGTTTCGACTCGTATCAGACGAATATCAAATATTGATCAGGTTTTATTTGAATTTATGTTTTTATTATTGCAAAAGCCTATTATATTGCATATTTATATATACATATATTTATATATTTGTTTATATAAGAATTATATTTTTAATTTATCTAGTATCTTGAATAAGGTGCAAAACTCGTTCGATTTTTCTCGAAGATAGAATAGGAAGAACGGCTTTTGACGCCATAATTTACATTTAGGTTGTGATCAATGAAATGGATAAACAGTACACTGCGCCATATACGAGAATACATTTGAATTCAAAATCGCGTTATTACATCTTTTTATATAAAATGGTTTATACCTACAATCCCGTTCATAAATCTTTGACTACCTTTCATTTTTTCAAAAAACATGCACGATTTCTTAATTATTATGTCTATCGCTTTTATAACATAGGTTGACTAATATCAATGTCAAAAAAATGACACTGATGAAACAATCCCCATAAGGGTTATCTTTTATATATATTCCGTTTTCCCAAGTTTTTTTCGCCTCGGCTATTTTGCTACATCCCTATCAAAAAAATGGCCTTTTGACTGAATTGACAGATATTGTGACCTCGATATTACCCTAATGAGAAAAAATGTAAGAATTTTTATTTCATGTTAAAATCATTTGTTACTTATTTTTTATCCCAAATAATGGGAAATAATATTTTTTAATATATCAATCACTTACATCAACTTTTAGATTATACAATATATTTGGCATCTCTTTAATAGGACACTATGTATCATCGTCAGAATTATTTGAAGTTTGAATTTAGTAGCTGTTTTAAATACAAAAATAATTTGTTTCAATATATTTTTGTTTTTGAGTCTTTTTTGTTTTTTTAATATTTTTTTAAAAATTTTTAATTTTTATAGCTGACTTATAAAGTTAGATTAAAAAACATTAAATATTTACAAATCCCCAAGAAGGCAGATTCATTCTTTGTATTTAGCTCATAACTCTCAAAAATATGTTTTGTAATATAAAATACAGGTGTTGCATCTATTTAAGCTATAATAAGTTTTAAATGATATTTAAGATTTTGCCAATTTAACCTAATAAGGGACGATGAGTTAAAAATATGTGTACAATTAAGTAAGACCAAATTTTGAATTGACTTATTTAATTATTTAAAATTTTATTTACTGGCCCTGGCTAGATGATACCATTGATTTAATTGTAGGCCAGCTATAAATTTAAAAAATTTGGAAAAAATGTTTAAGATACAAAAAATATTCAAATACGAAAAAATTAGTTGTATATATATAAAATTTTTTTAAATTAAACTTCACATAATTTTTTTAATTTAAAGGTGATAATTTAGCGTGTCGTATTAAGGTTAGGGTGCCAAAATTCTGTATCTAAATATCGATGTAAGGGCTTAATATACTTAAATATTTTATGTCTCATTTGATATAAACAAAAGTTCTAGGTTATATAGAAAAATACTTTTTTAAATTTTATCTCTTTAGTCACGAGATTGCAGAATCTCAATTTAGTCAATATTGGCCATTTTTTTCGATTTTTATCTAGCAAATAATCTGACTGATTAAATTTTGGAAACGAAAAAATATATGAGAAGGCCATCATATAGATTATTTTGATAGAGGGTCATAATTCTTGGTATTGACCTGTGTTCCTAAATTATGGTGATTTAAGTAAACCTTATTTGAGGTGATATTTGTAGATGCAAAAAGTATGTGGTGTATTATTTCATTTTAAACATATAGACAACATATAATGTGCTGACTCAATGAGGACCATATGTTAAGATCCTGCAATATATGATATATTTATGCCGAATAATAAATGTATTTTTAAAATAAAAACGAATAATTGTGCTGACTCAATGAAACCATTCTGTAATAATACTGATACTATATAATGTATGCTATCTGATATATTAAAAAAAATGTTTTACGAATTATGCAAATGTATTTAAAATGAAACTTATTTTATTTACATGCTCTTTACTAGCCATGGCTAAATGATACCATTAATTTAATATAGTACCTCTCTATTACTTTGTCTGATTTTTGATGTCAAAATATTTTAGATTTATTGGATTAAAAATTATAAATTATTGTTAAGTGTTTAAATTTTTATTTTGTTTGCCCTTTTAATAAGGCTATTATAACAATATGTTTATTAATTTATATCTTTTTAAATACGTCCTCAATATCTAAAATTGCCTGCTATTTTGAACTAAGTAATAAGCTTAATATATCGCTCCTAATCAGCTATTTTTGTCCTCTCACGTGCTCTTACAGTGGTTATCAGTAATTGAAAAATTTAATAAAAAAGTTGGCAATTTATTTGCAACAACAATTACCAAACTATCCGTAAGTGGTTCGACCAAATAATGCGGAATTAGCCGCTACATCACAAACATCATCTGCAAAAAGAAAGTGAGCTACAAAGCCTACAACTAATCTGACTACAAAAGGTGAGGGTTAGCGTTTATACTCAATTTAAACAACATTATGATAGTGAATAGAAAATTATTTTAAAATATTGCCTTAAGAGTTAAAAATAAAAAAAAATTCATAGATAATTAATAAAAATATGATAAAAGTTTAATTTATTTCAAAAACACATATTTGTTTATAGCATATTTGAAAAATCAAATTTATATAAGTGTTGAGTAATCAGAAAAAACCCTAGTCACAATCAAAAAAAATTAGTGATCGTTTTAAAATGAGTAAAGCTATCAATCTCTGCCATAACACATATCGAAAAATTTAAAGTTTGGTGGGGATAATAATTAACCCATACGTGTTGTCAATAGAATGTACCTTTAACTAAGTGTTTGGACTCTTTGAAACACCTGGTATATTTTTAAATCTTACATTTATTTGTTTTTTAATGGTGGCTTAACTTATAAAAAAAATTTAAAATTGCAAAAATATATATAATTATTTACGATAATATTGGCCCTACATGTTGTGTTAACATGTCAGAATTCAAATTTTGATTAGATGATTAGATTTATAAAAAATGCTTAATAACTTTAAAATTTTTTTTGTATTTAAAGGGTTACCTAGTTTTGTCAAAATCAAATGGGTAAAAAACAATTTGCAACATTTAATTAAGAACATTTTTTTAAAATAAAATAAATTTGGAATTAAAATGATGTTTTAGAGTTTTAAATTGATATTTTTCCATATATAAAACTTTAACTCAAAATATAAGGGAAGTTGACGATATGTTGTTAACCGGAATTAAGTAATACACAATGTACTGAAGTTTTTTATTTCTTCTCTGCTGCCTTTCTCACTAATTTTTTTAGTTGTTGGTAGGGCTCGTGCAAAAGCAACAAATTTTTGTTTTTTTAATAACAAATTTCATTTCGATAACTTAATTTTTAAATTCGCAATTTTAATTGATTATGAAATTTAGGACCCGAAAAGCCGCTCGGGCTAATTGCGAGCTTCAAATAGGCCCCAATGCTGGTTGGCCTGTCACGGAATTTTAATTTTGTACCCGTTTGATATTACAAATAACGGGCCGTTAATTTTGTATTACAAGCTCTAAATTTTTTAATAAAATCAATGTGTCACCTGCTTATGGGGCTCGAAGAATCTCGCTACCCGCCCTAGACACATTTCAGGGTTTTATTTAGCCACGAAACAGGGTACTCTGGATAAACAGCCCCAGAGTTTGAGCCCAACCGTCCCTGAATATAACGCACTCACACTAGACACATTCATGGAACTTTCGCCACACAACGGGCGTTTAGCGCCTCTGCAAGAATTCCTTCGGGCGAAGGCGCACCATTGTCTACATCAACACCTGTTCATAAACCAAATCTTATGGCTGTACTTCAATTTAACCTTTTTTTTTACGGAATTCACCATTTGATGTAGGATCTTGCATAATCTTTAAAAAAACAACAAATCTTGATTATGAATGTCGAAAAAATAGGAAATAGCCGAAAAACCGGTTTAATTGTAGACAAAATTATGGAAAATTACAAAATTTAACAATATTAAAATAATAAACAATTAAAATAAACGCCCAAAAATTAAACATAAACAAAAGTAAATAATAAAATATCCAAAAAAAACAAAAAATTTAGCCAAAAATATATTATGTGTTTGCGGACGCACATAATGAAAAAACGATTTTTTTGAATTTCCCTAAAAACTAAAATTTGTAGAGGGTTGAATGATATATCATTTAATTTGTCCCTAAACCCACATGTTTTGGTATCTCACTAATCATATTTAAAAAGTGGCTGTTACGGGCGATCCGGGTATTTTCTAAAAAAAATTATGCTGGGCTTTTTTTTTGCATTTAAGGATCTAGGTCGACATATTCAAATAAGGCGGCATTGCCCGATACAGCCCTTACTACATTTGAGATATTCGAACACGAAGTGTTTTTACAGAATTTTTTATTCGCATAGCTAGTGGGACATTTGATACAAGAACCGACTGGGAAAATAACCGTGATTTAGAATATATATTTTCAATAGGTGGTGCCTATCATAAGTAACTGGGTGCCCAAAATTACAATAAAAAGTTGTTTTTAACTTTAAACGTTGTTTGTTAAAAAATGTGCAAAGCTTAATTTCAACCTAAATAACAACCCCTTACTCATTAATAAATTCCTTTTTTTTAAGCAAAATATTTTTAATTTTGGGCATATTTTTACACCCAGGAAGGTACATCTTACCTTATTAAAAAACGCACTTGGGGGTCTCAAACATATTCCATAAATGTGAAACAAAGGTTAATTTTATAAATATATAATTTTTTGGGGCAAGTTTATTAACAGGTGGTTGTTATGGAAAAATATATATGCAATTTTGCCTTAAAAAAAGCGTTTTCTAGTTAATTGACAGTTGCTAATAAGTTATCCCGATTTCACTTCACAAAAAAAACGGCCTACCCATTTTATAATTTTCTCAAAAAACTAGGTTCGTCTTATATTGTACATTTAATGGCTAGTGCTGTAATTTTTTTTCGCTTTTGTGCACTAAAAAGGATCATACCTTCTACAATTATAAGTTTTTCGGGAATTTCAATGTTGACAATAAATGTTAAAATTGAAAATCACAGAATTTATTTAAAATTTTTGCCCATTCATATTTTAAATTACGGTAAATCTACATCGAAAAATGGAGCTTAAATTTAACATCCCATCAGGCATTATTAAATGTGAAAATACCGATATCTAAAATGCATTTTAAAAACAAAGTAACAAAACTATTTTTTTTTAACTTTCCATTCTTGTTCTGTTAATGGTGCACCTTTTCATTTTTACACAGAAAATTAAGTTTTTAGCTTAAACACTCGCTAGAATTTCGTATTTATATAACAAATAATTTATTTTATAACGAATAAATTAGGTCATAGTTATATTTAATTCAAAATATTTTGAATGTTTTGCAGCAAGACAAAATCCATTCGGTTAACATCAACATTTTTTGTAACTATTTAATTTAACAAGACACGCTCTTAAAAAATGTTTTTGGGATATCATATAAAACTAATAACTATATTAATTGTTTTTAAAATTAAAATTGATTTTTAAAATTGTAATAATATAAGATCTATAGTATTTTGATTTGTAATATAAAGTTGTTTGTTTATTTAACAATAAAATTTTTTTTATGTGAGACACACGCATAAAATGTAAAAAAGGGTGTTGTTTTATATCCTTGGCCAACATTTTTTGTGCTGCTCTACAAACCTTTTGAAAACTAAACCACTTATTCTATCCTTACCTAAACTGTCCCCACGAAGATTCGCAGTTAATAAAGGAAACACTACATAAAGAAATAATAATTAAAAAAAAACTATTTAAGCATTTTTCAGCAATATGTTAAATCGTAACCATATTTGGTTGAATCCTATTTTACAAGATCGGTGGTCATGATTTAAAATTTTAACTTAGTAAAGGTACGAATTAAAACAAATTTATAATTAAATATAAACTAGAGATAGAGGCAAGAATAAAATATTACTTGAATTACTTTAGGATTATTTCGTATTACTGTATGTTGCAAATATAGTTTTATTCTTAGCTTTGGTAACCTAGCTTTATGAACAAGGTTTTTATCATAACTGCCGCAGCCATTCTTTACATTCTAAATGAGGTTTAAAGACAGCCCGCAATGTAACATCATACAGCTAGATAACCAAAGATGAGTACAAAACTTCGTTTAAGATTTTCAATTTATGATGTCCCATGAAAATCACTCAAACGCCGTTTATAATTTATTTGAATAATCTTCTTTAGCGTCTTTTAAGTGAAATTGAAGAATTCGTCTTTAAGCCATGATAAGATGGATGGAGTTCACTCGGTATAATGTTATCTAAAATATAATACACAAATTAATAAAAATAAGATTTTTCATTAATTAAAATGACAAACCTAATCAAACTTAGTTATTTAGCTAGCTATAAACAGTATATTAAAAAAATGTTTAAAAAAATTAAATTTGCCCCCCCCCCCCCCCAAATACGTATAAATTTTATTTTTGCCCTTCCACCCCTATGAAATTAAATTTGCTCCCCCAAAAATCTCTAAAAATTATTATTTTAAAAATATTTAAGTGTTTTCATTTATATCAACAATTCTCATCCGCTAAAGAAATCTAACTAACACAATTTCTGTTGTTATATATAAATATGATGTTACTGAAAGTAAGAGCAATTCATAAATCTGATGCCATTACTCACTTGTCAACAATCTTTTGTTAGAATATAATTTAGAACCAAAGAACCTAACAATGCTACGATGGGGCGAACGTAATTGTGGTGTTTAAGTATTTCTAAGCAAATGGCTGGACACTCCCGTATATACACTGCTTTACCGATTGCATCTTGTTGTAAAAGATTTTGAAATTTTATGTGAAGGGAAAGATTTTTTTGATATTTTTCTTCCCTTCATAAATTTTTCAACATGATGCAATCAATGAAGTAGGCAGGGGCGTATGCAGAAACTTTTCTAAAGGGGGGCAAAAAAATTTTTTAGAGGAAAGGAACTACAAATTTAATTTTAATGTTATTTTATTTGCAAAATTAATTTATAAGGCTGTATTTTCCAAAAAATAGCAATTTTATTGTTTTTTATTCCTTTTTATATGGTTAATATTTAAATCCTCAAAATACATCATAAAAATTAAAAAAAAATTCTAAAGGGGAGCAATTGCCCCCTTTTGACAACCCCTAAATACGCCCCTGGAAGTAGGTGAATGACCATACCCCGGCTGTTGCCCCATCGGTGTGTGGTCACTACGACGCCATTGTTTTTTAAAAAAAAATTACATAAAAATATCAAATACTCTTTTAAAAATTAAAAATAAAAAAGTTTTCATATCTTTAAGTCACAGGGCCGAAGTATCGGGGTTTTATGACCATATTTATAATCATCAATTTATTTTTTTGTATTTATCATTTAAAAAATTGTTTTTTAATTTAATAAAAATAATTAATGATCAATCAAAACGATTTATGTTTCTAAAACTTTTGATTTAAACACAATTGTTTGTTAATTAAACAAATACATTTACAGATTTATTTAAAAACTGTTTTGATATATATAATACTAATGACAATAATTTATTTATAGATAAAAGAAAAACTAAAAAGATTATTCTAATTTTTTTTTACTCATAAGTTTGAGAATAATTTAAATATTAATGATAAATTTAAAAGTATTTATCTATACTATTGATTTATTTATTGATCAGGGCCGTACCAGGTTTCTCAAGCGCCCCTAGGCAAAAAAAAATAAGGCACCCTTTATTTATTATATAGAAATAACAAGAGGTAACAATAAAAATAATTTTTTTTAATATTAATTTATTGAAATATGATGCATGGTAAAAATCTTATATAATTAGAATATATATGATAAAATAGAATTCTAAACAATGCATAATAGTAAAATCAATGTAGCACCCTCAGCAAATGTCTGACCCATGAGATAGGCTGGTACGGCCCTGTTATTGATTCTTTTAATAATAGATTTTTTACCAATAATATCTATTTAGAATCTTTAGATTCCCTTTATAAATTTGATTATCCTTTTTTTAGATATAAATAAATTAGAGTCTCTTTTAAAAATAAGTAATATTGATAAAAATTCATTATCTAAAGTAATCGACGTAGCAAAAAAAATTTTATAAAAAAAACATAATAATTATGTGTTACTAATGATTTTGTAATTTTTATATGATTACAAAGATGCGTTTCCTAATTTATTTAACATTTTTTCTATAAGTTTGTTATTTGGCTCTATAACGTCGAGTCGTGAGGCCACATTTTCAATAATAAAAAGTTTGAACATGGATTCAATTGGTGTACATATATATTTTTGCAAAAAAAAAATTTCTGCCACCCCCCAGAGTTTTTTTTGCCCCCCCCCCTTCCCTGCCAAATTGGAAAAGCTAGAATCGGGCCTGATTTGAGATGATGAATATAAAAGGATTTTTATATGAAAAAAAGATTTTTGACTTTTTATAGGGTATTCTAGAGGTCGCAAAATCTGACAATTTGGTCATAAAATGCCATTTTGTTGATATCGATGTAAGGAGCGAAAGGCGGGATACGAAAAACGGATAATATATATGAGATAAGATCATTATGGGGATGTATGATGTTTTATAAACTTTTTTTTTGTGACATTGAAATTTGGACCTGTGTATTATATAAACAATTTTGAGTTAAAGATGTTACAAAGATTTTGTTTAAACAAAATTAAAATTTAACATTGTTAAAACAGAGTTAAAATGTTATTGTGTGAGTAGCCTGTAGGTATGATCACTGTTAAATTTATTGGACATAGTTTCCATAATTAATCGAATGTTAAATTAATACTGGACAACAAAATTTGGACGACTTTAAGCATTATTTATGGCAACTCGTTTTTGGTCATGTTTTTGGAGCTAATTACCAATATAAAATTAGAATTTTAGCCAATCCTCAGTTAGTTATTCAAAGTCAAGTTGAGATTTTTCCATTTTTGGGGTATTTTGGAGCTCTATATCATAAAACCTATGGGTAGTAACACAATTTTAAATATATATTTATACGAAAACATTCACTATTAACGTAAGGCGTTTAAATTTTTTTACAATATTTTTTTTTCAAATTAGTGTTTTTAGTCATAAAATCCGTTTTTTGATTCAACTTGAAAGTAAATTGCTAAAAATTTTAAGCTAAAACCTTTTTTAGATATTTTTTTATAAGGAATCTGAATATGCCAATAGAGTTTTTTGGAAAATTTCTAGTTTAAGAATTTTGCAAATTTTTTTTTGAACTTTGGACTAAAAAAAATTGGAGAGACATTGGGGAAAAACTGAACCCAGGATCGTTATCGCAAAAAATTCTACGTAACCAATCGTTTATGTTGTTTTATTTGTTGTCCAGTGTAATAAAATAGCGTTGCATGGTAAAATTATAATCCCTAAGTATTGTGAGTATAGTATGCGCCTGGCCATTTCAATGTTTATATGTAATACAAACATACTACATTTTAAAATAAATGTTAACAAGGTAATGTAAATTCACCGTTGCGAACTTCAAATGAAGGCTAACAAAGGGGTAGGCCGGGATTTAGACGAACGAATCAAGGGACGCGAAGCACGCCGAAGAGCATGCGCCCTGAAGTGGTGCATTCCGCAGGCCGCAGAAGGGATCTGAAACCAACCCGGATACACGTAGCGATAAAAAACCATAGTTTTTTTTTAATATTAAAGCTTATATTACCTTTAATTTTTCATATTATATACTATCGAATTTTTAAGATGTAATAAAATGCAGTAAATGCTCTGATTTTCTTAATAAAATCATTTATTAAATAGTTAGTTCGATCAAAAAATTACACAAGGCAACAAATTATGAACAATCTTATAAATATATGGCAATTTACGGTTTTGGTCAAGTTTGGTGCTGATTATGAGTGACATTAGAATTTTAGCCAATGTCTTGTATATATTAAATGTGTGTACAAAAAGATTTTGCCATTGGTGTATTTTGAGCTTTCATACAATCTAAGGGTGGAAAAATAGTTCAAATGTGTTAAAGAAATTTATTATATTAACGTAAACGGTTGATATTTTTAAAAATTAATTTTAATTTTTTTTTATTTTCTAAATTTAGCATTTTAATCATTTTTTCCCCTTAATTAACTTTTAAATAAAATTGGCCACCGCCGAGCATATATAAATTTGTAAAAAAGTCATACAAATCATAATTTCAATGATTAAATTGCTATAAGGCGGCCAGAAAATGAATTATTTCTAATCCACCTACCTGAAAATCCGATATAATGCCACCTCCAAAATTAACTTGGCCACAAGTAGCCGAAAATTTACCCGTCAAATAGCGAATCATCTTCCCCATAACGAATAATTATAAATGTCAAATAGTGCATTAATGGATGTGCAATCACACTAAGGTCAAATAACTTAATTTTTTTGCATATTTGGAGAAATGTGGGAGGAGCAACAAAAAAAATTATAATTTTTCTCTCTCACCTTGACAAAATTCTTTTGATCAAAAGAAAATTTTTGTCGTTTCCCCTATCAAACAAAAATTTTTTTTTTTTTTCATAACACATTCCTATTTCTGTCACCCCCGACGATAAGCGCTTTCAAAAATAGTTTAGTACCATATCGTTTTTTTGTAATGTATAACTCACATTTAGTATAAACAAAACACCTTAAGCCATTTTATGGCACAATTGACTTGTTGAGGTAGGTTAATAAGAAAACAAGTTATATAAAAATGATTCAGAACTATTTTGGGCGTATATATTATGACGAAAAATTATGTGATAAAAAGCGCACATAATTTACCTTGGGGATTGTGATAGGTTTATAGTTATCAAACATTTTTTTTAATAATATTTCGATTCAATTTTACATGCGTTTACACTCAATTGTAATTGGACAAAATTTGGCGATTCTTTATATTAATCTTGATTGGTTAAAGCATTTTATTTTGCTCCTTATTTAAAAAATGACCATAACGCGAGTGTTTTAACACGGGGAAAAATAGGGAAAATGGGCAAAGTTAAGAATTATCAAATTTTTAGGGTTAAGATGTACAAGTTTACAAATAAATTCTACGTTAAAATATTTTGGGTTCAGAATATAAGGGTACAATAAATTTTGATTGGAGTGTCTCTGCTATAAAAAGCAAAATGGCGCATGAAATAAATCTTCATAATACGGCAATTATATCCTAGACCAAATCAATTAGTTTACATATTTCATATATATGATGATGGGATATGATTTTAAAATAATTTCAAAAGGTCACAATTCTTGAACCAAAAAAAGCACAGAAATTGGACGCACAGAAATTGTATAAAATGACGTAATTTTTATAAGAGAGTTCCGAGTGCCTAAATTTTTGGGGATATTTTAGTTAATTTTGGTGATTTTTAAGATTATTTTTTTTTTATTCTGAATTATACTGCTACCTTTCTAAAGTTAAAATTATATATTTCAGATATGCCATTTCTTAAAACAGCTTTTTTAGGTTATTATTTATTCTTTACGTTATTCAGGGTGATTAACATTTTTACAATTTAAATATTAATTTCACTATTTCTTGAGCTTTGCCGCATTGAGGCAGTGATCTCTTATTTACTATTATTCTGTATTGCAAAAATCATAAATATATAACATCTAGGGAGTGCAAAATATATATTCTTAATTTTTTACCATTTGCACTAATTATTTTTTTTATTGGATAATGTGCGCCTTGATTAATAAATTACTTTTTAATAAAATTGGAATTCATGGTAGATTTTTTTGAATCATTGTACTTTACTATCTTTTGTTGCCTATAAAAATTATTGAAACGAAAATTATATTAGCTAAATAAACGCACTTTTTTTTTATACAATATGATCAGAGTTTTCAACATATTGTTTAAATATTTGGTGAATAGAGCCCAAGTTTTAACATTGAACGAAGAAAATTGTGATTTAAAGCTTTGATCTTTAAATAAAATTTTGAATATTACTAGAAACATACATTGAAATAAAAAAGTATTTTATAATCCATTAGTTGAAATTTCTTACTAAAGCTGCCTCGAAATAATAAAATACATTTTGATGACGCAGCAGGTCAAGCATTTCTTGGGTACAGTAAGATATGTGATTAAGATGGAGAAGATTATTGAAAGAGTATATATGTTAGAATTAGCCTATTGCCTTAGCGCATTTAGCATTTGTAATTTGTTTGTACATTTTGGGGAATTAAATTTTTATACAAATTATATTTTATAATAATTATTATAAAAAATTGGATGAATTTTGAAGAAAAGTTAATTAAACGGTATTTTGAGGTAAACAGTTATGTGTGTCAATTTGATTTAATTTCTGGAAGCACAAATAAACAGAAAAACTAATTTTTATCTTATTAGGGTAGTTACTATTTTCGCACATACGAAAAGACGCTGCACTTTTTTTATACATGGCCATTTTGCTTAACCACACAACAATTAATTAAAATATGCGAAAAAATAGCTTTAAGCCAGGACTTCTTAAACTATAAGTCGCGACCCCATTTGGGGTCGTGTAGCAAAATTGGGGTCGCGAGTGATAAAAATACAATTTAACAAAAAATGTTTTTTAACTTGTAAAATTATTGTTATAAAGAAAAATAGCAATCATCGTAGCTAAATATATCATAAAATCTTCTGGTTCGGAAAAACTGTTTATACCAGCATTTCTATTCCGATCATTATAATATCTTGTATAAATTTACTATGAATCAGAAGATGTTATAGAAATTTAATGTGAAGTTACTTTCTCAGCTTTAAAACACACTAAATCATAATATCGTTCAGCGATAAAAAATGTTAAAGAGGCCTTACGTCCAGCAGTTTCAAACATTACACCACGATTTGATTTGTTATGCAATAAAAAACAGGCACATCCATCTCATTAAATTTTTAACGTATTTAATTTAATATTTACCACCCAACTACTTGAATATATTCGAGAGAATTAAGACGGTTAGAATCCACTTTTGTTTAAAATAAAAACATTTCTATAACATTTTGTGCAAATTTCATTTTTAGATTTTTATATGTTTTAAAACGAATTCTAAATTTATATATTTTCATATACATATGTATATTGTTACCTAATAAATATATCATCAAAAAATATTAATTTATTTTTCTTTTATATTTGTTGGGGTAGTTGAGAAACACGCAATTATAAATGGGGTCAGGAATTACAAAAGTTTAAAAAGCCCTGCTTTAAGCTAATAAGCTTTAATTTTCACGAAATAAGTCTGCCTTTATCTATTTAACAGGTTGTTTGGCTTCCAAATTAAATGTATTCAGAAATTAAGTGTATCAACTTCCACTTCAGGACCAATATTTATATAGCCTTGATCATTAAACTTATGGTTTTGTTAAAAAATTATATCATCTATCAATTGATATTTAACTATTAGTTATTCACCAAAAGTACAAAAGGCGGCCTCAATACTGTCCTTTTAAATATTATTTCTGACAACCTAGCCATTCTGCTAACCAATTCTTTTGAATTTTTAGTGTACTGTGATGCGTTTTCATAATAAAAAGGGTAAATTATATGGACTTAGATAACACTGGACAACAAAAAAAACATTAACAATTACAGGGTTTTGTAGAGAATTCTTTGTAAATACGATCCCGGGCTTTACTAATGCCTCCAATAATATTTTATATTTGGTGCATAGATCAAAAAATCCATAAAAGTTTTAAAACACTAAATTTAAAAAAAAATAGTAATATATTTAGATTTCTTGCAAAAAAATGGTTCTTAGTTTAATTAAATAATATAATTAGCTTTTAAATTTTAAGTTAATTAAAAACAAAAACGGACTTTATGAGAAAAACTACTATTATAGAAAAACGAACAAAAAAAAATTCAAACTTTTTAATGAATATTTTATTTAAAATATGTTGTTTAACTATGTTTCCACTCTTAGGGTTTATAATACCCTCTCTCTTTTTTCTTTTTTTTTCTTTTTTTTTTTTTTTTTTTCCTTTTTTCCCTCCAACCGTACCTAACCAAAAACCCCCTTTTAAACAAAAAAAAAAAAAAAAAAAAAAAAAAAAAAAAAAATATATATATTCTTTATATATAATTTTTTTTTTTAATAATTTTTAATTAAAAAAAAATTAAATAAATATATTAATAAATCAATCTCTCATTTAAAAAGAGAAAAAAAAAAAAAAACCAAACCACCCCACACCACCACAAAATAATATTTTTTTTTTTTAAAAAATAATTATAATTTTTAGTTTTATTTGATTTTTTTTTTTGAATTTATAAAAAAAAAAAAAAATATATTTTTTTTTTTTTTTTTTTTTTTTTTTTTTTTTTTTTTTTTTTTAAAATTTTTAAATTTTTTAATCTAAACAAAAAAGTTTGAATGAGAAAAAAGGAAAAGGATTTAATTTTTTTTAAAGGGGGGGGTTGGTTTTTTTGAGGTAACCAATAACTCCCAAAAAATTGTTGACCTGTGATATAAAGCCCAAAATACTCCAAAAATGAATCGTGTTTGACGCCGGATTTATAATCTAAGCCATCGGCTAACATTCTAATTTTCATTCGTATTTAGCACCAAAAACTTGACCAAGAACGATTGTTGTTGTAAGGTCCCATATTTTGTTGTCCAGTGTAATATGGCTAATTATGATTGAGCTAGAATGAATGGGTTTGAATAAACCAGTAAGAAATAGACAGCATAATTCATCATGTAAAAATTCAAAAATTTTGTTATTTTGTTAATAAAGTATTTGTTGTTTATAGATGAAGTTTATGGACTAGATTATAAACTAAGCAGTTTAATTTATCAGATTGCCTGTATAGCCGCCAGGCTAACGTGGCAAATAGCCTGACAGAAAAAGGGGGTAGCCCAGGAAATTTTTATAAAAATAGCCTGTGAAAATGCAAACCCACCGAAAAAGGAAAACGCGCCAGATTTCTTCTTGATTACGGCCTTCTTGTTAGTATAAATAACGTGGACGGGTAAACTTTATTCTTTTACTTGTTTAAACCTGCAGCATCAAATTTTAAACAAAAAACAAAATTTAGATACTACAGATATCTATCTCATTTGGGTGTATTCAAAGCTCGTTTATAGACATTCATTTTTTTAGAATTACTAAATGAAATGAAAAGCAAGTATTATTCAGCAATAATTTTTAGATAAAGACTTAATTTTGATTTGGGCCTTGCTTGACCTTTGTGCTGCAAAGCTATCTGAGAGGGTTTAAAAAACCAAGCATATTAAAATTTTTTAGTAAATTGTTAATTATTATAATATTTGTTCATAATAACAAAAGATTATTCTACCTTTTTATAATTTAACGGTCAATTGTAAATTATTATTTTTTATATATCAGGAAATTCAAGACAAAAAGATTATGAATTATATTATTTGTATTGTCAACAATTTTTAATAATATAAATATAAAAATTAAAGTATTTAACTTATAAAATGATAAGTGTTTAACAATGAAAATGTTGTTTAGAGCCGTTATCTAAAAAATGACAAAAAACGAAGAATTTTAGAATTAAAACAAAAAACAATTGTTTTTTGAAAGATTTTATTATCAGCCAGAAATATTTAAGGTCAAAATTGTAGCTAGTTGGTCGTTAAAACTTTAGATTAGCTCATTTAATGCGTCCTTAGATATATATTTAGGCCCATAACACTCGCTAAAGGTTTCTATATCATGCCCAAAAATGGAAAAAGATGACAACGTTAATTAACAAACCTATAATTTTTGGGGCTCTAATTGCTTCTTGGTAAATTTGTATCATAGAGTATAGCCAACTTTTCCTTAAGTGATTAAAATTTATAAACAACATTTATTGGTCAAATAGCCATTGCGAAATACTGTCGTGTTTCGTCTTTGACAAAAAATTTTTGTTGTTATGGTTTTTGTAATTTAAGAGGAAGCTAGGTTTTGAGGCTAGCATTATCATATATTTAGTTTCAAAATTTAAAAAAATTCAAAGCGTAAAAACTATATTTTTTCTAAATACCCAATAAAGGTAAACAACTTTAATAACGGCATTGGAGTTTTAAGAAGTTTTAGGAGATTTTACTTATTGTTATAAAGTGATCTAATCTTTCTGGAAAAACTAACCAAGTTGAACGCCTAATTATTTTTTATAAATGCCTTTACTTTATCAAAATAACATCCCTATTTCATGGCAATGCTCGGGTTTACCCCTTGGTTATAACTTTTGGTTGTAACGATTAATGTCCTTATAGTTTGACAGGGAAACGATTACACTAGACAACAAAAAAAACAACATCAACGATTTTTTGAGGGTTTTGTAGAGAATTTTTTTGCGATAACGATCCCGGGTTTAGTTTTTTTTCCAATGCCCAATTTTTTTTAAACCGCGTCCAAAGTTCAGAAAAAATTTCTAAAATTTTATTAACTATTAATTTTTCAAAAAATCTATTGACATATTCAGATTCCTTATAAAAAACATATCTAAAAAAGGTTATTACTTAAAATTATTAGTAATTAACTTTCAAGTTATTTAGGATCAAAAAACGGATTTTATGACGAAAACCACTAATTTTATGAAAATGAAAAAATAAAAAAAAAAAAAAATTTAAACCCCTTACGTTAATAATGAATGTTTTCGTTATCTAAATATTTTTAAACTTTTGTTACTACCCATAGGTTTTATGATATAGAAACCCAAAATACCCCAAAAATTGAAAAATCTCAACTTTGACACCGAATAACTAAAAATCTGAGGCAATGGCTAAAATTCTGATTTCATATTCGTGATCAGAGCCAAAAACTTGACCAAAAACCATAGTTGCCATAAATGATGCTTAGGGTCGTCCAAATTTTGTTGTCCAGTGTAATGAATGTTTCCGTTATCTAAATATATTTTATAACTTTTGTTACTAGCCATAGGTTTTATGATATAGAAGCCCAAAATACCCCAAAAATTGAAAAATCTCAACTTTGACACCGAATAACTAAAAATCTGAGGCAATGGCTGAAATTCTGATTTCATATTCGTGATCAGCGCCAAAAACTATAGTTGCCATAAATGATGCTTAGGGTCGTCAAAATTTTGTTGTCCAGTGTTATCTCCCTACCTCTTTTCCATCTTATACTATGTTTTACCGAAAATTATTAGGTCAGCCCAAATGATAATTTAGTTTAAATAATAACGTGTGGGTGAACTATCGAAGAAATCCTTATTTCAATTATGCTCCTTGATGATTGATTTAAAGAAAAATTTCCTATTTACTATGGTTCCCAGATCTTTTTGCATACATTTCCCATAAAATTTTGTTTCCAAACTAACTCACCCGGAGGGCTTATCAACAATGTCTAAAAAATAACAAGGAGAACGCCGTGTTGTTAAAAAAAATTAAACTTAAGCCTAGGTAATTTATTTTACATTTAATGACCTATTTAAGACAGCCGATTAAGGTCATTTTTGAGAATTATGAATAAACTACAGATATCAAACCTGCCATCTTAGATATTTTCAAATCCGTTTACCGTTTTTTTTAATCAAACTCAGTTAGTCAACTATAAACATTGAAAATTTTTAATAATATGTCAAAAAAAAACAAAAGAAATTCAAAAACAAAAATAAATTGAATTTTTTTTTGCATATGCACAACAGCTAAATTGTTAAATTCAAACTTCAATTAAAAACCGATAATACATCGTGTCGTATTTAAGTTTGGACGCGAAATATTTTGTATTATCTAAATGCTAATGTAAGAGCTTGATATATTATTAAAAATTATTTCTTATTTTGTGATGATAAATATAAGTTATAAGAGATTTTTATAAAAAAAAGATTTTAAATTTTTTTTTAGGGTATATTATGTCAATTTGGTCGAATAAGGCCGTTTTTCGTTAACGAATCTAAGGAGTCGAAGGCGTTAAAAACTAAGTAAAACGGAAAATATATTTGAGAAAAGGCTATCACGGGAATGCATTCTTTTATGTTTTCAAAAACTTATTTTTTGTGACATTGATATTTGTTGTCCTGTGTTATAACCTTTATATTTTCGTTAAAATCCATCTATCGATAAAAATTAATATAAGCAGGATTTATGACAACACACCCAAACATTGCTACAAAATAGGTATGCTAAGATTTATCTTAAAAATTTAATGCCGTTAAATTATCAAAATATGATTAGTCAAATCGATTTGTGTAACCCAATATCGATTAAAAACAAATTATTTAAATTGGTCTAAAAATTTTAGTAGTCTAACCTTAAAAAATTTAACTCTGTAATTAAAACTAATATAATAATAATAGCCTTAAAACCTGTATTCCTTCCAGAACTTTTATACTTAAAAATATTGAATATATAAAAATACGAAAATATGTGCAAACTTTATGAATAACGAAATTAAGTTTTATAAATTGCGAAAGTCCGTGATAAATGTAGGCTTAACTAATTACGAAATAGGTGTTAACTAATTACGATATAGGCGTTTATTAATTACGTGTACATTAACGAATTTGTATTTTATTAATATGAAATTATATTTATTAATTATGTAATTGTTTTATTAAATACAAATATTTACTTTACAATTAACAAAATGTCTGATGGAATCAATGGAAACGACTGTAACGAATGTGAAAAATAAAGTTTATTTTAAATGTGTCCGTATCAAAAACTTTTCAACATAGCTCAGTGGCCAACCTTCTGTCTTAAACGCAGGAGGTTGCAAGTTCGAATCCGTGCACAATAGCTTTTTTCTTCGGAAAAATACTATGTGTAACTAAAGCTTCTGAGTGGCCTGCTTAGGCATTAGGTCCTAACCGATATGTCTAAAAATAAGAGCCTAGGCTAAAAACCTAGGTCGCCGGCTTGCGAGCAATTCTTATATACCCGTCGGCAATATTAATTGCTTTGCTCGGGTTAAAAGAGAGCCCTAACGGGTTTGGCGCCCCTAGATGGGGAAAGGTATGGGGAAACCTCAAACCAATTTATACCTGAACATATGTTGGGACAAAATAAATGATAAAAATGGAACACCTAAATTTTAAATGTTTTTATTTTAAATAATTAATAGATGGTTTCGTAAACTATTCAAAAAAATTTCCCCATAGACCAAAATTTTTGTGATACTAAGGTATTACAACACCTATTAGTTTTTAAATACGCCTAATTAATATGTTTAACCTTATTCAGATTCTGGGATGCAAAAACTTAAAATCATACAAAATTTACCATAAACGAGTTTGACAACTTATTTTAATGTTTGTAGGTGATAACAAAATTTATAGGGGTATTATCAATAGATAACTAAATATAGAGAATAAAAACTTCACTGTATGGCGCAACTAAAGCCCCCGGTGTCTTTCGTTAAATTTGTTAGTTCAAAAAGGTTCTAATTTTGGCAAAAAGAAGAGTAAAATTAAAAATACCAACTGCAACTAAATTTTTGGATTTTTTGGTTTTGCAAATTTATTAAAATTTTTTTTTAGAATCAAGTTATGTGAATAATCGATTTAGTTATTATTAATGATACTTATATAACGGAAGTTAAAATGTTTCAAAAAACGGTAAATGGATTTGTAAATTTTTGTACACTTTCTAGGTAGTTTGTAAAAATTTTAAATGTTGAGTATTGTTTACCTAAATCCACACTAAAAAAGTGACTTTTTTTCTACTTGTAAAAAATTTCAGGTTTAAAAGCATAAAAAACCGCACTTATATTAAAATATAAAAGATCGTTAGATTGTGATAGGGAGAAGCAGGTTTGGAGGTTTAGAATCAATGTCTATAATGTGTGGTATGAAATAGCACTTGGCCCAGCCTAAATTTTGGCATGCGGCATAAAATCATTTTAAATTTTATATTCTGGTGCCAAATTATTTATTATAGGGACAGCTTAGAAGCATTTGTAAACACTATGCATTCCCTAAAGTTAATGGAATAAAAAATTAGCTCTATAAAATTATTAAAGACATTTTTGGGATCCTCCGAGAAATACAATTTAGTAGAAGAAGAAAAGATGAAGAAACTGTGCTAATTTAGCCCGGCCTGTTTAGGACAGGGATAATTAGATTTGATATGAAGTAGTTTTTAAGAGAATTAATAATTAGCTAGTTCGTTTATAGGGTCATGTTTTAAGTCTAACAATGCATATTAAAAATTTTTAAGAATAATTAGGATTATGTCAAATCTCATGTTCAATTGTTAAAATAATGATGTGCAGGGATTCGAATGAAATAGTGCATAAGCCGGGACAAGATATTCGTCGACAGCTAGAAAATTTTTATTTCTAAATTACAATTCTGAATAGTTGAAATAGGCAGTTAATATTGCTATAACACAGGTTTATAAATAAATATGTAAAAAAAATTATGACACTGAAATGAAATCTCCATGATGGCCTTATCTCATATATATTCCATATTCCGAATTTTTTCCGCCTTCGGCTTTTCTTATATATATAGAAAAAATGCCAAATCTGACCAAACTGAAGGTTTTACGACCCTGAGAATAATACCCTAAAAAGTAAATTAAAGATTTTTTTTATTTTAAACTCACTAGCCTATATTTTTTATAAATATTGAGAAATAAAATTTTTAAGTATATCAAGCACTTACATCAATATTTAGGTTATACAGAATATTTGGCACCCTAACGTTTATAGGACTATGTTTTAAAAAAATATTTTGAAATTTGACTTAGCAATTTGGTAAATATAAAAACAAATTCAATATTATTTTCTTGCTTTTTTAACATTTTTTCCAAAATTTTCGATGTTTGTAGCTGGGTAAAGTTTGATTAGAAAAAACGGCGAACTGATTAGAAAACCCAATATGGCAGGTGTGTTTTCATAGGTTAGCTTATAACTCTCAAAAAATTTATCGCCCTGTGTAATACAGGTTACTTAAGCGCTTTAGAACAATAGTCAATCCTTCATTTTCTCTCTTAAAAATATCTTGGCTCTTAATATGAACAAATATAACCAGGGGCTTAACACACCTATGCGATTATAGAGAAATAAAACAATTTAAAAGTTTAAATTTACGCATGATGTCAAGTATGAACCGACATTGCATATCTATGAGTTTGTATATGTTTGGCTAAAATAACCCTTTCCCATTATTTGTGATTAAGATAAAAACATATCTATTCTAAAATATGAAATATTAAATTAAAAATAATTTTTACCTTAACTTTCACAATTATAATTTGGATTCGGGCATGAATTGTTTGGAATACATAAGAAAATCGCTTATTACCTCATGCTAATACAAAGTTGTTTTGCCATTATTTACAAGTTTTCGCGAGTATTTTGTCCCAAATTATAAGGATAAATGAATGCTAAAAAATTATGCCAACAAAACTTAGCTCATGTAGGTAAGAAATATTTACTTAAGACGACAAAACCATTACGTGCACACGATTATACGCCTGTTATAACATAATATATTGCTTGAGCACGACAAAAAATTTAAACCACAGCCGGTTAAGGTTATATTTGCCACCTCATATCACTAAAAGTGCCACCCTTCTTTTTAAGATGGAATAAAAGAATGGCTATCTGCATGAATATAATAGGGGGAATAAGAAATTAGTGGTTGAGAAAAACATAGTTGTCCGGGGAGGGGGCGTGATATTGACTTCCCACCTTCGTATTTGTACATTAGAGGTCAAAACCGGGACACAAAGCCCGCCAATGCTGGCCGGGTGGACTGTGGAGTGGGCCGGGCCTAATTTATCAATAATAATTTCGGATTGGACGATTTTTTATATGTCATTATAGCCTTATTATTTTAGGCAAATGCCAATAAGTAGAATAATTTAATCACAATAAAGGGTATTTTTCGATACTTTTATTGTAAGTTTTATATCAAAAATATAGAACTTGCAATGTAAAATTCTCAAGCCGGAATTGTAATTCGGGACGAGTCGGGCCGGGCCTAAAATAATAAGTTTTGAGTCCGATCAAGACCCTAGTTTGAATTCTTGTGGACGTAAAATATTTTATTTATTGCCCCCTCCACCCAGCCTCATAATTACTATATACAAGGCTGGTATTATAATTTTGACTACTTAGTTAATAAAGTAGCTAAAAACATATCCAATTTTGACATTTTAATCAGAGGTGCACCCAGGATTTTTCAAAAGGGGGGAGTGTGAGGGTAAAATAGAAGTGGGAAATTAATGAGGTATATTGTCATTTAGACCATTTTTATTGCATTTATTAAAATGATCATTTAGCAACCCGGGCCAATGATTTTAATGCTGCTTTTTAATTTAAATTTTTTTTATTTTATTGTGTTATAAAAGATTTTTTTCCTAGGTCCATCCTAGATTGATAGAATTTCTGGTAGGCTGCGTTAAAAATTTCATTCATTTAGGTTTATTATTTTTGGTTGTATTTCTCTTGACCTAAAAAAAAATTCTATAGTTTTAGGGCTTATAAATGAATGACATATTGAATGGAGAAAAATGTTTTGTTGAAGTGATTCTAGCATCAACTTTAAGATTTAGGAAAGGTTGATCATGTTGATGACTATAGGTGTATTGGAATACTTTATAATAAAATTTTAATATGAAGGTTATTATTAATAATAATTCATTTAATATGTATGGATCCTTTTTTAGTTCTTCCTCCATCCCTCGATAAATGACATAACTACCTTACGTGCTAATCAATGCTGAAAAAGGGTGGGCGTAAGGGGATAAAAATGGGTTTTTATATGACCAAAAGGGTATTTTATAGTATTTTAACAAAAAAGCCCCAATAATGAAGACAAGCCCTTTCCCAAGGGGAAAGCCCTATTTTTTGGCTAAATTCGTATTTTATTTTTCAAAAATTTTATGAAATATTAGAGAACTATAAAAAGATACAAAAATTAAGTAGAATATCTTACATTTATAATTAATATTTCCTTGTTTAAAATTAAAACCAAAAAAATGAGTTTGACCTATTATATAAAGCCCACAAAGCCTTTGCAAAAAATTGTATATATTTTGTTTTTTGGCCCTTTAAGTTAGTGCTTTTTTAAATGATAAGCCCTTAAAAAATCTCTTTAAAGCTGGCTCTTTCTTTCCCCCAAGCCTATTATTAACATTTATGAACTCGAACTTTACAAATCTGAACTTAAATCCATAGCTAATATCATGATAATATACCAAGTAGGTTGGAAAAGTCGGCAAAATATTTTTAGACCCAATATTTCATTCCAAGATTTATACATTAAACCTTTTGAGGCACAAACTGATAAACTTCCGTTAAAAAAGCTTCTTTTTTAAAGTCTTTAAATAAAGAATTAGTTAATCTAAGACATAAAAAATGGAGGTCTCTGATGTAGAATAACGATAAAAAAACTAAATTAAATAAATGATAGCAAAGGAAAAAAAAATTTTTAATTAGGGGAGGCGGGTCGAGACACAACAAAATTATAACTTTTTTAATTTATTAGAGAATATTAGTTTTTAAGTATAATATAACTAAAACAATGAAAATAGTGTTAATTTTATATCAGGAATAAAACTTTTTTTTACAAATGAGGACAAATTTGTGGGATCTGATCTATATTGGTCAAACTGTATTTTTGTCTGATTACCCCTGCTGTCATATTAGCTTTGATAATTCAATTTATTATTCTCTGTGTCTGCCCAGCGTTCAACCTGATTAGAGCTCAATACATAACTCCAATTATATCAATATATTTTTCCAATTGACATTAATCCCAGATTACGCACTTAATTTCACCTATCACCCAAAAACATTAAAAATTTAGGTCAACCACATCTACCTCGAATAGGTAATATTCATTGCTCCGCTAACGTTCATGATATAAAGCCAGGGCCATTACATGTACGGCGGCCTCTAAGTAGAAGAGAGGCTGTGAGGGGGTGGTTTTTTAGCAGACTTAATTCTGCATGCGCCGTTTAATTTTCAAAAATTCCGGCAATCAGCAGAATTAACTTGCTTTCTTATATTATTATATATTTTTCTTAATCTCCTACTGATGTCTGTTCTTCTTGGAAATTCTAGTGTATTGAATGATTTCAAACCCAGTCTATATACAATCAAGCTTGATCAAATGAGTAAATATTTCGCAAAAAAAATTTTTGAAATTTAATTTATGAAATGAAAGATTTAGGTTCCCCCATATCCATAAATGGCACCATAACTATTTAAGGCTTAGATTTATTTAACCCCGAGTAAAGCGATAATGTTGCCCGTGGGTTAAGTGATATTCATTTGCACGGCGACGACATAGGCTTTCACAGGCAGGGCCTAATGCCAAAATAAGCTACAAAGCAGCTTCGAGTGGTTGCATATGTGTGCTATTTTTCAAGAAAAAAGCCCCTGAGTTCAGAATCGGTGTCCAAAAGCCCCCCATGCCCGGTGTCGGGCCACCGAAAAATAAGCCTGGCCTCAATTTAAAACGCGTAGAAAAAAAATAATAAGGGACCGGGCCAATTTTTATTTTTCATTTGTCTTATTCTTTATAGTGTTAACAAAAACTAAAATGATACATTCATTATCATACGATAAATGCTTTTTTTACTTCTAAACTCTGTATTTTATAGCTGATATAAAATTTCTGGGCCGTATCCAGCAGGACTAAGCCGAAAACAAATTAGGTTTAGGCCGAGCTAAAGCAAAGGTTTGGGCAGACGAGGATCCTAAATTATAAAATCTGTCTGGCAAGCTGGGCCGTAATAGCACGGCTTGGTTTGAACTCTACTGTGCACTGAATCAACCCCAAACCTCCTGCGTGTAAGACATATGGCTTTTGCCGAATTCGCCATTTTTTCGATTTCCTCTGTATAGCCATGTCTGATTTTAGAAAAATATAAGTTGAGATAAGGCCACATTATAGATTTCAAAAATTTTAGCGAACCATCATATTGCCTGACATCCAGTTTTAATTCCCGCCCTTGTCAAGATTAGACAACTTATGCAACACCATGATGAAAGTGTGAGCCAGAGTTTTGACAGCGATAGATCAAATGTGATTTGGGGGACAGGAAAAACATGTTAATGTCATCGCAATTTTTATATGTTGGATTATTAAAGAAATCGTCGGATTTTCTAGAGCAACGACAGTGGATTAAATAAATCATTAAATTTTCGCGAACAAAGAAACAATTAGCAAGATTGGAGCACATTCATTACGACTGATTGATTTGGACGGCAGGTCGCACCTTTCATTTTTCAAAATAATAAATAATAAGTTACTTTTTTGGCCATAGATACGTTATACCAATTTTCATTATCAGCAGGGCTGTCTTTTCAGAATAACTGAAATGAGATTCATTCATATACGAACCACTTTATACTCCTTTAGGATTAATTATGTATGTGCGAGTTGGTTATTTAACATTTTTTATTACACAGGTCAACAAATTTTTGAGAGTTAAATTACAGAGATCAAATCTGCCATCCTAGGGACTTTTAATTCCGTTTATCGTTTTAATCAAACTTAGTTGGTCAGCTATAAACATTGAAAATTAAGAAAAAAAGACAAAAAACAAAAAAGATTTAAAAACAAAAATATATCGAAATTTTTTTTACATATTCACAACAGCTAAATTCAAACTCCAAATTTTTTATTAAAAACCGATAATATATCGTGTCGTATTTAAGTTTGGATGCGAAATATGCTGAATTATCTATGCTGATGTAGAGCTTAATATACTAAAAGATTTCATTTCTCATTATTTGAGATGATAAATATAAGTTACAAGGAATTTTTATGAAAAAAAGATTCTTAAATTTTTTTAAGGGTATTTTCTGTCAATTTGATCAAAAAAGGCCATTTTTCGATATGGACGGATCTAAGGAAAGGCGGAAGAAACTAAGAAGGAAAATATATATGATATAAGGCTATTTAGGGGATGCATACTTTTATGTTTTCATAAACTTGCTTTTTGTGACATTGATATTTGTTGACCTGTGTTGTTAGCGTATCTAATTCTCACAAAAATGTGCCCAGCTAGGCCAACATGTATTTGCAATTTGGTATTACTAACTAGATAACCAGGTATAGATTTCGCGAAGGAACCGACAAATGACCGCGTTATTTTATGCAGAATAACCATTGGGGATTACGACAGAAGCAATTAAGCATTTGCGCTCCAGCCCTTAGGGCAAGTCTTGGTCAGTTTTGGTTGGGGAAATAAATTTTCTAGGTGTGTCTATAACCCCTAGGGTCAGCAGGATCCTTGAAATGACTCGCATTCTCCGGGTTACTACAGCACGCAGGCTACAACCCTGGCAAAAACAAAATGCCTGAGTCATTAAACTGCTAAAACAATGACTCTTTACCCTTCATCTATTGAAATAAAAAATATATCTGTCAGGTACCCTTTATCGCACGACTCGCTTTAAAGGGTGGTGATTGAATCAAGAATCCTGAAATTTATATGTAGGGCAAAATGGCATACGGAAATCTATAAGTTTCGAAATATTATTACGAGTAGGCCAACAAGTTAAAAATACTCCTATATATATACACTTTCACAAATTGAGCGACTTAGTGCGTGAACTTAATTTTAGCCCCAATAGGGGGGGGGGTGTAATGATTGGGTAATATGAATGGATAAAAAGACAATTTTTATATAATAACTAATTGGAGGACAATTAAGCATTTCCAACTATTCAAGATGTGAGAAAAATTGCATGGTATGGGACTAATTAACCACAATTTTAAATTTTTCCTTAAAATGAAACTGGTTTATTATACCATCCTGTAATCCAGCAAAAATTCCGGGGTAAAAAATAAAGGTCAACGTTCTCGTTTTTTTAGTAGTGGCTCTTTTACTTGATAAATTCTTTTACCTATTTTTATAATTCACCTGAATTTGCAGTACAGACTAGGATATTGAACAACACCTCGAATAAAGAATTATTTTAGATTTAAATATGAATTTGGACGATGAAGTTATTTTTGGATATTTAAAAAAATAATATTGGTTCAAGATAACAAAGCCCGCATAACATTAAATTTTTTTCCCCTTTTAATTTTTAGATTGGAATTTAACTTAAAACGTCTGACATGTTATTACTGCCAAGGTATTTGTTGTTTTTGTTTTGCCCTGTTCTACTGTGCCTGAACTTTTCAAACGCATTTGATTGTGACGCTATGTAATTATAAGTCAACCGACACTTCACTCCATTACCCTAATTTTGGGGCTATTGCGCTCCTTTTTTGTTATTGTTGTTTTTCAAATTAGAAGGGCATTTGGATAATGTGCTCTTTTTTAATAAACCCATTTTTAGGCATTTATTTTCGGTAATTTTGAACTTTCATACCCATTGTGATTGGTTTTTCAGAACTTTATGTTAAACATCCTACTCCACCTTTATGAAGACGTTCCATTTGTCGGTCTTAATACTAGCATTTTGACTTATTTCCTTTCTTTTTGCCCATAACCTTTCCACCTATCGCCACTCGTCCACCACCAGCCTCTGCTTTCTTTCGAATACCCGGTTTTTTAAGGCCACCCAACTAATTATTATTGCAAGAAAACATTTTCAAATTTTTGAGTGGTTGCTTCAAACCCTTGCCCCTCGGTATGTTAAAACATTTTTAATATAATAAATAATAAGTAGTCCTACTTCAAGCCCCTCCGATAAAACCAATTCCATTCATGGTCAATCTTATATAACATAAATATTAAAAAAAACGTGGTTGACAAAAACTTTCAATGGTACACATATATCTTTATATGCGGAATTACCACATACCCGGATTCTGTCAAGCCTACTCCTGAGGCGCGCTCCTGTCTAAAATATGCCCGCCCTAGACGCAAGGTGAACTACCGCATTCTTGAATTCTATAAAGCCTAACGGGGGCGTGAAGAGCCCCGTAACTAATGTGTTCCGCCCCCCCCCCCTAGACGCATTCCCGGGTTTAAATAAGCACAGCCGGAGAAGCTCCTTTGCATCGCGTAAATGATATGTATTTTTGTGGTATAGCGAAATGAAAAGTTCCAATAAGATTTAAAGTTATGAAAATTAGATAAACACTATGCATGAAAGATAACTTTAAATTATAATGAAAGGTTATTGACAGTAGGAATCATAAAATTGTATATATATAGTAACAATATAAACATCTATAGCAATTAAATTGGCAATATTGCTGTGCACGCAGGAAGCTTGGATTCGAATCTTCGTATTACACATGTGCAACCAATTTGAAGCTGATGATTGGCCTGTTCAGGTAGCCTTAAACCAAACCTGGGACATTATGTGTGCTTTGGCAAAAAGCACACGGGTTTTCGGCCATAGTAAAAAAACCCATTTCCTGCTTAAAAGGGGCATAAAATAGGACCGATTTTTCAAAATAAACTTCTAGGAGCTTTTACAAAAAAAACTAACGCGATTTTTTTTTTACAAAATTTAAACACTATGATCAAATTTGCTTTCATTTTTATTTATTATGGGTGCTGTATCAGGTTCGTATACATCTTCAATTACTTAATTTGGTGTTTTTAAATAATTTGCCTCGTTATATCTATGGTGATTAAATGAATAATTAGTTTAATTAACTACCATATACAAAAAATTTTTGAATAAAGCTGTACGATATCTAATGTTCGAATTACTAAATCTCCTTCCTTAATTAATACAAAATTGACACCAAAATTGCATCATAACTCTCAAAAATTGTTGACCTGTGTATTATATCTATCCATTCGGTTTGGATTAGATGTATGTTAATATAAGGTTTTAAAGATAGGGAAATGTTAGGCTAAGGTGATTTTGAAGTTAGGGTCAGATTTTGTTTAGTTTGGGTTAAAATTAATGTTTATCAGATCAAATAATATACTAAATTTTGCATTTGAGATGAATAAATTATATATGAATGTAGAAGAGAGCTAATGTAGAATCGCGAGTGTAACCTCTTTTCCCGCTTTTTTTGCATATTACATTTATCTATGTATTACCCTAAAAAGTTGACCTTTTAATTAGGATTAGGTATTTTTTCTATAATAGGATATAAATAAATTTATTGTTGTTACCATAAATATTAGATCTCATAGAAAAAATTATTTTATATTTGCTTTCTTATTGGCAGGTTATTTATTCTAATTTTGTATAAAAAAATACATTTTAATAAGTCACCGACTAGGCTTAATTTTTTAACTTTGCTTAACCCGCGAATGGTAGGGTGATTTGTTACGCGAATGCTATAGTGGGGTCCACAGCGGGGTCTATACGGACCCCAATTTTAAACCTCTATAACTTTAAGAGTTTTAAAGCTATGACCTTTATTTTTTATTATTTTGAAGAGAAATACGTACTCTTTAATTATAAACTAATATAAGTTATCATTAATGAATATTGTTAATTTTATTTGACACAAAGTATAAAAAAATCTGAAATTTTAAAATTTTTATTTTTTATATTAGGGCACGTGCAAAGTGAGTTTTTATTTTCGTAAAATTTTTTCAAAAATTTTTTATTTCAGAAAAAGCATTTTATGTGCATATATTAAGTTTGTCAACTTTAAAAATTTGCGTTTCAATACAAAATAAAATTTTTCAAAATTTTGTTTTTACGAAAATAAAAACTCGTTTTGCACGTGCCCTATTTATCAAAATTATTAATTAAATCGTGTTAATAGGTCGGGTAAAACATTTTATAAAAGATTCATGGGGGGGCCCCCCCCAACTAAAATACCAATTAAATATAAAATTAAATTACATTCAAAATATTTTTAAATATTTAATTTTAAAATCTCCCTTCCCCTCAAATACTAGTTAAATATTTTTTTTATATAAATTCATTACATAATTGTATCATTAATATGAAAATTTATTGCATATAATATATCAATAATATAATTTTTTTAATACCATATAATATATATTTGTTTGTATAAACATTATTTATAAAAGTCCTTAATGATAACTCAAATTTTAAAATGCAAAATTAAGTAACAATCATAAGAATCAGTAGATTTCAAAGCCCGCAATGAATTTTTTTTGAACCCCCCCCCCCCCCCCCTTCCCCCCCAGCTTTACAACTTGCTACGCCCTTGCTTATAAACTAGATATTTTACAAAGAAAATAAGAAAATTTCTATCATTATTATACATTTCAAACTTTTTGTATACTTGATATGTAAAACTATTAAAAATTAATACTTAGAAAATAGGTTGCAATTTTTTAGTTTAAGTTTGATGTGGAATTATCATGGCTTTTAACATTGAAATTGAGAGCCTTACAGTGCTATTAGTGGGTTAATATGTAAAACCATTTAAAAAATTATTTAAAAAATATGGTTGCAATAAGTTTAATTTTACATTGAGGCAAAACATTGTTTTCAACAGTGAAATTTAGAGTGTGGGGCTCATACGGACCCCTATAGAATTTCTCAAATTTTCTTATTTGATTTAGACCAAATTTTAATTATTATTTTTGTTCATTATGTAATTAAAAAAAAAAATTTGACCCATAATATATTCTTTGAAGATATTCAAAATTTAAAATATGCTGGGATCCAATTAATTTTTTAAAGCTTCGGACTTTATTTATATTTTATAAAATATAAAAATTTTAATTTTTTTAAGAGGTATTATAATGTAAAAAATATTTAAGGGCTGAAAATTTTTTAAGAGTCTTGTTGAAATGAATATCCCTTATGTTTGAGATTTAATAAAAAAAATTTTTTCTAAATATACTTAGAGCTCTCATAGTGTTAGAAAATATTGTAAAAAATGGGTAACACTTTTTGATGTAAAACTTAAATTTTAAAAATTTTAAATTTTCCTAATTTTTTAAACGAATGAAGTCTAAACGCGGCTCTTTCAATCAGTGCTGATGATATCCGAAAACGATTTAAATAAAATTATAGATCTTTTAAAAAAGGGTTTAGACTCTAATTCTAATGTTCGTTTATCTGGTAATTATTAACTTAATATAATTTTAGCTGAAAGGGACATTAAGGAATTTGAATTAAAACCTAATTACTTATTTTTATTGTTAACTATAATATCCAAAGCTGATTTAGAGCCTTTGGTTCGTCTTAGTGCTGCAATCCTTTTCAAACATTTTATTCAAAAAAATTGGAAAGTAATTATTATTATTATTATTTTTAAGGAAAATTTTGAAATTGAAATATCAGTGACTGATAAAGACATAATCAAAGAACAATTAATAGATATATTGACAAAGGTACCAGACAATGTGCAAAAACAAGTAAATATTATTTATATATATGTAAGTTAAATGTTGCCATTTGTTTGATTGGTAAAGAAGACTTCCCCTTAAAATGGCCATCTTTTTTACAATATATAATAAAGAAACTACAGAGTGGAGACTTAATAGTGATTAACAGAGTTTTACAATGTGTTAACACAATGTTTGACAAGTTATTTTGAATGTAATTAAATGTAGGTATTGTCATGAGGAAAAGTCAGATCAACTTTGGTTGGAAATTAAATATGTCCTCACTAATTTTGCATTACCTCTAACAGAGCTATATAAAGTATTATCTTAATAAATTGTATAATTATATATTTCATTGAAAATATCTTTGGAAATCAGATTATTATTTCTTTTTTAAAATTTTGGGGATTTGTGTAAAAAATCTATAAAACCCATGGTTTTGTATTTGACTAAATGTGATATTTGTCAGGTGTATGTTAAATTAATAATTTTTTATCCATAAAATGCTTTGTATATTTGCATAATTTCGTGAGGTTCTGGCGAAATAGAATTATGAGATATTAAAATTGGTTTGCCATTTTTACATTTCCCATAGAGGTTTATATTTTTAATCTCAGAAAAATTAGCTCACTCATTTTGGATAGAAAATAAATGTATGCATGCAAACCATTGCAATTTAATTCTTTTGATTTTTCGAATTGTATATTGTGACATTTTATTAAAATAATTGGAAAAATTAAAACAACATACAATTTTAAAATTAAAAAACAACACTGGTCAACAAAATTTGGACGACCCTAAGTACCATTTATGGCAACTATGGTTTTTGGTCAAGTTTTGCTGATCACGAATCTGAAATTAGAATTTTAGCCAATGCCTCAGATTTTTAGATTTGGTATCAAAAATGAGATTTTTTAATTTTTGGGGTATTTTGGGCTTCTATATCATAAAACCTATGGGTAGTAACAAAAGTTTAAATATATTTAGATAACGGAAACATTCATTACACTGGGCAACAAAATTTGGACGACCCTAAGCATCATTTATGGCAACTATGGTTTTTGGTCAAGTTTTTGGCGTTTATCACGAATATGAAATCAGAATTTTAGCCAATGCCTCAGATTCTTAGTTATTTGGTGTCAAAGTTGAGATTTTTCGATTTTTGGGCTTCTATACCATAAAACCTATGGGTAGTAACAAAAGTTTAAAAATATATTTAAATAACGAAAACATTCATTAATAACATAAGGCGTTTAAATTTTTTTATAATATTTAATTTTTTTTTATTTTGCATTTTTATAAAATTAGTGGTTTTCGTCATAAAATCCGTTTTTTGATCCTAAATAACTTAGTAAATTGGTAATAATTTTAGGTAATTTTTTTAGATATGTTTTTTATAAGGAATCTGAACATGCCAATAGATTTTTTGGAAAATCAATAGTTAAAAAAATTTTGGGAATTTTTTTCTGAACTTTGGACGCGGTTCAAAAAAAATTGGAGGCATTGGAAAAAAAACTAAACCCGGGATCGTTATCGCAAGAAAATTCTCTACAAAACCCTCAAAAAATTGTTTATGTTGTTTTTTTTGTTGTCCAGTGTTATTAATGTAAGGCGTTTTAATTTTTTTATGATATTTAATTTTTTTTTATTTTTTCATTTTCATAAAATTAGTGGTTTTCGTCATAAAATCCGTTTTTTGATCCTAAATAACAAAGTAAATTGCTAATAATTTTAGGTAATAACCTTTTTTAGATAAGTTTTTTATAAGTAATCTGAATATGCCAATGGATTTTTTGGAAAATTTATAGTTAAAGAAATTTTGTGAATTTTTTTCCAAACTTTGGACGCCGTTTAAAAAAAATTGGAGGCATTGGAAAAAAAATTGGGATCGTTATCGCAAGAAAATTTTCTACAAAACCCTCGAAAAATCGTTTATGTTGTTTTTTTTGTTGTCCAGTGTAATTGGCGAAAAATTAGAATAAATAAATGATTGATGAGGGTAAGCTTACCTCATTCACCTCGCTACAAATAAAAACTGAGTTTAAGCTATAAAATGTAAAGTTACGATCGGGGAATTAAACAAATTGAATCTTTATTGCCCAATAATTCAAATGTTTATAATTTATATATTTCCCCTATATAGGAAATTGCCAAAAAAATCCTCAATTTTTTAACTTAATATCTACTTTGTCATGGCATTTGTCTTAAAATTCCATTCGAATTCATTCTTCTCTCCAACCTCTATCTTACTAATAATAGTTGCCTAAAATGTAATTATTTTGATTCATTTTGATATATAAGGAGGATATCCGTTCTAAAAACTTTTCCGTCTTAAACATTTTTTCTTATACCTGACCTGATAACGGCAATAATTGATAGTTATTTTGTATTAATAAGCGAGTAATTAAAGCCTTGTTGCATCAGACATTTGACTTTTCTAATTAAAAAAACGTTTGGTAAAAAGGCCTTCAATAAAAATGTACTTTAAGCAGCTCAACCCTAGAAAAATTGTACATTTACAATAAAAGGGATATAAATGGTCCAACAATATATAAATTGGACCACTGTAACAATTATAAAGCCCTATTAAATAATTTAATTTAAAATTTTCGCTAAATAATAAAAAAATCAAAATAAAAGGCGTTTAAATGATGATCAGCTTCGATGAGAATACAGGACGGTTGCGAACTAAACAACACTGTTAAATTCGTTGAAAATTAAAGATGTCTTGCCATTTTGTAGCCTGGTTGTATTAAAATATATTTAACCGGGGACCCTAGCATATCTCTAATATATTATGCAAATTTGTTTTAAATTTTTATGACTTTTCGCTTGTATATATAAATCTATGTAAAAATAAGTGCTCTAAATCTAAAAAATTTGTTTAGAAATTAGAAGAAAACCTGAGCTTTAATATAAATTTAAATTGGAAAAATAAATATTTTTTACGTAGGCTAATCAATATAAAATTACTAAATTACAGATTTAGTTAATTCCTGCTATTTTTAATATTATTTATAGGAAACATTGAATCTTTTTGATCAATATGCCTCAAACCCTAATGCTACTCAAGTCATTACACAAACACTCGTGTTGATAGCTGACATCTATTATAGCCTTATATATCAAGTTGCTATCTTTTGTTTAACTTTCGCACATATCTATAGTAACTTTAGTTTATAAATTTGTTTTAGTCTATCAACATTGTAAATTAATAAGTTCGATTCAAGCTATAATTTTTTGTTTTTTACATTTACCAAAATTCTTTATCTTTTTACATGAAAAAGAATGTTGAAATGAAATCGCAAATTGTTGTAAATTTGAATTATTAAATATTGAATAAATTTTTGCGCTTTTATGTTCGGGTAAGTATAAATTAGCAACTAAGTAGTTTTCGAATAAAGCTTACTGTAATGACACCAAGATGTTGAATGTAAATAATTACAATATGTTTTTCCATAACTTTTGACGGGTAACCAAAAAATAAACTTGAGGTCGAGTTTAGAGAATATTCCGCCGGCGGAATATTTCCTTTGTACTTTGACATCAATATGTATTACAATTGCGTCTTTTTGTAGTTATTCTCAATTTGTTCACTTCGCCGAGTTATTTAATATGGCGTTATTTTGTGTTATAATAAAAATATACTACAATAACTAAAGATAGGTAAGAAGTTAATCCAGTAAAAAGTTTAATTAAATTATAATTATTGCTTAAGTTAAATTTTTAACTGGAATTATGTATATTATAGTGTATTTGGGTTAAAAATTTTGTTAATTAATCTATACTACATAGTTTTTTGGTTAACATACACATTATTGCTATTGTATATTGTAAAAATTTTAGGATTTGCCTGAATACTTTGAGGATAATTTATCCATATGGATGGACAATTACCTAAGGATGTTAACGTGGAAGGATAAAGAAACGGAAAACCAGGTTTGTATCACACAGGTCGACAAAAATCGCTGAATGAAGGAAATTATGATAGTTGGGAGAAATAATCCACATGATGGCCTTATCTCATAAAGTTTTTCTTCCGAAGTTTCTTCAAATTTCTTATTTTCTTAGACATAAATCAAAAAATTGGCCAAACCAAATTGACACTAAAAAATATTTCTTTTTATATTAAAGTCACTTTTAACTTATATTTTTTATCTCAAATAATGAAAAATTAAATTTTTAAGTATATATCGAGCTTTTACATCAACATTTAGGTTATAAATAGGCACCCCACCCGTAAGTAGGACACAATTTGATTTCGGTTTTAAAATTAAAACATTATTTTAAGTTTAATACAGTATAGTTGTTTTAAATTAAAAAAGAATTTTTGCAAATTTTTTGTTTTGACATTTTTTTAAAATTTAACGTATATTTTTACAAAGTTTGATTAGAGAATAAACGGATTTGGGAATCCTTAAGATATGAGGTGTGGTCTATACAATTACCTCTTAACTCTCAAAAATCGAGTTGTATATATAATGAATTACAATTATTACGGTTTAACTAATTTAAATCATTTGCAACACAAAATATTTACATTGCCAAATAATATTTTTTTATTAACAATTAATTTAAGCAGGTTAATTAAAAACAAATTTAGGGTCGGACCATGTCGTGCTGTTAATTTTCTTCATATGTTTTTAATAGGAGTTATATTTCTTATCTTTTATATCATAGTTTATTTTAAAATTTACATTGACGTATGTTTTTTTGGGCTGCTAAGAGGCGACGGCCATAACCCCTCGGGTCTAAGGCATGTCAAAACTCCGGGAGTCGGGAAGGAGTCCATCAACTCCGGAGTTCCGGAGTTTTATTTTTTTGGAATTTGCTAGTAAACATTAGCTTATTGAAAATATTGGAATTTGTATTTTTGTAGTCAAAACTCATTTTTGTTTAATGAAAGTTGTAAATAAATGAAAGAGCAGCTAATTATGTAATAATTACATATATTAACTAGCAAATTTTAATAAAAAACTCCAGAGTTTATGAACTTCTTCTAGATTTCGGAGTTTTGACATTCCCTACTCGGGTCAATGAAATTGAGTGTCCCCGATAATACCATAATATCCATTTAAATGACGTCGACCTTATTTGGAATAGTACAGCATGTCGGCTTTACAACCTTGGCGATAGGGTCATTCACCTGCTAGACACTCCCCCTTGCCCTTCATCTCAAGTGGTGTCATAACTGTCAGGGCATTGCTCTTTTAGCCCTGTCGGGTATTAGGCAACTGCCCAACCTATACCACGATTCAAAAATTTTTATTTTTTCACGAATTCGCTGTTTTAAATATAATAAATTGCTCACTTGCTGAAAAGTTTTGAAATTAGTTGCCGTCGTGCCTGTTTTAAAAACGTTTCGATCCGGCCCGAGCCGTAGCGTAAATTGCTAAAACTGAAACATGGCTACATTACACAGGTCGACGAATATCAATGTCAGAAAATATATGAAAATATAAATGGATACATTCCCATTATGGCCTCATCTTATATATATTTTCCGTTTTTCGTAGTTTCTACGCCTTCGGCTATTTTTTGACCAAAGCGACGAATAATGCGAGCTAAAAATTTCTTCTAACTTTATTTTTATCTCAAATAACGACAAATAAAATTTCTAAGTATATCAAGCTCTTACATCAAATAGATTATAAAATATATTTGGCAACCCAACCTAAATAAACCCAATTTATTGTCGGTTTTTAATAAAAAATAATATTTTGAGTTTGAAATTAACTGTTTTAAATATAAAATTAAATTTTCAATATTTTTTTATTTTGTTTTTTGACATTTAGAAAATTTACTATGTTTATACTGACCTACTAGGTTTGAATAGAAACGGTAAAATTTTAATATTCCTAAGATGGCAGGTTTGATCTTTGTATTTACCTCATTTATCTCATTTTACCTGTTATTTGCCGTTTCGTATGTCGGCGAGCACCTTTGAATTCAAGCTTTTCAAATCTGCATCGTTTTATTATTATTTTATTTGATAAAGGACTTGGACGAATATTCTTTAACCGCCCTAAAAACTAAAATTTGCAAAATAGCTATGATATACCTGCAAAAATACGAAGAAGAGTTTAAACGTTACACGATATCCTTTTTTGAAATGATATGGAAACTTTTAATTCAACTCCACAATGGACCAAGGAATGATATCGTATAATATTGTTTTATATCAAGGAAGAATTTGCTTACAAAACTTGGTATATACGCCAAGGAGAAAAAACCCCTCTTTTTTGATTAGATCAGTAGAATTTCTTATTTAAATCATTATATATACCTCAGTATTATTATTTTACACCAATTCAGGCTTATAAATTAATTAATCTGATCAAGGTTGCTATAATACCGTGTACAGTTTAGTTTTGTTAATATGCTTAGGTAATTAACCCTTATCAAATGTCCTATTGTCATGCCTAAATGTTTAGAAATACTGTTAATAATTGGTATCTATCAAAAAAAAATTTGTTTATATAATACTTGTCAAAAATTTGCAAATCTCACCACACACATTTACAGACAAAATATTATTTTTAATTGTTTTATATTTTAATTTTATTCCATGTTTTATGGCGAATAGCTTTTTATCTCTGGGATGGAATACGTGTCGTTAGTGATTAAAAAATGTGAAACGCTCAAAGACCTTCTCCCTGCTGTAATGTCAGAAAGCTCTTCTGTTCTTTCCCATACCCCACCTGTAGATTGGAAAGCTGCCTTTTGTCAAAAGGTGTTTAATGGGCTTATCCTACCAAACATTGTCTTACGGGAAAATGATGTTGAAAACTTTGAAGACAACCCTTACGAATACATTCGTTTCGATTTGGAATCTTCTGGTTATCCTTTTTTTAAAAATTTTTTGTGAATTCAAATTAAAAAATGATTAAATCCGTTTACTGGTCAAACATTGTAAGCTAATTAGCTACCATAAAAAAACAAATGAGATTTAAAAATATTAAAAAAAAAGTTTTTTAAGTTTAAAAAAATTTCTATATTTTAAATGTAAGGCAAAAAACCGTTGAGATGCAATATAAAAAACGAGGTCGCAAATGTCAATTTAAATTGATTTTTCACGTAAACATATATTATTTTTTATAGTAGCTCCTTAAAAGACTCAATAACCGAGTAATTAATTACGAAAATTTTATGGTGTTTAATTTTTTAAAATAAAGGTGTCCCGCTCGGTGCCGGCCCTTTTAATATGAGTATATTGGGTTGGATCGCTAGCCATTTCTTCGATTCGGGACCTTTAAATTAATATTTAAATATTTTATAAACATATTTTTTAATAGGTAAAAGTAAAATAGCCATGTTTACCACACTGAAAACGTTTTAGTAAGTTCTATCCTTTAACAATTTAAAATTTCTTTTTTTGCATCTATTACCACACCTAAATTTATTGGTAACCTTTATAGTTAATTAATAACACTGGACAACAAAAAAATCAACAAAAACAATTTTTACAGGGTTTTTTAGAGAATTTCCTTGCGATAACGATTCCGGTTTTAGTTTTTCTCCCAACTCCGTTTTTCAATTATACGTTCAAAGTTAAGAAAAAAATTCTAAAAATTTCTTTACATTAATTTTCCAAAAAATCTATTGTCATATTTAGATTTCTCATGTAACATTTCTAATAGAGGTTTTTACTAAAAATTATAAGTAATTTACTTTCAAGTTATATTAAAAAACGAATTTTATGGCAAAAACCACTAATTTTACAAAAATAAAAATAAAATTAAATATTTTAAATCAAACGCCCTACGTTTAATGATTGTTTCCTTAATCTAAATATATATTTATACTTTTGTTTCTACTCATTGGTGTAATAATATAGAAGCCCGAAATACCCCCAAAACTGGAAATCTTTTAGACATCAAATAACTAAAAATCTGAGGCATTGGCTAAAATTTTAATTTCATATTCATAATCAGCACCAAAAACTTGACCAAGATCAATGGTTGCCATAAATGATGCTTGAGGTCGTCAAATTTTGTTGTCAAGAGTAATTTACACGTCGACAAAAAATTTCACTAAGTTAAATATTATCTGATTAAAATAGTAACTTATGTATTACTTAAATCCCGTTTTTTGAAACTAGTTATATTGAGTTAAAGTAAGACATAATAAAAAATGCTCTGTTTTAATTTATACCTTAGCCATAATTCCGATTTTTTTTCTTTTGTAAATGTGAAAAACGTTTCATGATGTTGCAATTTGCATTTTTTATTTTACCCAATTAGTTTAAATAAATTATAAAATTTCTAAAATCAAGAAACAAAGTATTATTTTATTAGTCAGTTTTTCATAATTGAGTCTAGCCAATAAAAAATTTAAATTTGAGTTTGGACATGTTAACACAAACACCAGATGTTAAAATTTAAACCGGGCCGTAATATTCCGGCATGGAGTTTGGTTTTATATTAGGCCCGGCTAGAATTTGCAAATAAGTTATATTACTATAATTTTTGCCTATATATCAATAAAAGCTAACCATTAAATAACAAAAAATTCAAAAATATATCTAGACGTGTTTGAAAAAAGTTTAGGATTAAAAGGGGGATATATTATATCCCTATTGTGAGATCGTATAGGTATTCTTTAATTCGACCCAAAAATGTCGATATGCGTTATGTAAATCTATTAAAATTTGGCAGCTGTAAGTTGTGCTAATATATAGGAATACCTAGATTTAAATTTAATATTTTTTAAGTTTTTTTAAATTTAAACTCTTAATATTGACATAATGATAACACAGCTTGGCAAATATTTGAGATATGTGAGCTAACTTGGCAATTTTGGAAATTTTAAATCCATTTGTCGTTTATTCTAATCAAACTTTGTAAGCCAGCTTTAAGCATATGTTTGAAAAAATAAAAACAAAAATAAATTGAATAAATACTTTAATTATATATTTGACCATTTTAATTTCTCACCTATAGTCTTGATGATTCAAAAATACAAAATCTTTATACAAGGCCCTTCATTTGTAGATTAATTCGCTGCTGTTTTAAACTTTGCCGAACATTTATTGATTTTTGTTGACCTTAATCTGCCAAGTAATAAAATATTAATCTTGATCTAATATTACATGCTAATGTTAAAATTATCAGCAATTTCATTATTTAAAATATTGAAATATCTTTTGCAACACAATAATTTAATTAAAATATAAAGTTGACCATTTAAATAATCTTTAATTTTTACTTATAGTTGCATGAACCATTAATTTTGTAACCAAGCTCGACAAATTTTTGCGAAATATTAGTCAAAATCCGTTTACCGTTTTTATAATTTTTTTGAAAAAATGTTAATAAAAAAGATTCAAAAACAAATAAAATAATGCATGGTTTAGGTTAAAGTGCAACCTTCTCTAATACCTAGATAACTTAAAAATGTTATAAGATGAAAAATAAAGGTTTCAGTTGATTTCAAAAAAAAAATCAGGAATTTTTGAGGTTGCAAAAATAGTTAATTTTGCCCTTTTCAGCCCTTCAGTTGTCCTCAAATGTTTTTGTTTGCCCCCCCCCCCAAAATACATGGAAATTTTGTTTTTGCCCCCCCCCCCCCCCTCCAAATACCTATATGTTCAAGTATTTTTAAGCAAAATGGCTGGACACCATGTCCCGTACATTCACTGCTTTAACCACCGATTGCCTTTTTGTAAAAGATTGTATTGAATTTTTAAGTGAAGGAAAAGGTTTTTTTGATATTTTTTATTCCCTTCATAAATCTTTTCAACATGATGCAATCAAGGAAGTTAGTGAATGAGGCATACCCCGGCTGTTGCCCCATCGGTGGTGTGGCCACTACGCGCCATTGTTTTTTTGATAAAAAACTACATAAAAATATTAAATACTCTTTTAAAAATTAAAAATAAAATTTTTTTTATATCTTCAGGTAAGAGGACCGAAGCGTCGAGGTTTTTTGACCATATTTATAATCATCAATTTATTTTTTTGTTTTTATCATATTTAAAAATAATTAATGATCAATTTCAATGCAAAACGATATATGTTTCTAAAACTTTTGATTTTATACACCATAAGAAATACAAATACATTTACAGATTTTGATATATATAATACTTTTTTAAATGACAAAATTTTATTTATAGATAAAAGAAAAACTAAACTTAAAAAATTTTCTGATTTTTATTTATATTCTACTCATATGTTTGAGAATAATTTAAATATTAATGATAAATTAAAAAGTATTTATTTTAATATTATTGATTTATTTATTAATTCTTTTAATAATAGATTTTTTACCGATAATATTTATTTAGAATCCTTAGATTCCCTTTATAAATTTGATTATCCTTTTTTTAGATATAAATAAATTAGATTAAAAATAAGTAATATTGATAAAAATTTATTATCTAAAGAAATTGACGTAGCAAAAAATTTTTTAATAAAAAACTTAATAATTAAAAAGATTATGTTACTGATAATTTTGTTAAAATTTTTATATGTTTTTTGACCCCCCCCCCCCCCACGAGTTTTTTTGCCCCCCCCCCCCCATTGGGAAAGCTAGAATTGGGTTTAATTGTCCTCCTCGCGATCTTCCATAAAATGGCAAATTTTGGCCTAATTCACTGATTTTGCGACCTTGAGAATCTTTAAGAACAACCAAACTTTACTTTTTGGTATTTTAAATTTTTAAGTATATCAAACTCCCACATCCATTTAGGGTATACAGGGTCCGGCCTGGTTCCGAGACAAATTAGGTTTTATGTGTTATTTAATCCAAAATCCAATCTAGCGCGATCTATCACCGGCTATGTTAATCCATAATCCATGCAAAAATAAATATGAAAATTGATAATAATATTACTCTTTTTTGTTGCATAGACGTTGGAACTAGGCGTAAAGCTTGTGCTGATTTTATTAAAGCCCTTAAACATAAGTTTTCTTCATCAACGATTAGTGATTCTGTCCTCGATGCTAATGTATTTGTCAAAAACTTTTCTCAATTTGCCCAATCCCTATTTGCGCGATATGCTGAAAATCGAACTCAAGAATGGAAGTCCAAGGTGTAGTATAATATATAGCTTTTTCAACTTGGAAAATACATCTATTTTGCAGGAGGTATTTCGTAGGCTGCTGGCTTTTTTTAAATAATAGTATGTCTAAACATTCACTTTGAAGTTACTGAATAGCCTATTATTTAAACAATATATTAGCCTTTGCTTTAAATCTTTTTTCATACATTTGCTTTGATTATTGGAATTTTATTATTTTATATCTAAATCTATTAACATATCTGATATTTAACGTGACTTTTTAAAAAAATTATAAAAAACGAATGAATGAACGCGCTTTAAATATCCAAATGTTTGCGCATTTATAACAAATTAAAAATTTAAATTATAAAGATTACAGAATTATTATTTACAAGAAGTGCACTTTTTACCCTTTTTAGAGTGGTAATGATTTAAAACTATTTTAAATTTAATAAATTATTACGTTAATTAAATTTTTTTGTAAATTTAACCAATTAAATTTTTGACCTTCCAATCTTAAAAATAGGGTGATTTTTTTCTAATAAAATTAAATATAATCTATATGCAAAATATATCTTTCAATATCGGTCTACATAAAATATGGTTACATTACCCGAATACCTACTTTTACTAGTCCTGATTGTCATTCTTTTATTTGTTAGACATAAACAAAGTGTTTTGAAAAATGTTAAAATTAAGATAATGGTAAAACAAATGGACAGTTGCAAGTAAATTAATTTAAACTTAAAGTAAAAAATGGGCATTTACAATTAAACTAATTTAAAATTGAATCGATTATTTATGGTATTACTCAAAACTTCAAACTTATAAAAATTTAAGAAAGAAAGCTATAAAATTTGTCTCAAGCTTTGATGTTTTATTGATCTGCAATAAGAGCCTACAAACATCGAAAGAGATTCACTTATAACACAATTGTTTTACAATAGTATGAGCAAACAATTTTTTTATTATGGATAAAAATGGGTTATATTTTTATTTTGAGAAATTATTTTATTGAAAATTAGATCATATTGTAGGACTAATTTGAATAGTAACTTTTATAGCAAAAATTGTTTAACTTGTGTCATATTCACATTTATGCTCGAATCATATTAAGTTTGGTTTTTGATATAATACTTGCAACGTTTCAAACATAAGAGACGCCATAGTCATTAGATGCACCAAAAATAAATTAATTTCTATTAAAACTCCCAATTATCATATTACAATTCTGTGAATAATAAGCCTGTCCTGCCGTCGAAATTTCTGCAACGGTAAAAGGGAAATATTTATCATCAGATTGTTTCAAATAAAATACGTAACTTGCTATATTTTTTTGTCTAACATAGGAGCTCTTTTGATAATTTTATTAATGATTGCAAGAAGGTCTAAAAACTTTGGTTTACAGTTTAAATCGAAATATTGTATTTTTTAAGGATTTGGCTATGTACATTTACCATTGTCTTCTTCCACCTCCTGCCATACCATTCGAACGAAATATATCACTTTCAACTATCCAGGAACTTGTCCTAAAAACTCCCGAACTTAATGATGCTCTCTCTTTTCTTAATCAGCATGTCTTGCCAGAAATTGTTGAAGGCCCAGGTAAATATTTATTAGTTTGAAAAGGGAAGGCAATGACTTTTTTACAAATTTCATAATACCTATTTTTGCTTGTTGTTTAAAACAATATCAAAATAAACAATTCTTACAAAGCAGTCCATGTTAATATTTTTTTTAACAAGAGTTACAACGTTAACATTTAATTATATATCGCGAACAACTTATCATATTTAATTATATATCGCGAACAACTTACCATTTTACATGTATAATCTTTTTTTTGTAAATTGCCAAATTCAAATGATACCCTTTTATGCAATAAAGACTCTTCCTTGAATTTTGTAGAACATATTTTAAATGTTTTTTATAATACCAAATTTTTAGAATCTAATCAATATAAACTACTAAAAATTTTATATAAAAATTAGTAAAGGCTTTGGAAATCGGTTGTTATAAATAATATATGATTAGCCTATTTAATAATTTATTGTTTAATAATTTTTATACAAAATTTTAAATTTTTTATAATTTAATTAAAAAAATTTATTTGCACCTACCATTTACCTTATCACAACCGAAATACAAACCGTTTATAATATTTTTTATATGTACCCTTTTTTCATTGCTTATTTATTTTGTTAAAGCTACCATTACGTAAAATTTTGTTAGCTTATGACTAGAATTACACAATTGCTTATATAGTTTATTATTTGTAGGAACAGAAGCGCTTACCTTACTAAAGGCAAACTGTTTGAAATACCTAATTCTATATCGTAACTTGCTGGCACCCACAGACCCAACTAATTTCACTCATGCCGCACGGCAAATTATCCTACTGTTTTTGGCTCACCCCTCTGTCGTGGTTCACTCGTATGCCGCTATATTTGTCGAAAAAGCCCTTATTTCTTCACCTAAAATTGATATACACCCGAATAGCCAAACATTGTAATTGTTTTAATAAGTTTTTTGTGGACTTAAAAATTAGAATAGTATCCTTCTTATATACCTTTTTGCAATCACAAAATTGAGTTTGGTTTTATACGCCAGAAGTTATATTATTTATATTGAGTACAAATTAACGAAAATAATACAATGTTCAAAATTATAAAATAATAAAAAAAATTGGCCAAGCGATTTGGTTACCTTTTAAAATAGATCAAAAAAAGAATTATTTGTAACAACCAATCTAAAAAATCTTTAAATTAATAGATTTTTAAAATTAAACGCCTTACGATATTAACAATTTTTTTAAATTTAATATGCCCTTATATTTTTGTTTCTTCAGATTAGATACAACCATAATTGTGGATTATACATGTTTTAAAAAAGCACGAAATTTTTTTGTCCAGTGTATATTTACGAACGGCAGGGTGGGTGTATGTAACCCCATTTCTATTTTTTAACGTGAAAAATGTTAACATAGAAAATAAGGCCCTTGTTTAAATTGAGAACAAATTAATTATATTTAGTTAAATCGTGCATATAGGCTAATTATTAAGCTGCTTAAATTCAAATATTTATTAATGTTTACCGATTTACCTGTCAAATTGTGTAGCCTGCTCCAAACATTAAAAAACACATTATGATTTACTTAAAAAATTATATATTGAATAACTAAAATGTAACCTATATTTTTTTTACACTAGTATAAAATTGGCCATTTAAAAATTTGAAACTTGGAACATTTTGTAAAAAAAAATGAAATTAGCTTGTTTGATATATTTAATATAAATTCTGATGAAAACTGAATTTTATTGATATTAATTTAATGTGGAAACTCGAAGTTGCAAAAATGTGACTTTTTTATTTGTCATTTTTTAACTTTTTCAGATTTGAAGGGTTAAGGGGTTATATGTAAAATGGGAAAACTTTAGATTGTAATTAATTCATTCCAGTTTCATTAACCTCACCAAAACTTTATAAATGACTTGTCTAATTGACCTCCGTCGCAATTTAGAGGCACTGGATGAATTAAAATTCGATCCTACTTAATTTGATTATTATACTTCAGATTGTTGCTGTTCTTTACAGACAGTTTTTCTGCAATAGAATTAGCTTTTAACTATATGTTCCTTATATCCTTTTTTAATATGACGCAAAATAACGTGATTTTTTTAGGTACAAAATTGTTAAATAATGGCCTAAATGCCATTATAGCTGATTTTGAAATATATATAAAATTAATTATGGAAAATCAAAAAACTTAATAGATAAAATAAAGTATTTGGTGAACTTTTGTTATCTCCGTTTTTCAGGCTTTTGTCGTGAATATTTGGGAAATGACAAAATATATGAAAAAGTAACGCCTTTTATCACCTTAAGAAACACAATTTTTTTTATTGGACACGTTTGTAATTTACTCATTTTTTAGAAAAATTAATTTGTATAAAAAAATATTTAATTTTGAAAAATTATAGGAGCGTTAAAATTTTTATATCTAAATTTACTTAGAGCAAATGCACCCGGTATAAGAAAATATTTTTAAATACAATAATTAATATTTTTTGTTGTAAAACCTAAATTTCAAAAATTTTAAATTTTTTAAAATTTTCTAATAAATGAATAAACTTCGAACCCGTCCTTATATAAAAATTAATCAAAATTTTAATTTTTCTTGTAAATTATTGAAATTTACAATTATAGTTTATAAGCTCCATTGTCCACATTTATGGTATAAAAAATGGCGTACTTTCTAATGGATATTTTCCTAAAGTGTTGAAATTATTTTCAGTAATATTTATAAATTATTACATAAGATTGCTTCCCGAATCCATCAAAGACATAGTTCCGAGTTTAATTGAAAATCTATTCCTTCCCAATTACCCTAATACATCCGAGAATGAGTTTTTGATGAAAGGTACCATATTTATATTTTGTTCTAAATTCTTCATATATTTAAGGGGGCTTTTAAAGTTAGTTTTTTTTATTTAAAAATTAAAAAAAAAATTTCTTGTAACACAGGTCAACATATTTTAAGAGTTATGAGCTAACTACAGAGCCCAAATCTGCCATGGGATTTTCAAATCCGTTTACCGTTTTTTAATCAAACTTACTTAGTTATTCAGCTATAAACATTGAAAATTTTAGATAAAAAGGTCAAAAAAAACAAAAAAAAATTCAAAAACAAAAATAAATTGAATTTTTTTTTGCAATTAAAACTTTAAATAATATTTTCATCAAAAATATAAATCGTGTCGTATTTAAGTTTGGACGCGAAATATTTTGTAATATTTAAATGCCAATGTAAGAGCTTGATTTATTAATAAAATTTATTTCTCATTATTTGTGATTATAAATATAAGTTACAAGAGATTTTTATATGAAAAAAAAAGGTTTTAAATTTTTTCTTTTTAGGGTATATTTAGATCTGTCAATATGGTCAAAAAAAGGCCATTTTTTTACACAAGGTTGCCAGTTTTAATTGTTAATACTAATCATACATTCTAAAAAATGAATCATACGCCCTAAATAAAAAGTTTGTTTTATTTAGCCCTAATGAGGAGTCTTTTAACCCTCAACCAATATATCCCACAGTCAGTCATTACGATTATTATAAGCAAATTGATGGATATCCTTGGGAGGATTAGCAAAGTGAGATGTCCTAAATTTATTCTTTTCTATTAGTCATCAATCCTATTGAGCCCTGGTTATATATGACATTACCTGACCGACTCGAATTCGGAACATTAAACTAATTTTTTTTAATTTTTGGAGAGGCTTTCAATAAATTTTTTTTTTTTGCAAAAAGGTGAAATTTGATTTTCCTAATATAAATGAGGAGAGAAAAACACGTTCGTTTTATATTTTCGGCAAAACGACGTTTTTAATCTAAACGATATAACAAATTTATTATAAATATTTTTAAGTCTTTAAAATTATTTATTTTCATTTAACTTTATTTTTAATGCAATTTGACAAAATATAAAATTGTTTATTAATGTTAATTTTTAAATGTAATTTGCATGCCATGAGGACCATTTTTCCTATTAAAGTGTAAAGTTAAGATTGTTTATTTTGAATTATATTAGAATCCGAGTAAACCATACTTCAATCAGTATCTTTTTGAGACATTGTGTATATCGATCACTTTGTATCCCACCTTATTACCGAGTTACCAGGAACCATTATTGACATTATTTCAAGAGCTCATTAAAAATGATATTCAAGGTATTTTCAGTTTTCTCATAGTTTGATTGATTTTCGTGGTAATTGAAAAATTGTCACCTGCTCAAATATTTTCATCTAGTCCGACCCTCAGCCAATTCGAAAAATATAAACTTAATGTAGCATAAATATAAAAATCATATATAAATTTTGATTCGTTTCAAGTTTAAACTCAAAAGAAGTAAAATTATATTTTTATCCAGACTGTTATTTTTCATTAACAATTTTCTGGTGGATATTGTTATTAATAAGAATTTTATTGCGCATACCTTTTAAATTTGATGTTTGTTAGATGAATATACTAAACCAGTTTTACAAATGATATTTTCATCCATAAAAAAATACATTTATTTTCCTATTCATTGTATATGCCATTTTTTAATATGTGAGTGTGAGTATCATTTATTTACCATAATATTAGAATTCGTTCCTTACACCTTTCAAATTATGGCAGCAATGATAGAACACGTTGACGCGGCTGCCCCCAATTCCCGGATTTATTTAGATAACTTGCTCCCTTCTATTTTAATTCCACAGATTTGGGAAAAACCGGGGTACATTCCTGCCCTCGTTCGCTTGCTCATCGCTTACTTTTACAAATTTGGAGCCGTTCTCTCAGAGGATTCTCCTCGAATCGTATAATTTCTGGCCCTTTTTTTAATTATTTTGGAAATGAGACATTTTTCATGACCAACCTGGGAGTTTTTTTTTCTATTTATAAAAATTTTGGAAACAGAAAAGCTTTATAGCATGAATAATAAATTATCATATTGAAATATTTTTTTAAATTTTTAATTATTATAATTAAAGTATTTTATTGAAATATCTAATTTGAAAGTTTTTGTTTTTGTTGATGTTTTTTTATACTTTAATTTATAAAAATAGGCTTTTATATTAAGACAGCTATAATTTGTTAAGGTATTTATAGTCGCACGTCTTTTAATTTTATATTTTTAGTTTTTTTACTCATATATTTAAATAAGTTATCCATTTTGGGAGTGTTTCAAAAGCTTTTATCTTCGCGGGCTAATGATCACGAAGGCATACGCTTGCTCAAGGCGCTTTACAAATATTTTCCTCGGTATTTTATATTTTACTCTAAAATTTAATAACTATTTTTTTAATCTACTATTATGTCTTTACCCTATTTTAATGTTGTTTCCGTATGATGATTTTTTTAGCGTTTGAATTAAATAAAAAAATTTAAAGATCCCTTTTTATCACCTTAAGGGAAAAATTAGATACATACACCAAACAAATATTTTTCGTGTTGTTTCAACGTTTACAACTTGCCAAAACCATCAAGTACACGAAAGGTTAAAAACTTTATATAAAATATTTACTTAATATTATATTTTTTTATTATATTAAAATGCATAAAACGTTTACAATTTATTCAACATTGAAATAAACATAGGCGTTACACATGTCTACAAAAATTAATTAATGTTTAGCATAAAATATGAAACTCTAAAAAAACTAAGCTAGAGCCATCTTTAATGTTTTTTTCTTTTTTTTAAATTGTCAAAGGCATATGCCTTTGGGGAAGTTGAAAAAAATGAGAAAATTTGGCCAAAGTGACTGTTTTTACGACTGCGAGAATAAAAAAAAATTTTCATATTATAAAGTCAACCCTTAAAATTTTTCTGAAAAAATAAATTTTTAAGTTCAAGCTCCAACATCCATATTTAGGCTATACAACTTATTTTGCCCAACCTATAAATGTCACGATTATCGGGTGATAATATTATTTTAATTTATAACAATTATATAAATAATTAAATTTTAAGTATTTGAATTGCATTAGTTTTAACAAAAAAATTTTATTATATAGCGGTGTAAGGTTTGACTAGAAAAACAATACACGGATTGAGTCCCCTTAGATAGTAGGTTTGATCTAAATTGGCTTATACATCTCTGTGGAGCTGATTCAAGATCATTTAATTTTTAATTATAATACCCAAAGTTATTACAGTCAAAATGCTTACATATATATTTAAACAATTTCACCTCATGAACGAAATTCCTTAAAATTTTGGATTTGAATTAAAAATTGATATAGCTATTTAAAGGTCCTGTGCTTTTTATTATTAGCCAAAAAAAATCCTTCTTTTCAGGAAACTATTTTCAGTCAATTTGCACGCATGTATTTTAAAAAACACTTTAGCTTAAGGCAAGTTTTTTGTATTTTGAAGACTAAAAAGAATCCTGTCAAATTTAAAAAATAATAACTAAAAAACGTATCATCAATTTGGAAGATTATAAATATAGCCCGAAATAATCATAATAAATATATATATAAAAGTTTGGGACCGCATGACTTTTTAGAAATTTATTAATTTCTTTTAATGTTAATTTTTGGACAATATGCCCTACCTTATATTGAAATAAGTCCATGTGCCAAATTTGATAAGAAGTTTATGAGGGCAATTAAGTTAGACCATATAAGTTTGATTTATTTAATTATTAAAATAAGAATTAAGAATGGTATATATAATAAGATCAATATAATATGCAAAATGTTTAATAATTAATTAAATAATTTTTAGAATTCTTTGGCACGTATTTGTTAATAGTATAATTATTTTCAAAATTTCTATTGAAATTTTTTTCCTGGTACTAAAACTCAGTTGTTTTAAAATTCTCAAGGCCTGAGGACTAAAAGATTCGAAAGTTGTGGTATCAAGTATAAAAATATCACAGAAAACATACGCGTTTGAAATTGTCAAAATATGTTATGGCTAGAGAACACACGTGAAAAAATTCGTGGTTTTCTTCAGGGGACAAGAGTTTTGCCATCTGGTCTATTGGTATTAAAAGATATGCCATAGAAGGAAATATCCGCCTTTTATAAAAATTGCCGATATCACAATTAACTTAATTGTTTTGCATAATTTTCAAATTCGAAAGGCATTGTAAGGGATGAATATCACATTATTTCAGAAATGTAAGTTAGGGATTTTAATGTAAAAAAAATTTATAGATTTATTTGCCCTACTTATTTTCGAGGTTTTAATCAATTTAATGGTACAGGATTTGGTGGCTCATGGTCCAGATATGATTTGAAGAACGGAAATATTAGAGATCATAGATATCGCCGAAGTTTAAATAAGCCTAGCAATACATGCAATTATCTATCTAGACCTGTGTTATATAAAAAATTTTTCATTAAACATATAAATTTTATGCTCGTATTTTACGTATTAGAATTTTAAAAAATTTTGCTATAGTTCATTGTCAAAAGTCATATATAAATTTAAAAAATGTGGAATTCTTAATTGCTTTTTAAAATTAATGTGGTATTTCCTGATAAACTAAAAAGGAGTTAATTGTTGTATACCTATTTTATGCTCGGGGTCACTTTTTTCTATAAGAAAAGTGTTAATAAGTCATAGCCTAACTTAATTGCCCCAATATCTAACTTTTTTAATAATAATATATGGTCTTTTAAGTTTTTTAATATACTGCAAGTCATATTTTTATCTCAAAAACTTAACAAATTATAAATCTTTGTAAATTTCTTTATAGTCTCGATCCCAGACTTGTATATTTAAATATTTATAATTATATTTTATTTTTTAATTTTACTAAACAAAATGCTCTTTAAAATATCCTAAAAATAACCCTTAGCGTCATTTTCAAAATAAGATCTCTCACAATCTTTTTGACAACTGCTCTCCCAAAGTTGCATAAAATAAAAAAATTGCCCTTCCTTTTTTTTATTTTGCTCCCACGTCCTTGAAAAATTCTTTTTTTATAATAACCAAAAACTCGGTGTAAATTTTAGTCGAAATCTGATATGGTCGGCTTATCAGGTTAGTTGGAATGAAGGGAATAACCTGTTATATTTAGAGCGACTCTTTTTTAGATTGTTCTTACATAGTTAAAATTGTTTATTTAACAGAATTGGTGTTATTCTTCAATTTCTATATATGCACTGTCAGCTCGTCAAAATTTTACACTACCCTGGAAAGCATTCAGCCTGGGTATATTATGTTGAATCATATTGAATTTAATTTTGTTGTTTTTAATACCATAAATAATTTTTAGATATGTTATCATATTTTATGCTTTAATCTATAATTTTTAAATATTTTTTGAATTTAAATGAATCGTTTTTTGTTTTTTTACTATAATTAAATTAATAACTTTCGATATATAGCATGTTTAGAATGACATTGGAGAAAATATACCTGCCCAACCTTAATCTCATGATTAAACCTGACGAAAAAAAGCTTTGTTGCCTTGCCCTTACAAAAATTCTAAATGAATTACCCGAATTTAAAGTCCAAGAAAATCCTGAACTATGGTAATTTCAAGTTATGAATAGGATCAATAATAGTTTAAGAGTCGTTTACCCGCCCCGTACACAGGTCGACAAAAATCATTGTGTAAAAAAAGAAAGTTATGACCATAGGATAAATAATTCCAATGAGGCCTTCATTTAATCATCCGTTTTTCAAAGTTTCTTTCGCCCTAGGCTATTTTCTTAGGTAAAAATTGGGAATGGCCAAACTTGACTAGTTGTGCGACTTGGCATACACAAAGAGAAAAAGTTTTATATCAATCTTTTAAACCCGTAAAAATGTATTTCGTGTTTTAAAAAACAAAGATAGGAAACATTAAAAAATATTCATGTGCCGCTTTAGCTTATGCTATAATATACATACTGGTAGTAAAATGTAGAATATTAAAACACAGGTCAACAAATTTTTGAGATTTTTAGGCTAACTTCAGCCAGATGCTATATTCAAATTTTCAAATCCGTTTTTTTCTAATCACGCTATAAACATTAAAAATTTATATAAAAAAATGTTAAAAAATAAAAAATGTATAAAATTATTTCGATAAAATATCTGTCCTGTTTTTAATGGGGCGCAAGATATTATTTATACTCTGAAGTTGATGTAAGAGCCTAATGTACTTAAAAAAATTTATTTTAGATAAACCGCCGATTTAAGTAAATAAAATTTGTCTTCTCTTTAGGTACTCTCGAGTTCGAAAAATCATTTTGGTGTTTTTTTTCGATTGTCATCTAAAAATTTTGCCGGGCTCTTGAGAATTTTTGAAATAGGGGACAATATTTGTGTTGCCATTAGATTTTCTTGCTGCAAATTTATACTTCGTCGAACACTCATTTATTTTTGATGTAGGGTAAATTTGAGAAATGTTATCTCTTAATTCTATATCTCATTTATGACCAAGCTTATTTATGATTGTTTTATTAATAATTATAAAACAGTATAAAGATTAAGCTTAGACGCATTAGAGAAATTACTATCTAATGGCGATTATGGTCGTGTCTTGTAAACGGTTTGTTTTTATAAAATTTAAAACAATGGGATTTCTTATCTATCAAAACGCGTTAACCCGTTATAAAAATGACGCCCAAGCAATAATGCAAAACACCTTTATATAATGTAATTTATGTTTTGGTGCTCTTTTTTGGAAAAATGAAAATGAAAAAAGAAATGGCCTACGCAGGATAAGCATAATTAATTTTTTTTCTTACATGCAGTAGAATTAAAAAGCTAGATTAAAAATGATATTGCATTTTTATACCAAGAACACATATAGTTAATGAGTCTACAAGAAAATTCACTATTAAAGGTATTTCTTTTTATGACCCGCCGATAGTTATAAATTCTTCGGGCTCTAATATATGACCTGGCCCGCCGACTCATATATTATATAAAAACTGTTAAAAAAGAGTATTGATATCTTGTTATTGGCGGAGAGACGCACTTAACTGCTGACCCTAGGGGTTATGACCGTCGCCGCATAGCAATTGCTCCTCATTTAAAAAGTCAAGATGAGTTAAAAAAATCCACCCTTTAACGGTTCATCACTGCTCCAACTGCTCTTGGTGTAAAACAAAATATTTTTAGCATAGTTTTTTATTCGCTAAAATATTCTTGAGATTAAACGCAACATCATTTGGTGGTACGGATTAAAATAAATTAGACCATCCCACACAAATTTAGGCCCGGCCCGAAATTTTGATATTTTAGGTCCAGACCGAAAATTTTATATTTCATTATGAAGATTTTTTTGATAGAACAACAAAAAACCATACGATGATATTTATATCGAATTTTTATGTGATTACGATTCCAGGTTTAGTTTTTCTCACAATTTATCTTTCTATTTTCTAAAAATTGGGTCCAAAGTTCAGGAAAAAATTCCTAAAACATTTTAAAATATTAGTTAATTAAAAATTATTTCATAGATTCCTTGTACAAAACTGGCCTGAAAGTTAATTACTCAAAATTATTAGCTATTTAATTATTTAACAGAAAAACGAATTTTATGCAGAAAACCACTAATTTTAATTATACGAAAAAATAAGAAATTTCTGAGGCATTAGTAAAAATTCTGATTTCATATTGGTAATCAGCACCACAATGTTAACCAACCAGGATAGTTGCTATAAATAACGCTTGAGATCGTTTAAATTTTGTTTTCCGGTGCAATCAATTACCGTGCTAAGTATTATTCTTAAGTATTAAATATATCTATTCTAGTCCCTTTTAATAATAGCTAAAAAAGATTATGCGATGGACAGAAAAAATTGGCCCGGAAACTATTTTTTATAATTTTGAGCCTGCTTTCGGGTTCCATATTAAGACGTTTTTTCTTTCTGTTAAAAGGTGCCTTATCTTGAAAAGTTTAGTCAAACTTGTCGAAGATCAGACGCTTAACTTTGCAGGCAATGGGAGTATTGCTGACAACACCGTGCAAGACGAATTGTTAGATCCTCATGTTTTTGGTGAGGAGGAATATCAAGCCGCGTTCTCCAAACTGGCCTCATTGCCTGACACTATATCCAACAATAAAGGAATTGGTGAAATACAACTACCGACCAAAGAGGTAACCCAAACAGTGCTCGGACAAAGCATGACTGTCTTGTTAACCCAAGTTCCTCAAGAAAAGGTAAATAATGTGTTAATTATATGTAAAGGCTGTACTAATATTTAATGACCCTTGCAGATTTATTTTGCCATTTAACATTGAAAATGTTGTTAAGGACGGTAGCCGAAAAATGACAAAAAACTCGAAAAATAAGTTTCCCAAGCTTGTTAAGGGCTACTTAGTCTACCGCCTACGTTTTAGAACCCCAATTTTAAGGCTAGTTTTTTGTGCTTTTTTTGATAAAGCCCTTCTTGGGAGTTGAAAAATGTAACAGGTGTCTTAAATCAATGCCCAAAAAAATTTGCTCTCTTTTTGAAGTGTTTTTACAAAATCACAACTTGCTCGTGAGATTGGAGAAATAAAGGACATCTATTTTTTAAAATAATTTTTTTTATATAATATACCATATAAGGATAATTTTGCTTTAAGGTCAAAATTCTAACTTTTGTTCTATTTACCCCTTAGAAAATAGAAACAGCTATTATAACGGGCCACTACATATATATTAACCTTACTAAAATTCAATATCCGGTCAGTTCTCTAACATGCCCAAATATGGAAAATTTGGCCGGTTTTAATGGAAGTCTTTTAAATTTTTGGGTAGGAAACTGTTATAGGAGTTTGATGTTTATCTGATAAATTATGCTCACCTTGGTCTCAAATTTGATGTAAATTTTTTTATGATACCTTCATATTTGACAGGTGTCCTGCTAGAAAAGTGCATTTTTAAGGAATTTAGGATAATTTCGCTTTCATATTTTCTCTTTTCGGGGTTTATAGAGGTAGCCCACGTATTGTACTTATATCTTACATAAATTCCCCTCCATTGTTAAGGTGATAGGGTCATACAAACTCATATCCATATAAGGGCAAAAAAAACTTTTTTTTTACCATATTTTTCTTTTGCACTTTCGGCAGTTAATACATTGGTATAATCCAATAAAAATTTCGGTGTAAAAAATGGGGGTCAACGTTTTTGTTTTTTTTGGTATCCGTTCTTTTACCTGCCAGGTAAATTTTTTTTACCTGTTTTTTTACATTTTTTTATACTAGCTTATGCGAAATCCTATAAGGAAATTGATTTCACTTTTTTCTTCCCCTTTAATTAACCCCAAACAAAAAATTTGCGCTTTTTCCCATACAAAAGTGAGTTTGGCCGATGACGTCATTTTTTGATAAATAAAAAAAATTAAAAAAATAATATTGGGCCGAAAAAATAACAAACCCCATTATTAATTATCGATTTTTTGGTCCTATTTCATACTGCCTTTCCTTGTAACCCTAATTTTAGTCTCCAATGCACTTACTTGTCTCCGTATTGTTAACACAATGTTAAAAACAATGTTAAAAATAATAATTCAATGTTAATTAATTGTAAATTAAGAGTCTAGTGTTCTATTGCTAAACATTGTTTTTTTTATTTTTAGCACAATAAATTGTTGTCATTCTCGGTTGGTTTTCCGACGGCCGGTCCGGTGTAAAATGTATATTACCTATTTTTTACCCGTTATGCGTGTTCGGCCGTTAATTGACAAATCCGTGTACTTGTTTTTATGTAATAAAATATCCTTTTTTCAGTTTTTGACACATAAGAGAGGTTTCTTATGCCATAAAAAATTCACTTTTTAACATTGTTTACAGTTGTAAAAAAATTAAAAAAACCCTTGCTAATAAAATTTCTTAATAATTAACAGGCATTTTTTTATACAAATTTTAATGATGCCCCATTCTTACTTTAAGTGTTATAACTAATGACAAATTTGCTCGGTCAAGTTCTACATTTCGCTTTTTGCCCTTATATTTCTACCCAAATCACAATATGAGTTCGCTCGCCCCTTTCCCCCTGGGACATTTACCCCATTTTACCAACACATCGACCTCTTTTTTCTCCCTCTATAGCTTTGCAGTTAGACCCGCTAATACTAATCTAGGATAAATTGGTATGGGGGAACATTTTCAATGTTATGTTTTGAGTACCGGCGTACTCATGCTTAAAAACCTCTGCCCCTCTATCAATGTTTTATATATACTTAAATTTCAGGCTCTTTTGATTTCCCACGGTCAATACTATACATAAGCATAGATACAGGGTGCAACTGTCATTATAGTTCTCAGCGGTATAAGCTGCTTCAAAATCTGCGAGGCCTACTCCCTGGGCGCGCCCGTGTCTATATTAGTCCTTAGGCACAATTTAGGGGTTTAATATGTTCGGCTTCCACATCCTAGGCTTTAACCAAGCCTACCGGGGCGCGAGCGCCCGCGACTATAATGTGCCCACCCTAGACACATTCCCGGGTTTATATAAGCAAACATTCGGGGCGCGAAGCGCCTCCGCACGAATTGCGGGGTCTGGACGAGCGAGTCAAGGCGCGCGGAGCGCGCCGAAGACGAGCCAACGCGCCGCGCAGCGGCGCAAACCGCGGGCTGCGAAGCGGTCCGCGGCCGAGCCGAAGGCGCGCGAAGCGCGCCGGAGGCGAGCACACCCGAGGCGCGAAGCGCCTCGGGTGTGTTTTTTATAAAGTTATAATAAATATATGAAAGTTTATTTATTCTATAAATACATAAAAAACTTCACCTTTAAAATAAAACTTTCGGTTGGGATTCTGATTACCCACTATATAATTTTGCAATATGGACATGTGCTCTCTTTCATAATCTGTTTGCACTCTTTATCAATCACCTCCAAATTTCATTATTAATTTTGAATAGTTAACTTAATGGTTGGTCCAAACTCATAAAATTTGTTTTATATTGCCAAAAATATTAAATTGTTGACGACTTTATCCCTATATATTGTTATTCATGGCCTTTGAAAAATAAGACTGCGACTCAATTTTATATTATTGTTTAGCAGAAAAATTTCTTGATTCATAATTTTGGAGGTTTACGTTATTGATCTTGGTCAAAATTAGATAAGTAAAATTAAACATAAAAAACATTTCGCACTTTTTATTCGGATTTAAATACTAAGCTTTAAAGTATAGAATACCGCATTGCATAACACAAACAAATATCATCAGAAACGTAAATTTTATGAAAACATAAAAGAATGCATCCCCATGATGGCCTAAATTCATATATATTTTTTATTTTGCTTAGTTTCTTCCATCTTTGGCTCCTTAGATCCGTCTATAACAAAATGGCCTTTTTGACCAAATTGACAGATTTAAATATACCCTAAAAAGAAAAAGTTTAAAAATCTTTTTTGCATAAAAAAATTCCTTGTAACTTATATTTATTATTACAAATAATGAGAAATAACTTTATTAATATAACAAGCTCTTACATCGGCATTTAGATAATACAAAATGTTTCGCGTTCAAACTTAAATACGACACGGTATATTATGTTTTTTATAAAGATTATTTGAAGTTTGAATTTAACAGTTTAACTATTGTGAATATGCAATTTGTGAATCTTTTTTGTTTTGTTGACCTTTTTTTCTAAAATTTTCAATGTTTATACCTGACCTACTAAGTTTGACTAGGAAAAACGGTAAACGGATTTGATGTTCACTAAGATGGCAGGTTTGATCTCTGAGTTAACTCATAACTCTCAAAAATCGTTGACCTGTGTAACATCTAAAACTTTAACTTAAATTTGAGGTTTGACGAGATTTCGAAGGCTAAATGGGTTTAGGTTATATAATTAATTAAAATTGTACTTGATTAAATTTATATGGTTAATTATTTCTTTCAATAAAGTGCTTGTTATATATGATTTCTCAAATAAAAAATGTTTTTTGTAATAGATGTTTTGCAGGTATTATAAAATTTTTATTTGCTTTGAGTAAGAATATTTTAATTATAATGGATATTTTTAGATAAATCAAATGCTCTCAACCTTGGATAATGAAACGAAAGATTTTTTGCAGCAGTATATGACAAAGATAAAATGAAAATATTTTCGTTATGACCAAATATACAAAATTTTTATTCACTTGGCCCCGTGCCATGTTACAAAGTTTTTTATATCCTTTTAAGTCTTGAAAATGATTCGAAAGTTTTATTATCATTGTCATTTTATTTTTTTTTCAGAGCTGGAAAAAAGCCTATTTTTGGGTTAAACTCATTTTTTTTAAATTAAGAAAAAATAAAGGGTTTTCGCTTTAATCAAAAAAATATTTATAAGATTTAAAATTTTCTGCCTATATTTTGTATCTATTTATAGTTAATTTTTTCAATCTGTCATAAAATTAAAAAAAAAAAAATTTGAGCTTAGTTAAAAAATGGGCTTTTTCTTAGCTCTGTTTTCATTAATTACATATTTTAGCTTTCAGTTTAATTATATCGGAATTGTAAATATAGAATAAAATTTTATACAATTTCTAATCTGTGCTTTTTGAATTCGTTATATCAGTTTTACTTTTTTATTTAATTGCTTGAAAAATTGTTTTAAACCTCTAAAAATTTGTTAGCTAAATTAAATTTTATAAACTTTAAAAAAATTAAGTATTTCAATTTCTCATTTTCTTGGAAATTATTTTTATTGTTAAAATTTCAAATTGTTTGGATGTTAGAAAAAGAAAGCAAATTAATCAAATTAACTTTGCTATTATTCATATGATACTATAGTTTTAATTTAAAATTTTTCACTCTAGTTTCATTTTTGTATACCAATACATTTTTTGAAAAATTTATAGTTACAAAAATTTTGTGGATTTTTTTCTAAACTTTGCAAGCGGTTTAAAAAGAATTGTAGGCATTGGGATAAAAACTAAACCCGGGATATCGCAAGAAGATTCATTACAAAACCCTGTAAAAAACGTTTATGTTGTTTTTTTTGTTGTCCAGTGTAGTCTTTAGATATTTTTCGCAATAAAATTGTACCGTCAGGCGTGGGCATAAAAAAAAATAAATAGATATATAATGTGCATTTCTCTTACTTCAAATTGTTGGATGCAAAGCCGAAACGGTTCAAACGTGAAAAAGGGATTTATTTTCACAGGTCAACAAATATCAATGTCAGAAAAAATAAGTTTATGAACATAAAAGCATACATTCCCTTAAAGGCCTTATCTCATATATATTTTCGTTTTTCGTTTTTTCTTCCGCCTTCGGCTCCTTAGTTCCGCCTTATGGAAAAAATGGCCTTTTAAATTGACAGATTTTGCGACTTCGAGACACCCTAAAAAGAAAAAAAATTATGAATTTTTTTTAAATATAAAAATCCCTTGAACCTAATGTTTATCATTAATGAGAAAATAAATTTTTTAATATACCAAGGTCTTAAATCAGCATTTAGATAATACAGAATATTTTGCGTCCAAACTTAAATACGACACGATATATCATCGGTTTTTAATAAAAATTTTATTTGAAGTTGAATTTAACAGTTAAACTGTTGTAAATATACAAAAAAAAATTCATTGTTGAATCTTTTTTGTTTTTTTTTGACATTATTCTAAAATTTTTGATGTAGCTGACTTACCAAGATTGTTTTAAAAAACGGTAAACGGATTTGAAAGCTGGCAGGTTTCATTCTGTTATTGGCTCATAACTCTCAAGATTTGTTTTTTAAATATTTATCACAGGTGCAGATATAAATGCTGTGATTTTATATGGGGGCGTTCAGACTCATTTTAATTTTTTAAAACATTTATAGCATTTTAAAGAAAAGTCGCTAATCTTTGTTATTAATTAAAATAGTTTTTCTTAATAAAAATTTTGAAAAATAAATAACATAAAATTAAAAAAAAATTCTTTATAATATTTTCGAAAAATTTTGATTTTTTCATTTTAATAATGATGGGTGGGATATTTCTTCTCAAAGCTCCTGGGAGTTTTTTTTGAAGAAAAGGGGCTTTTTTTAATATGCCCTTTTTCTTTAAGCAAGAAAAGGGGCTTTTCTTTAAGCAAGAATAGGGGCTTTTCTTTTGCCATGCCCACGAGTTTGCGGGTATTTGGGGAAAAAACTCAAAAACTTGTTAAAAAAAGCCCATTTATTTTTTCATATATGAGCTAACATTCGTGAAAGCCTGCTAATCTAGCCAGCTATAAACATTGAATATTTTTTGTAAGATTTAAAAACAAAAAAAACTATTATATATTAAATGACTAAAGTGTTAATATATAATTATTTTTATTTTAAACCTATAAACTTGTCAGATATAGGTTGGGGCATAAAAATTTTATCCAGATCAACATTTTTGAAAATTGTGACCTAGCTTCAGACCAGACCTGCAATTTTAAAGATATTTAAATTTCCCGTTTTTCTAATCAAACTTAGTAAGCCAGCTGTAAACATTGAAAAATGTCGAAAAACAAAAGATTTTAAAACAAAAATATATAAATTTTTATTATATTGTCTACAGCTAAACTGTTAAATTCATACTAAAATAATATTCATATTCAAAACCGATATATAGCGTCCTATTTGGGTGCTATTTTGAATAACCTAAAATTTGAGATTAAAAATTATGCTACAAGTGACTTTAACATGCAAAAAAAAATCAATTTTTTTCTTTAGAGTATTCTCGAGGTCGCAAAATCTGTCAATTGGTCACCATTTTTTCAATATCAACGAAGCAAAAGCGAGAGAAACTACAAAAAACGAAAAAAATATATCTAATAAGGCCACCATAGGGCTCCATTCATTTCTGTGTCACAAACTTATTCTTTTTAACCATGATGTTTGTTACACGTGAGGTCTAAATTTTAAATATCATTGAAAATTGATATATCATTCGTCAATGACTTTTTTCTTAGATATTGAATAAAAACCAGTGCTTTTTGGTCTAAATCTTACAACAAAATTAATTTAGAAATTTTCTTGGGGCCTGTATAGACCTCACATGGTCAATAATGTTAAAAAACATGATTGGCTCATAGTAAATTTAAACTGAAAAAATGAAGCTTTTTTTAGGTATTCTTTCATAAAAATTTTGAGGTTATGTAGATAAAATGTTAGTATTGTAATGTTATGAATTAATTTTTTTCTTCTATAAAATATCTGCTTATTTGAGTAATAGCCTTTTCTCAATGATTTTATATTAAAATGTACTATAAGACCTAAAAACAAAATTTAATCAATATTATATTTAGTATATTGGAAAGATTTATTTATTGTATTACAGAGAATAGAAAATACATTTTTAAATTTTCTTTTATTTTGTGTTAAATAAAATTGTACAATTTTAATAACTTTTATAATGAAAGAGCAGGTATTAGAAATTATTTATATTTTAACAAATTAATTAAAACACAGGTCAACAAATATCAATGTCACAAAAAATAAGTTTATGAACACAGAAAAGCATGCATCTCCATGATAGCCTTATTTCATATATTTTTTCGGTTTTCGTAGTTTCTTCCGCTCGACTCTTTAGATCCGTCCATATCGAAAAATGTCCTTTTAGACCAAATTGACGGATTTTAATATACCCTAAAAAGTAATAATTTAAGAATGTTTTTTTAAACTTGTAACTTATATGTATCATCACAAATAAAAAGAAAAAAAAGTCTAATAATATATTAAGCTCTTACATCAGCATTTAGATAATACACAAGCTGTTGTGAATATGCAAAAAAAATTCAATATATTTTTTTAAATCTTTTTTGTTTTTTTGACATTTTTTCTAAAATGTATAATTTTTAGCTGACTAATTAAGTTTGATTAGAAAAAACAGTAAACAAATTTTAAAATCTCTAAGATGTCAGGTTTGATCTCTGTAGTTAGCTTACACATCTCAAAAATTTGTTGAACTGTGTTATATTACAATTTGCATTTTTTTTCTTCGTTTTTATCAAATTCGTAAATATATTTGTTCTATTTGCTTGACCAATCAATTTTTTCCGCTTAAAATTAAAATTTTAAAAAAAAAAAAGACTACTTTGAAGGTGAACTTATAATGTTTTATATATTTGAAAATTAAAATGATTTGTTGTAGCATTATATTTTTAAATTAATTTTTATATGATTGTAAATTTATTTTCTTATATTAGTAAGTTATTTTTTATTCACATGTTTTAATAGAAGTTAAATTTTTGTAAATACAAAAATATTATAATTTTTTTTGTAAAAATGATCTAATTAGCACTTCTATAATCAACTCGGCAAATCATAAATCTATAATATAATATAAGAACAAACGAATCTATTTGGTTCAACAAATAAAATTGTCTTAGTCGATTATATCTGTTATAACCTGAGGGTTATTTTTATATGAATTTAATAAAATCTATATATTAATATATAAGCTTAAGGGATTCCCTTATTTTAAAGTTTGTTTATTTTTAACATTAGTTATATATCACACATATACACTATTATTATTTATTAATAAATATAATTAATTTTTGTGTTTTGAATAAAAATAAAATAATTTAACTTAATTTGGTGTAATTAAGATTAAAAGATTCCCCGACCTAACCACCGTCCACGATAAACTGGCGCAGTCGACAAACTACTTTAATGCTAACGTGGAATTCCTTATGGCTTTTCTGCATTCTGTTATATCTTATCTACTTTCTTCAAACAAATCAATTCAAATTATTCCTGATAAGGAGATTATTGGACTCGTTATAGTCCTGATAATAATTCCATTTTTTATTGGCTATATGATAGGAAATCGACGTGGTGACAAGCAGCGTCAATTGGTACAATTAATTCTACAACACTGGACGAATGGTAAGTTATATAATTTTGATATTAATAATAATAATAATCCGTCTTCGGACGTAAAATATAGAAGTTCCTCAGAACTTAGTGAGAACAAGGAATGTATGAAAGACAAGGTTTCGTCCGGACGTTAAAAAGGATCATTGAGAATAATTTAAACGATCTAAAAGATCTTATTGTTAGTTTAAAGAAGCTAACAAATAGTAATAACCAGAATATGGAATATGCGGTGTTATTACTGCAACAAGGCTGGCCATCGCCAAGCCAATTATTTCTTTAGAAACCAAAAGTATATAAATACACAATCACGGGCAAAACTGTAGAAACCCCTATGTAAATAATGATAAAAACTTTTATCAAAGTAGAAATTATCAAGATTTTAGACATGGCCAAGACGGTATGAGAAATTACCAAAATAATGCTAGAAATTATCAAAACGGCTTTCGGCGTACAGATGGATTCAATAATCCAGGTTTTAACCATAATTTTAGTAGGGTTTTACCACAAAATCAGTTTATAAATGAAAAAATGAATGGTAGTTCATTCATATATGCGGATCAAGGCATAAATAATTTTGGGACAGGGGAAAGTGTGCCGTCCCAACAACTTTCCCCAAGAAAAGGGACGTAAATATAAATAATAAATTACCTAAATATGAATTAAATAATGAAAATTTATATAAAAATACACAAAAATATGCATATATACACTCTAAATATATAAATAATAAAAAAATTGATAAAAACCCCCAAAATAATTTATTATTAAATAAATATATATATATAATAAAACTAAAAAAAATTTATTAACAAATGAATATTCAAATAATCATGATTCGGGTGATAAAGTCCGCAGAAATATTAAATTAAATACGGCAATAGTTGAACCGGACAATTGTCCAAGAGTTATTATCAGTAGACAAAAAGAATATCAAATTCTTATTCGATATTGGCGCTGCAATTACTAAAATTAGTGACAATTGTCCAAGAGTTATACTATCAGTAGACAAAAAGAATATCGAATTCTTATTCGATACTGGCGCTGCAATTACTATAATTAGTAGATCAAATTTTACTAAACTTTGGAAACATAGAAATGTTAAAATAGGTAATGTGCTAGCAAATCAGTTCGATGGAACTTTAATACCATTTAAAGAATTTGTCGAAGTTAGATACAGTAATAATACTAATGATAAATTAGACCGAATATGGATATCTGATAATACAGATCAAAATATCCTTGGATGGGATTGGATCCATAAATATGGACCGCAATATAACTTTTGGGGCGGCAGGTCTATTCGGTGTAAAATGAACTCGTGTAAAATGACCTTTTACACGAGTTCATTTTACACCGAATAGACTTTTATACGAGTTCATTTTACACCGAATAGTAAAAACGCTTTTCAACATATTTATTATATTAAAATGATGGTTTTCTTATGTAAAATTTTATGAGGATTCCAAATATGTTATTCAATTTTGTCTAACTCTTTTAGTTTTCAAATAAATGCAATTTTAAAATTTAAATAACTATAAGAGATAGCATATATGAATTCTTACAAATTTATTAATTATAATAGACCAATCTAATATTATAAAACTAATTGAATTATTTCATTCGCGAAATTACATTCTCTAAATTATAATTTCTGTTAAAATATAGATAAATAAAGCCCAAATGTTAGTTCGCAATGTTATTATAAATAGATGAATGTGACTCTTTAATTTATAACTCGTGTTGCCGAGTGGCTAGAGTTCGTCTCTCCAGTCCAATCTCCAGCCCAGTGCCCCGGTTCCACTACCGATGGTACACTTTTTTTAATTTTTTTTTTAATATACCCAAATGTTACCTGACTTAGATTAAAAATATTTAAGTAGTTCCTGGAGTGTTTTTATGTTATTTTAAGTAATTAAGATGATATAATATTATAATTTTTTTGAACCTTATTTTTTTGTCAATAACTTTTTATTTAGATACCTTTATTAGGAAACTTTGTAAATATGTTCACTGGTAGATTAAGAGCTTCTTATTTTAATTTTTATAAAAGGTGACCCACATATTTCTCATTAAATAATAATACGCCATTTTTATTTTGAACAATTAATGTGTTATTATAAATTGTTTCATTCATAAATTTTTTAATTAACTTTAAAAATAAAGATCCTACTCCAACAGCGATGATTATGCATTCTTACATTTAAAATGGTTGTTTCTTAAAAAAGGGATTTCGCCCCTTAAAGTTTAAAACATATACATTTTCATCATATTTACAATTTATTTTATTTTTTCACGTATATCAATATCGTAATGTAATATTTATAGGTAAAATAAATGCATCATGTATAATTACAAATATAGGGCAATATTGGACAATTTGTGTTGTATATTTTTTCAAATTCTATAAATTAAATTACTAATTAGTGCGATGACCACGGACTCTAGTTTTTTGATTAAGCTTTTTAGTGTTCGGGATTTTTGAGCTTAAGTTTTTTGTAGACGAGGTTACGTATCTTTTTACAATTTTACTTTTAGTTGTTTTTAATTTTTTATTAGTAATATTTTGTTGTTCATCATAAAAATAAATCCCTTCCCCAGTTGAGGCTCGCTCGACCTCTCTTTTTTGGTTATCATATAATTTTGTACATTTCTTAATAACAACCCCTAGTGGGTGCGCCGTCCATTCAAATTCATTTTTCAAAACAAAGTTCATACTTTCTGAATTATTGGTTGTAAACAGATCATTAATTATATGTAAATTAAAGGTTTATAAATATTATTATATAATTTTAATATTGAAGATGACAAATAATCTGAAAATTTGTTTAAATTATTATATTTATATTTAAAAATTTTAAATCAAAGTCCTCATCTGTTTTAGCAAAAAAAATCCCATCATTATCGAAAATTTTTTTAACAATTGCTTTATCCTTAAGGTTTTGTTGCAACCTTGTTTGTCGGTAAGGAAAGCTATGGAAAGTGGTTTGAGAATACCTTTTTTTAATAAATCCTCCGAAACCGAATCGATTGTTGTAGTTTCTGGTAAGTGCACAATTACATGGCTTTGGTATAATTAAATTGTTGTTATTTCCAATTGGTAAGTAATCAAATTTTCAATAATAAATCAAAATATATATTGCTCATTATTATTAGTAATAATTCTAAAAATACAATCGCATTTTTATATAGTCATTGGAGAACAACAGAAGTTTCTAGAAGCTGGAAGCGACAAAAGGGAAAAAAAGGGAATGGCTTAAAACGGCAGAAAGCAGCTGAAGTAAAGTTCACATGGGTCATATAATTATTTAAATGTGCATGCAGCTCCAGGTATAAAATAATAACAACATTTAAGTGTTCAAAATAACATTTTAGGAACTGCTAGTATTTAAACAAGTCAGGCAACACTTTGGTAAACATTAAGTACTATTAAAAAAATTAAAAAAAGTGTACCATCGGGAGTAGAACCTGGGCACGATTGGGGTGGAGAGACGAACGCTAGCAACTCGGCAACACGAGTTATAAATTAAAGAGGTCACAAATTCATGTATTTATAATAACATTCCGAATTTAACATTTGGGCTTTATTTATCTATATTAACAGAAATTATAAGTTAGAGAATGTAATTTCGTGAATGAAATAATTCAAGTAGTTTTATAATATTATATTGGTCTATTATAATTGATAAATTTGTAAGAATTATATATATGCTATCTCTTATAGTTATTTAAATTTTAAAATTGCATTTATTTGAAAACTAAAAGAGTTAGACAAAATTGAATAACATATTTGGGAATCCCCTATAAAATTTTACATAAGAAAACCATCATTTTAATATAATAAATATGTTGTAAAAGCGTTTTTACTATTCTTTTCGGTGTAAAATGAACTCGTGTAAAAAAGTCTATTCGGTGTAAATGAACTCGTGTAAAAGGTCATTTTACACGAGTTCATTTTACACCGAATAGACCTGCCCCTTTTGGGGTGTTTTTAATAAAAATGACAGAACTATTTCAATAAATAGCATTAATATGCTTAATGAAAATAAAATTAAGGCCCCGGATAATAACCCTGTAGTAGAAATGAAAATTTGTGACATTATAAATAAAAACTCTAAAATAAAAGAGGTTAGGTCACAAGAAATTGAGGGGCAAATATTGAAAAATAAAAAATACGGAGGCAAAGGTTTCTCATAATGAAGTCATTAGATGGTTAGACCCAAAATATATTAAATTCCTATAAGAATATTTTTGATGGAAAGCTTGGCTTACTAAAAAATGTAGAAATATCTATTAGGCTTAAGGACAATTATGTCCCAAAATACTGTAAAGCACGTAGGTTACGTACGATATGATATCGAACCGCTAGTAAACAAAGAATTAGAAAATTGGGAACAATTAGGTATAGCAATACCTACATTATATGCAGGAGAGTGGGCTACACCCTTAGTTCCTAATAAAAAGATAACTGGCAAATTAAGACTTTGTGCTTTGATTTTAGAGTTACCCTAAATCCCTGGTTAAACCAGTCACCATGGATCTCGAAGAGATCGCAAATATTAATTTAAACCCAATGAAAATAACTAAGCTATAACCCTAAGCTAATAAATGATTAAATCTTAGTTTATTCTTATATACCAAATTTTAGTTAAATAGTTACTCATAATGATAAATGTCTAAATTTTAATAACTCAAACTCCTTAAATCTGGAGGTAAAACTGATCTTTACTTTGATGAATATTTTAAAGAGTCTTAAGGTTAATTAATATATATTAAAGAATGTAATAGATGCGGCGAGATTATTAAAGGACAAGTCGACAGAACTTTTGAATCATAAAAATAATAATTTAAGAAGCGTCAATTACTTCCGTTCATGCCAGTCTCCATCAAACAACTTTAAACATGCCGACATATCATTAAAGAACAAGTCGACAGAACTTTTGAATCATATAAATAATAATTTAAGAAGCGTCAAATACTTCCGTTCATGCCAGTCTCCATCAAACAACTTTGAAAATGCCGACGAATACCTAAATCATCAATACATGGTTGTTGAACTCGTTTCGTTCTTAACTATAACTCATCTATCCTTATGCACTTATTTTACCGTTTTTCAATTTCCGGATCTTTGATTTATATTACCTATTCTCAAATCAACACATCGATGAACACAGCTTATTCTTTTAAAATTTGCTTTCAATTTTCCCTCCACTTTTTATTAATTGGTCATGATAACTCACACTCCACTAGCGGTCTAAAAGACACAGAAGATAAAGTTTAAAGGAATAGTCATAGAAGAAGAGGATACATATCCCAGATATATATTTGTTAATGGTCAGACTCCATGAGTAATTAGTAAGTCTGCATCAAACAACAGTTGTTGTAGACTTCTCCACTGACAACCAATGACTAAAGTCAAAATACTTCAAACAACTTTTTCCACTTAATTATAGACTAGGAACTTACTCTCATCTAACCAATAATATTTATAATTTTTATTTTGGCCTCTAATCATCTTGACTTAAATCCTAATTTTTTTTTAAAAAAATTGTTTTTGTTGTGCTCCCATCTTTATACTAACATCGATGATGATTCTTCTTGTCAAATAAGCGAAAGTGGATACCCTTGGTTATGTCATTCTCGTACGTAAAGCCCCTCCAGCCCATATATTACTACAACACCCAATAAATTTATGAATGTATTGGAAATTTCGGATGTCATGTGGGTGGATTTTAACAATAAGCTCTCCGACGCTTCTTTATTAAACCAGATGCAAGCCATTTTAAAACGTCTAGAAAATCCTACAACAAAGAAGAGGAAATGGGAGGAAGAAGGGCAACAAGTGATAACTCAGCAAACGCCAACTCAACATATAAGCACATCTCCAATGGTAGAAGAAAACGATAAAACAACTCAACTCAGAATCACAAAAAAAGGATGACGAAGCAGTAAAAACGATACAGGAGCTCGGTGCCCTGGTCATAGATGAATTGGACTTCAACTAAAATTTGTTTTTATTTTTTTGTTTTATTTTAATTTTATTAAGCGGTAAGGTGTTATAACCTGAGGGTTAGTTTTATATAAATTTAATAAAATCTACATATTAATATATAAGCTTAAGGGATTCCCTTATTTTAATTGTTTATTTTTAACATTAGTTATATATCACACATATACACTATTATTATTTATCAATCCTAAGTAATAATGTTATATTTATTATGAAAAGTAATTTTATGGATATAAAATGAATTATGATGATTAATATAATACATATATTTAATTTTTGTGTTTTGAATAAAAATAAAATTTAACTTAATTTTTGTGTAATTAAAATTAATCAATTCCCCGGCCTAACCACCGCGATAATATCGAATGTGTTAATTTATGATCGACAAAGGTTGATTTATGTCTTAAAATATTACGGTACAAAAATATGCATATCTTTTAACTTAATTGGTATACTCAATCATTAATATAATTTTATTATTTATTGATTATTTTGTTGGCACAGATGTATATTCTTAATTTTACTTATTCATTATAACAAATTTTAATTGGGGACCTTGTGCGTGGAGAGGTAATATCCTTCAAAGGGTCTCGGGTACTCGAAATTTTATCGCAAGATAAAACAATAGTGGTCAGACATGTAAAGGATGTTAGAGTCCGCTACTAATTAATTAACTTATAACCACTCAGTCACACTGTTCAAAAAGCATATAGTAAGAATAATTAAACTGTTTAAAGTTTACAGTAAGTATAACTATTCAGTTACACTAACAAGTTTACAGTATATTTTTCGGAAATTTTCGAACACCCATAATTTTTGTATTCGTGATGGTATAAACTTTTAATAAAGATATACAAACCACATGGAAGAAATTTTTTCACAATTGTTGTTCATAGACAAATTCGCCAAACAACTAAGTTTGGCAAGTTTCCAATTTCTTACCCAATGACGCTCGCCCTGCTATTAAAGCGTTGCGTCGAACGCTAAGATTTTTGGAAATATTATTTAAACCGAATGTTTTACAATTTAATAATTTTAGTTAAAAATCGCGTATAACACAAAATATATATAAAATAATTTACAATCGCGTACAATATTTTTGAAAGAATAATTTACGTAATGGCAAAATAAGAAAGATTACCCCAATTTATACTGCAATTTTTAACAAAATGCCGTATATGGTCAAAATAATTTTTTGCAGTGGACAGGGAGGTATAAATGCCTATAGAATTAGATAAAATCCTTGTGCATTAAAAACGTTAAAATAATCGCCAATTGTACGTAGGATTAACATAAATAATTTTCAATTTTTCTTAACTATCAAGCATAAGGAACCGTGACATTTTGTCCGAAGTTGGCAGTCTGATATTTTTAATAGGTGCTTATTTAAACCAACGTAAAGTAAATCCCAAAATTTTTATTTCCCGCTTGACGGTGATATACCCGCTACGACGGAAGAATTAAGTCGGCATACCAAATAAGAATTAAAATTAACCGCATATTTTATAAAACTAGGGTTATACGCTGGGAGCATAAAATATAAAAATATTTAAACCGTTTTAACTGAAAGCAGAGCAAACCCACCTATGTAGGATTAGAATTAGAAAATTCTTGATAAATAAAAGTTAACTCATAAGTAAAACCTCAAATCTGAACTGGTTAGATTACGATCAAAACGATAACCACAAATCAAGACCTCACGACTATGGGAACTAGTTACGATAAGAAACAACTCGTTAAGAATAGTTTTTCTGAAAAGACGACTATGCATATTTACATTAAATTTTTAACTAATTAAGTAACATTGATATAGATAGACGCTATACATTTTTGTATGGTAAGGTGTCTTAGTCGATTATATCAAATGTATTAATTTATGATCGGCTTAGTTAAAAAGGTTAAATTATGTCTTAAAATATTACCGTACAACTACATGCATATCCTTTAACTTAATTGGCATACTCAATCATTAATAGAAATTTTATTTAACGAATTGATTTATTGATTATATAGTTAGCACAGATATATATTCTTAATTATACTTATTAATTATTACAAATTTTTTCTCAAATAAAAACTATCAATTAAAATAAAAATAAATTACAGAAATGTACAATAAAAAAAACAAAATAATAGACAGGACATGACCTTAATTACAACATAACGAAGGAATGAAATACATTTTCTTTGCGGTAAATTTAAAAATTAGCAGTTTTTGAGGAAACTTAAGCTAGATAAAAGGCACGCCTATTACCTCTAATGTTCGATTTTATATACATAATGAAAATTTTATTTGAAGAATTTAGTCATATGTTGAGAATTTTTATCCTTACTCATTATGAATATGATATTGAACCATGCTTTTTAGTAATTTTATTCATATTTTAAATTAGATCTCATTTAACCAAAATTATAATAGAAAAACAATATTTAGATTTGTGTCTTCAAAACTTATTGGGGCTTCTTTTAGAATAAAAAAGGAGGTAGTTATGTTAATTACTTTTATTTCAGGATGTATTGAGCCCTTCAAAACAAATTGAGGAAGAAATGCATTTGGACCAGAAGTATGAATTAATAATTTTGTGGAATTATTTGTAATTTGTGCATTAGGATTTTTAAATTGTGCTAGAGTGTTGTAAAATTAATTGTTAAATAGATTTGAAGACGAAGATCGCCTAAAAGAATTGGAAAAAGAAATTAATAATTTAAAAAAGCAGATTGAATTATTTGTCATGTGCAAGAAAACACCATGTCAACAATTAGGCTCTAATAAAGAAACAGTTGGTAATTATTATTGATAAAGAAACAGAAGATTTTTTAGAATTGCATGTTCAGCCATCATTTGCTCAGTCACAACCTCCAGCATCATTACCTAAAGAATTACCACCTCAAGCACCACCACCACCACCTCCTCCACCACCACAATGTAAATTTATTGCATCTAGAAGTGGATTACCAATTCAAGTAAAAAGTTATCTTGTACTGTGATTCTATATAAATGCTTGAAAGTTGGATGATATTTTTAATATCTTGCATGTATATTTAATAAAAAATATATTTATGGGCAAGTGCCACTTTTTAATTTTTTTTTCCTTCAAATATAGTATAAGAATAACATTTGAAACAATTTTACTATTTGTAATAGAGAAATTTACATTAAAAAAATACACTAAAAAATTGTTACTTTTTTTCACTTCATTGTTGTTTACAAAAAATTAAACTTGATAATGCATATACATGGTATCCCAAAAATAATTTAAATGATGTTTTTTAATTATGTTTTAAAGTTTTTTACCTTTAGAATTATATATTATGGGAAATTTTTTAAATTATTTAATTAAGAAAAATGAAAACTCAGTTTAGGGCATGTGCAAAGTGAGTTTTTATTTTCGTGAAATTTTCAAAATTTTAAAAAATTTTATTTTGAAATAAAACGCAAATTTTTAAAAAGTTGCCAAATTTAGTTTATGAACATAAAATGCTTTTTCTGAACTTTTGAAAAAAAATAAATTTTTTAAATTTTTAGAATTTTCAAAATTTTACAAAAATATAAACTCACTTTGCACGTGCCCTTAACTAAGAATTCTCAAAATTGAATCTTCCATTTTTTTAATTATTAGGTTGCAGTATTTTTTGATTGATTATGATTTTATAGCTATTTAAACAATTTAAACATTTTTATTTTTGTGAATTAGCTATTTTTTATCCTAAAAAATACAAGCAAATAACCATGTTTTCAGAAAACTTTATAAACTTGTAAAAAAATTTTTTTATTTTTATTCAATAAAAATAAAAATTGGAACAACAATTAAAATAAAATAACAAACCTATTTATTATTAATGTTAAGCAATTATGATAATTGCATATTTATTTCAATATTTTATAATAGTGCATAAATTATTGATCTGGGTTAGGCCGTTGTGGCCTAACCCATCATGTGGGTAATTGAAGTTGTGGTTTTGGATTCTAATATGGATCCTCAATGATCAGTTTTAATATGAATTCTGTCTTGTCAATAGTGAGTTGGTTTTGTGTGTAAAAAAAATTAATTTTTGTAAATAATTACACATGTGTCCCGTATTTTAAATCTAAAGCAAAATTTGTTTTGGGAGAAAAATTAAATGCAAATGTTTAAAGATCATTGAGGGGTAAAAATAATGATATAATTTTTACAAAATTTAGTGGTATAATATATTTGACAATATGAAATCATTTGTTCAAAATTACATCATAATGGATATAATTAGTGTTATATTTTTTTTTTTTGTTTTTTTTTTTTTTTTTTTTTTTTTTTTTTTTTTTTTTAAAAATTTTTTTTTTATTAATTTTTTAAGAATACAAATATGATCATTCATTAAACAACAATTAATGACAAATTTAAATAATTTAGTATAATAAGGAGATATACAATAATCACACTATATCTATATGTTTTTTCTTAATAAAATTTTAAAAATTTAACACAGGTCAGCAAATTTTTGAGAATATGAGCTAACTGATATCAAACCTGCCTAGGGATTTTCAAATCCGTTAACCGTTTTTTTAAGTACACTGTATTAAATTACAACGAGAGCAGCCTTGATTTGAATTAGGTTATATCTTTGAAAATTTGTCGATCAATGTTATAGACCTTATATCTCTAGTTATCCAATATTAGAATACTGAGTATTTTGCAGGTTGAGTAGCTGTATATATACGTAAAAGTTTTTTAAATAACTTGACATTTATAAACCCTCATTCCTTTTTTTGAGAAATGAAATTTTTGTATAAAATATTAATCATTATGGTTATATTAGAATATATATCTTATATTTTTTAAAGCTAGTCCCAGATATGAATATAAAAAAAAATCATGAACCGTCTAAAAAATCAAATACTAATTGCATCCCAACAATACTATCTACCGAAGAGCTCAACAATGTTAGACTTCGCCCGGTTATTCCAAAGTAGTTTTATTCTTATTGTCGAACTAGTTTAATAATTACCAAATAAGCTCTCGATAAATTAATATGTTTACATTTAAATTTATAATTGCTGTAATCTGTTGACGTAATAATCAGCGGCAACTAATAAATTATAAATTTTTATTCATACTGTTTTTAAAGTTGTAAAGGTGGCAGAGGTGGGAGAGATGTGTGCCATTGTCGAAAGTGCACTACGCAATTTGATACACCTAACAAAAAGCGTTATTTCGATTTTTCTACCAACGAAAAATTTAAGAATAGCCCAACACTAGCTCAATCAAAGCACCGTGTAACAGAAACCCCTTTGGATTTTATTGCTAAAGGTCTATCTAGAAAATTTGATCACACATTTTGCGCAGCTGACGAACATGATATGTCCTCTTTCATGGATGAGCATTTAATTTTAGCAACCAGCTTTGGGTCAGATGAAATTGTTGACAAATGAGATAATTAATGTGTTTTATATATTCTATTATATCTGCGCTAAAGAGCACTAGCTCCGATCCATTTCATATTTATGGGAGAATCTATTTTAATTTACAAACATGAAATATTCAAATTACGTTAATTTATTTGTACCACTTACACCATTCTAATCTAAGGGTTAGGTTTTTGCATCATTATAAATTTATTAAAAAAATTTATCGAAAGTATAGCTACACCTGTTTAATAAATTTTAAAGCTAAGTTTTGCACATATAGAGAGTGTAGTAATTTTGCATTTAGCATAGCCACATCGCCAAGTTTCAGTGCCTTTGACTGCTTTTCAAAATTTAATTATACATGTTTAGATTTTTATGCATATGTATTATACTTAATTAATTTGTTATATTTTTAAATGGCATCCCACATTTGTAATACGTTTTTACCTGTATTAAACTTCTTTGATTTTTTATATTAACTTTTAAAAAGAGTTTTAATAAAGTAATTAGGCGAAACCTAATTATTAATTGTTTATTTTTTAGATTATATTTCAATAGAAGGTAATTTATAAATTAAGTAAATACATTATTTGCATTAATTGTGCCAATAAGTACAAATTTTTTTTTAAATTAACAGGTCTGAAAAATGAAGCAGTATGTTTATGCCTAAATTAGTTGATCTATGTAGCGTTTCTTCAAGTATTTTTTCATTTTCAATTTAATCTCACCTTGCTAATAAATCGAAAAAGTATAAAAAAGATCATTGAACTTGGAATACTAAATATGAAAAATTAATTTTTATATTAAATTGTCTCTAATTTTTCATTAAAAAAATATCTATCTAACTTGAACATAAACAATGCATGCCTATTTTTGTAGAGACAAAAGTATGATTATTTAAAGTATCATGCATATTTATTTATGTCAAATTTTAAATAATTACCACAAACAATGCTGTTAATAAATGAGCAAAAAAATATTGTCACGATAAATATTTTGTTTATTTGATTTTTTTTTAATTTTTATTTTCCCAATCTTTAAACAATACAATTTATAATAAATATTTAAGATAATAATTCTTTTTAAGTATACAAAAATATTTTTTTAACCTTATACAATTCCAACCAGAATTGTTCAGTTTGTCTTTTGCGAGTTTTAAAAATAAATAATCTAAAATATATATGCTTTTAGCCATATTTAACTTAATACGGTAACTAAAGATTTATTAAAAATTGATTATTAAGCATAAGGATTTTACGCAAAATATGTTTACATAAAAGTTAAATATAGAATTTTAATAAAAAAAATGAATAATCTTTTGATTAAACTAATATATAAAATGTTGCCTTAATTTACAAATTTATAGATTTCTTAAAAAATTAAGTTATTACTTATAGTGAGACACCCTGTAGTTTAAATTTTTTGTAAGCCTAAATATATTTTATATGATTAACGTGTAACGTTGTTCATAGAGCTCTTATTTTAAAATCGACTGGTATTTACCAGGAGGAATATGGCTGGGCTTTTTATAGTTGGTTCTAGCAAAAATACATAAATCCTATATTTTTATCAGGAATCTAACTATCCATTAGGTTTGGGTTTTAATATTAATTTGACGTTGGCTAAAATTAATATACTTTGGTAATGTTTAATTTAGTTTAATTAAGGTTTGGTTAAAGTTATTTTTTATCATTTGCCTAATCTAACAATATTGGAGCTAAATTAAAGGTGATAAATAATTTCTTGGTTTCGGAAAAAATGAATGCGAAATTAAAATATTTTTAAATTAGTAGTCTGGGTTAGCTCATATGTCTCAAAAAACTTGGTAGAGTCACGCCGTTAAATGGTATTTAAAACGGCATAGACTTTTACTTCTTTAATCAACATATATAAACAATATAATACCGAATATAATTTTATTAATATTGATTTATTAAGGAAAATTGACTAAATTAACTAATATCGGTGTTAGTGCTTCTAGTATTAAAATTATCCTAGAGCATTTAAACCATTGGCTAGCGATGAAAGAGCTGTAATCTTTTTCATCAAATCCGCCAAGAATCCCGGACCTTAATGAATATAAATAAATATATAACAATATAAGATTTACTCAAGAGCGTTTAAACTTGTATTGCACAGCAGCAAAATTGTCAATGTTGTTAGGTTATATCTACATGATGGCCTTATCTATAAAATTCCCGTTTTCGAATCATCATCTGAGCCCGGCCTACCTGATTGTTAACAATCGAAAAAATGGCCAAGTCAGGCAAAATTGACTTTTAGCGACCTTAAGAATCACTAGTGAGAAAATAAAAAATATTTTTCTTATGAGAATTAAATGTAACTTCTATTTTTCATGTTAAATAACACAGATCAACAATTTTTTGAGAGTTATGAGTTAATTACAGAGATTAAACCTGCCATCTTAGGGAATATTAAATCCGTTTAGCGTTTTTTCTAATCAAACTTATGGTCAGCTATAAACAATGAAAATTAGAAAAAAGGTCAAAAAAGATTCAAAAATAAATTAAAATTTTTTGCATATTCACAATAGTTAAACTGTTAAATTCAAACCTTAAATAATATTTTCATTAAAACTGATAATTATAGCGTGTCGTATTTGAATTTGGACGCAAAATATTTTGTATTATCTAAATGCCGATGTAGAGCTTGTTATAATAATAAAATTTATTTCTCATTATTTGTGAATGTAAATATAAGTTACAAGGAATTTTTATATGAAAAAAGATTTTAAAATTTTATCTTTTGGTTAATTTAGATCTGTCAATTTGGTCAAAAAAGGCCATTTTTTGTTATGGAAGGGTCTAAGGAGATAAAGTCGGAAGAATCTAAGAAAAACAAAAAATATATTAGGCCATCATGGGGATGCATTCTTTTATGTTTTCATAAAATTTACTTTTCTGACATTGATAATTGTTGACCTGTGTAATGAGATAAATTTTTAAGAAAATTAATATACACCACAACTTAAACATGACAATTTTTCAGTTTGAAGTAAAATATTAGTTTTACAGTTTAGTTGTTTTACATATTTTTTAGTTTGTGACTTTTTTGTTTGTAAAACATTTTTTTTTAACTTATGATGTTTATAGCTGGCTTACAATGGAATCGAAATCTAATAAGATTGCAAGTCTGGTTTCTAAAGTTAGCTCTTATGTCCCAAAAATTTTTGAGCTGCGTAATCCACAAAAATCGTGTAAATTAGTTTGCTTTAAAAAAACTATTACGTTTTTCTCAATCAAAGTAAATACAAAGGATTGTTTGAATGCGGCCCTTATTTCTAAACGCAATTGTTTTTTATAATAATTGAAATTCTTGCTAGCAAAAATAAGAATGTTAATCAATATCTAGTTTAAGATTAATTTAACAAATACTTTTTTTAATTGTGGCATCACTTTATAAATTGCAAAATTTGTATGTTAGTTTATTAATTCTCAAAGCATATGAATATAAATTTAAAAGGTTAAGACAACGAACACCAAATGAGGAGACTACTGAACACCTAAATTGTTGATAAAATAATTAAAATAGGAGTTGCCATGATTTGGATGGGGCTCGTAAGTTAGGAATTATACATCTTTATACTCCTCGACCCTCAGCGCTAATAACCTGCCGCTTACCTGACCAGACGCGAGTGGGCGAACCAAAAAAAAACAGTTGTGCGTGAGGTTTTCCCCTTAGAGGGGCGCCAGACTCGTTTAGGGCTTTAGATATTAAGATGTTCCCGCACGCCGGCGACCTAGGTTTTTAGCTTTAACTTTACAGATATCGTTTAGGGCTACTGCCTTAGTAGAACTCAGCAGCTTGTTGGACAACCCAACAAAGGCGATTTTAATTTTGGTCTTCAGCTAATATTTTATGCAAACTAAACTTACCATTTGTCGTACAATTGTAAAATCTTCAATATAGACTGATATTTATCTACATGTTAAAGACCAGGTGTCAAAAATCTCATGGTTATTTGTTTCCCAAAAATTTTGAGCTAGCACATAAACGTCGAATCGAATGATTTCTTAAAATATAAATTTTTTTGATATCAGAGTGTAAACAACTTAACGGAAAAGATGCGTGTACGATCCTGTAAATCAATGATGATATATTGGCTAAAAACACTTTTAATAAATCGTGAGTGTGAACTCACCGCAACAAATGTTTTTGTTTTAACAAAAACAATATGAGTCCTATAACCTCTTTCAAAGTTAGTTGCGTATCATTTCCGTCTAGGCACATGGTGGTTAATAAATCGGCAAGTGGGGAAAATAATAAATTTTATTCCTAGTTTTTAGAATGTCTTTTGAATCAAAAAATTAATTTGGACCCTTGAATTGTTCACAAATTTATATGTATCAAATACATTTATTTGTAAATTACTATGAGCACCGGTGTCACCATAGCCACCCATATTTGTATGCTTCGGCATTTGGGGCTCGTCTTCATCGATGTCTCCTTCTCTATTTTGCATTCTCAATGCCCTTTTGCTTTTCAAGGCTAATAAATTATATATATTATCCTGAAAAAGACCTATAAATTGTGTTAAAAAATTAAAATTTGAAATTCAAGCAATGAAAGTATGCGAGACCACGGCTAAATATTATTATCAAAAATATGTCTTTAAAAAAATGAAGTTTTATTGTCCCAAACGGACCTGCGAAACCTATATTAAATTTATGCTCAACGTCCAAAAAATTCAAACTTATGTCCCATCATTATTCACGGAGAAAATGACCTCGCCTTTTGGTTTTGTAAAAACCCCATAGGACGACCCGACAAAAACGGAACTAAATGGATAGTGTACTTAACAGTGAAATCCAGGCGCGATGCTAACATAAAAAAAATTTCGCTATCCTTTAAGGATTTTCAACTGATTTTAACCCGAATTTGTCGCGGAAAACATAAATTAACATCACTTATACAACAATAATTTTTTTAATAATTCTGTATAAAATTTTAATACAACAAATTCCATGCAACAAAATCGAAGGGTTGAAAAATATATTTTTTAGGTCACATTTGCACACTGATTTCATATCGGGCTTACATATTTCGCCGACGTATAGTTATTAAATCTTAGGTCAAAAAAGTTAAAAAGTGCTGACTCAGCATTTTTAAGGGGCCTATATCTTTACTTAGGTCTGATAGAATTGAACATAAATTTAATGTGTTTCTTTAGCTTTCATCACCACCAACATATATTTTTATTTTAACATCTTACTTTTTTTGAAATTTTTGAGGTTAACGCTTAATTTTTGGAGATCATTTTCGACCCTCCTATCTTTAATTCTACCCACTTAAACGAGGTTAATTCTAAATATTTGAAAAACATATAATGTTCCGCCCCCTCTCATCTAGATATCTTATTCCAATATTTAGGCATCAATCACAATCAATTCAAATTTTTGGGTTTGATAACAGAAAATTACAAAAAAAATTTCAAACGTCTTTTTGAAGTCTATATTGTCACCAAATAAACTAAAATTTGATGGAAATCATTTTGTAGCGAAAAAAGTGTATAGCTGTGATTTCTAATATTTATTTTACGTTTGTCTTTGATTTTTGTCGAAGTTGCAGTATTTATTTTCTTTATAAATTGTATTTTTATGAAATAAACTACAGATACTATAAAATTTATTCTTGTTTGCACTAAAATATCTCGTAAAATTAAATTAAATATACCCGTTGACGTTAATTGAGTGATAAGCGCTTTTTGTTTCATTAATTCTTCGACCTTTTTTAATGCCTCTTTTAGTTTTCCTGGGTCTTTGATCGTTTTTTCGAGATATTCTTTCGCTTGAACTGGGTCAATGTTTTTTAAAATGTTTTGAATGGCCACAATTTCTAAGATAAAATTTTTAAATTATTGTAATCCTTTAATTCGTACATATGCAACCGACCTTAGCCCTTTGCGAGAAAATTTTAATTCAAATTTTACTGTTTTATGGAGCTTGGGGGGGGGGGGGGGGAGACGTAAAGTGCTTGCTTTTTTTTCTTGGCTCTAACTTAAAAAAGGTTAGCGGTAAGCCTTTAAAAACAAAATCAACTTGCAAAATAATCTTCACGAGTTCATTTTAACTGAATGGAGTTTAATACGATATTTAAGAACCGGCTAGGTAAATTTCATTGCAATCTTAACATTTTTATTTACTTTATTTTTTATAAAAATATGTGCTCCTGTTATTTTTATAGTTTTGTTTTCACGCGACAATTCATAACTCGAAAAACTAGACCCTTAAACCTATAACACATATTTTGATTATTTCGTAAACAATGTAACATCAAATAAAAACGTTCGATTTCAAAAAAGCTTATATATAATAAATAAAGGACCCTCAACGTTATTGTATTAAAATTTGTTATCTACATTGCTAGTTATTTATTTGTGTGGTTTATTGAGCGTTTGTGCTGTAATTATAAACTATAATTTTGGAAAAAAAACTTATTAAGAAGATTTGGTAAGACAGCATTAAACAAAATTTTCATTCTTAAGATAATAATTTGAAAGACAATGAATAAGGATAATTAGGTTAAAATAACCCAATATTGAAAACTATTAAAATTTAACAGCATTATCCAAAAAAATATATATGTTAGATAGTTGTTTTTCAACTAGTGTTTTAAGTAGCCAATATAAATTATTTATTAAATAAGCCACGAAACATGCGCCTGCGATTCCGGCTAATTTTTTCAACAAACGTTAATGAGACTTGTGATGTAACAAATTTTTTTTTTAAACTTGACTTACGGGACAAACGTGTAAAATTATTTGCTTCAACAGATAAATATTTATCTTTTTTTAAGGTATGATGTATTTTGGAAACACCATATGCCTTCTGTTTTAATCTAATTTCGATAAAAATTTTACAATACTTAGCATTTTTTATTCACCTTATTTTCATAAAAAATAGAAACCGCAGGTGGGCCTGGGTGAATATTTAAAATACCGGCTAGTAAAACCAGAAAATTTTTTTAGTTATAGACGGACCGGTTAACTTGATTTTAATATCTTTGATATAATATTTAAAAAGTTTAGAATCAAAATGTCAACAAATTTTGATATGGTAAATAAATAAATCTTTTTTCCCAGGTATTGTCTTTTATTACCATTTATTTATTCAATTTAAATTTTAAAATTGATTAATACATTCGTAATTAAAACCCCTTTTTTGTCAATTAGACTAAACAAATGTTGGAGAGATATCAAGAAAATAAAAAATACCTGCCGCGCGTTTTTGTACGGGTTTCACTTTTGACCATATTTTCATCAACGAATCCAGGTTTTTAGCTAAACATATAAATTTTTTTTTAAATACAAGACATTTTACAATAAATATACAGTGCTGGCCACAATAAAGTGGCACATGTTAGAAAAAGAATGATCAATAGCCACATAAAATGTGGCCATCGACCACTGTATTTTTGATCGTTGTCACAAATAAAAAGATCACAACCACAATTTAATGATCTCTGTCACAATTAAATGGCCAAGATAATGTTTTCATGATAAATATCACTATGTTGTGGCTAAATAGTCACACAACATAGTGATGTTTATCATAAAATCATCATCTTGGCCATTTAATTGATCGTGCAGCAAAAAAATCTGACCATCTCTAACAACAGGAATCAAAATGCTAAGTTAGGATGCATTATCAGGAAAATATCAGTACAAACGAAGCAACTGCTCGTTAGTGTAACATTAACACCATAAGCCCGTGTCACGTTTGGTACGATTCACTGGTCGGCAATTATCAATGTCAGAAAAAAAAGTTTAGAAAAATATATGAGTACATCCTCATGATGGCCTCATCTCACAAATATTTTCCGTTTTTCGTTGTTTCTACCGCTTTCGGCTCCTTAGATCTGTCCATATTGAAAAATAGCCTTTTTGACAATACTGACAGATTTTACGACCTCGAGAATACCATAATAAGAAAAAATTCAAGAATCTTTTTTTTTCATACAAAAATCCCTTGTAACTTATATATATCACCTCAAATAATGAAAAAAATTTCTAAGTATATCATGCTCTTACATTATACAACATATTTGGCACCCCAACCTATATATGCCCAAATTTATTATCGTTTTTTTAAGAATATATTATTTAAGGTTTATGATTATCAAGACCATAAAAAATTCTGCTTCCCATATATTCCATTAATTAATTACATTTCCAACATTAGGATTTTAAGGAAACCTTTCAAAATAAAATTTATTATATGAAAAATAAAAACTACTAGGAGTTATCAAGACAATTGTGAGAAATGCCGGATTTCCTTCTTTGGGCGGTACCACAATTAATATCAGATTAAACGAACACAAGAAACTATTTAAAAATAGCTTAAAGTCAGCATTACCTGAGCATTTAAATTCTAATATAAAATCCGATCAATTTTATTAATATTAAAGTTTCAAAAACAATCCCATCTTATTTTGACAGGATTATTTTAGAATCTAATCATATATATAAAATGATATTTATTGATTTCGTGAGGATGGATTCGTATTAAGTAAATTATGGAAAGACATGCTCTCAAAAAAAGTTCTCATTTAAATTTATCTCTTTTTCTCCAGGTCAGGCGACCTTGAGCTCGTGTAAACTTAGTTATGTTCTACCCTCAAGTTAGGCAGCGTTTAACTGGCTAGTAGTCGGATAGGTGATCACTAATGAAATGTAAAGTCGTTCATAAACCTAGGTCACTGGCGCGTGTGATTTAACTCCGCGGGCCCTACTGTAGAGATAAAAGTGGCAAAGCCCTGACAAGTAAGCCTTATATAGAAAAAAAGGGTTTAGACAAAACTCTTTTACCACAGATTTTTATTGACTTTTGATGTTGTAGTTTTATATTATTATATAATTAATATAATATAGTTGATGAAATAAAATAATAGTTATAATTTGAAATTAGACCCATCAACCAAAAAATCCATTATTAATATAAATATTAGTTTATTTTCCGTCATTAGATGATTGAGCTTTGATGCATTTTGTAATTTGGCTAACTTATTAATTATAGCGAGACGGAAATGCAAGAATTTTTAAATTGTAATAATTAAAATTTATAAAAAATACAATAATTTCATTTATTATTAAAATTTATAAGTAACTTATCGTACAGGTCCATCTATTAATAATCTTGTAAAACTGCTATAATCATATAACTTCCCGTGGAAAAAACGTTATAATGTCAAATCAAGGAAATATCTGTGGCATATCTTTTCTAATGGTTAGGGGAATACTACGGCATTAAAAAAATGTTATAAATTTTCCAATTAACTTGCAAATTCTTTGATTTTCGGACCGTATTTAGAATCTGATATGAGGGCTTTAGCCTTTTCCGGATTGGCTTGAATTTGGTGCTTCAGTTCCTTCCAATTACAATAATCCTGACCTTCGAGTGTCGCTAAATTTTTAAAATATGGAAGATATTATTAATACTAATTTAAAAAACTTTAAATCAAAATTTTATTTGTAGTTTATTTTACATTTAGTGAGTATATTTTATAGGCTCCTTTTTGCAATAGAGAATTTTCATATATTTTTACAAATATTTTAGAAATTAATCAAGGAAAACGGTATAGTCTAAGGTTTGAAATAACTATAAAAAAAACATACTTATATAACTTCTTAATAATGTTCAATACTTATCAGGCTGAAAAATATCGCAATGAAAAGACGAAATAAAATTGACTTATCTATTGATATTTGTGGATATAATTGTGCTATTTTTATTAAAAATATAAAATTGTTACAAAAAGCTTAAAAGTAATAATTTAGCTTTGGGGCCGTATTTAGGACAAAACTAAAAAGTGGGTCAACTTCCATGTTCCGGCAGGGGCCAAACTAAATATAACGGGCTGCTGCCGGAATTACACGGATATATTGAATTCTAGTATATATTAAACCTCCTTCGTCTGGTTGAACCGTTCCTTTCATTTTTGCATCGCCTAGTTTTTGAATTAACGCTTCTACAAATATAAGGGAGCAATGGGATTATGTAAATTACCATCGTTTTTTTATTAAAATTTCTTACAAACTAGAAAAAAAATGTATAGAAAGATCCAAATTAAAAGTAGACCTTAAGCTTGTCCGGTCCGTTGCCCCGCCTAAGAGTCGTGCCATGCCTAAATACAAGAGAGGCCTAACGGACCGGGTTTATTTAAAAAAGTCTTTAAACTCAAAAGTTTTTATAATTCGAAAATAGTTCAAAATAAAACAGCACGGCGCCTCCGGGCACGCGCCTCGGCTCATTCGCCTGGATCCGGGCCTAACCCTCAAGTTGTCAACGGTGGACTTACATTACTATCACTATATTCTTTTAAAATATCGTTTCTTACTACAAAGAAATATTGAAAATGTTGCCGAGCACATATTACACAGGTCAACAAATTTCAATGGCACAACTGTGAATTTTATGAAAACATAAAAGAATTTATCCCCATGATGGCCTTATTTCATATATTTATTTCGTTTTTCTTAGTTTCTTCCGGCCTGGGCTCCTTACATCCGTGCATATCGAAAAAATGGCCTTTTTTGACCAAATTGACAGATCGAGTATACCCCAAAAAGAAAAATTTTAAGAATCTTTTTTTATATAAAAGTCCCTTGTAACTTATATTTATCACATTAAATAATGAGAAATAAAATTTTTTAGTATATCAAGCTCTTACATCAGCATTTAGATGATACAAAATATTTTGCGAAACTTAAAAACGACACGATATAATATCGGTTTTTGATAAAAGTTTTATTTGAAGTATGAATTTAACAGTTTAGCTGTTGTAAATATCCAAAAAAAATTTCAATTTATTTTTGTTTTTGAATCTTTTTTGTTTTTTTTTTAGCATTCTGAAATTTTTAATGTTTATAGCTGACTAACTACGTTTGATTAGAACAAACGGTAAACGGATTTAAAAATCCCTTAAATGGCAGGTTTGATCTCCGTAGTTAGCTCATAACTCTCAAAAATTTGTTGACCTTCACAATAATTTCTTTAACAAGGATAATGACAAATTTAGATAATAAAAAGTACCATACTAACAACTCTAGTTTTGTTTAATAACATTTTCAATTCTATAAATAATGGAAACCATGTCCAATTAATTTCATGGTACTTAAATGTATTTAAATGAAATAAAAATTATAACTTAATATAATGTTAAAATTTCTAGGTTTAAGTTAATTTATATTTTAAATGTTAAATCAATCCACATACCAGGTTTAAATTTTGTGCTGGCTTATTCTTCTTTTGAAGAGCCGGCACTTTTAGGATTTTATTAAAATTAATGTCTTAATAAAATTTTTTCTAACTACCATGTTAACATCACTCTGCCATCTTAGGGATTTTTAAATCTGTTTACCATTTTATTAATTAAACTTTGTAAGTCAGCTATAAACATTAAAATTTCTTTAAAAAAATTTTAAAAATACATAAAAGATTCAAAAACAAATTGCATTTTTTTTAATATTCACAAAGCTAGTTAAATTAAAAATAATAATATTTTGATTAAAAAACAATAAAGCATCGTGACGTATTTAGGTTGGAATGCCAAATATTTTTTTAAAGATTGATAAAAGCTTAATATACTTAATTTTATATCTCAATATTTGAGATTTAAAATATATGTTACATACAAGTGATTTAAATATGCAAAAAAATTCTAGAATTAAATTTCTTTTCTTTAGGGTTTTCTCGAGGTCGCAAAATCTGTCAATTTAGTGAAAAAAAGGCCATTTTTTGCTATAGACGGAGCAAAATCTCCACTTCAAAAACGAAAATTAATATAAAAATAAGGCCATTATGGGGATCCATTCATTTCAGTGTCAAAAACATCTTATTTCTAACATTAATACTTGTCGACCTGTGTAATTTATTTTTTATCATGGGCGAAATAAAAAAACAACTGGGTTTAGGGTTGCCATTTTTCATATAGGTTTTACCAGTTCCTCGGGTATTAACCTAGTCTCTTACTTTGAACATTTTCACGGCCTACTGCCTAAGTAGGCCACCCAGCAGCTTTAAAGTGGTTTTACAGCTATCTAAAAAACACTGATAAAGAGCAAAAAATTTGTAAAGGGTAATTTATTTGTAATTACGATTTCATATTTTTTTGCCTTGGTTTGTATTATGTCCAAAGTTAAAAAAAAGATAAATTTATTAACTATTAAATTTTCAAAAAAAGTTTTTGCATGTTTAATCTTTTATTGTACAAAATAATTGAAAAACTTTTGAGTTATTCTGGATCAAAAACAAATATGACAAAGAATTATTTTAAATAATTTAAAACGCCTAAAGTTGTATTTTTGGCGACGAATAGCGAATGAGTGACAATCGAGAAAATTTTGATTTTAAATAATCAACATTAAAATATTGACCAAAAACGTTGGTTGTTATAAATGCTTTAAAAAATAGAAATTTATTAAAATATAAATATTAATAAAATATTTTTTTTGGCTATGATTTTTGAACAAACATTTATAAGAAAAATAAAAAAAATATCTTAGGCAGAAAACAGTGTCTCTGATCAGTTTGAAAACTTACAAAACTTGTTTTTATCAAAATAAAGATTTTTTAACGAAAAATACATTTTATTCACTACTCTTACCTTTTAAAAAAAAACAATATTTACTATGTTCCAACCCACATTTAACTAAAAATTGATGCTCATAAATACTTACAAAAAAGTTAAAGTTGCTGTTTTTTTTTTTCAAAAATTATTTACAAAAAATATTTGAAATTTTTAAAACAATTCTAATTAATTCAATATAGGTCTAAATTTCATAAAAAAAATAACACCCTAAAAACGATATTATGTGACACACTGTAATGAATTATTTTATTGTAAATTTATTAAGTTTTATATAATGCAATTCATAAAAATATTGGGTCTGGGGCTACAATTTGTGGCCCGCAAATCTAGTCCCAAGTATTTGATAATTATGTGCCGGATAAAATTTCGAAAAATAAGCTTTGCATTGACACTTTTTAATTTTTATATAAAAAAAAATACTTGCTCGTTCCTTGACGTCGGGTTCTAATTGAGATTTTTCAACAAATCCCCAAGCCTCATCCAAATCCATCGATCTAAGCTTTTTCTTTAATAAGTTCCAATCACAGGCTTTCTTTTCTGGTGCTGTTAGTTTAAACCAATATTATTAGATATTTTTTATCGTGGCTCAAACAGATTTTTAAAACAATTTCAATGTGAGAAATCAAATTTTAAATTAGAAATTTTTAAATTTTTTAAAAGTGAAACAAAACATTGCAATTTATATAGAGCGCATTTAAACATTTAATTTTTTGCAAAAAATTATTTTGCATCTAATTCTTGTAGAATTAAAAAATCTTTAAAACAAAGTGATTAAGGGTCAAAAGAAAAGTAATATCTAAATATTTATTCAGCCCTAATCATGAATTTTATACTTTGGTAGTCTAATACAAAATCATAGCTATCATTACATTTTTTTTGCAGTCAGTATGATAATAGTTTTTGAATAATGAAGTTAATAAGGTATACCAGTTTCACGTTTTTTAACCGCCTTGACTTCTGATTTTAGTACCATTTCTAATTTTTTAGCTGCAATAAAAAATAAATAAATATATATCGGCACTTTAAGTAAGATAAAGTGTAAAGCGTATAAATAGGACATGATTACGATAGCCTCGACTTAAAATAAATTATAAATTTAAATGTTTGAGATTAAATAGGATTTAAAAAGACGGTATATATAAAACATAAGTATTTAAATAAATAATATGGCCCTTGTTTATGTTATTTGACCTTATCCTTTTGTTCTGCACATCGGGAATAGCAAATAATATCAAAATATGACAAGAGTTAGTTTTTTTGCATCGAAAAATCAAACAATAAAAACAGATTTTTTTTATATTTAAAATTATAGAAATTTTATTTATCTAAAATGAATTATCATGTTAAATTGATGCTCAAATATCTTTTTAATTGTAAAAATGATTCACATTTAGACTACTAGATGAAATTTTTTTATCAGTTATATTCAGGCACGATTCTAGACCCCTTTTGGGGGGGGCAGTGCCCCCCCAAAAGTTTTTGATTGCCCCCCCCAAAAATAATTGAATTTGCCCCCCCAAAAATACATAGTAATTTTATGTTTGCCCCCCCCCCCCCCAAAAATTAAATTTGCCCCCCCCAAAAATACATAGTAATTTTATTTCTTCCACATAATATAATTAGATTTGCTCCGTCAAAAATATCTAAAAAATATTATCTTAAAAATATTTACTTTTTTTAAAAGTGTTTTTATTCATTGATACTTCTCATCCGCAAGTGAGATCAAACTAACACAGAAATATATAGAAAAATTTTATTTTACAAAAAGCTTTATATTTGTGAAAGCAATTCATAAATATAATGCCTAAGAAACTTTCTCACTTGTCATCAATCTTTTGTTAGAATATAATCTAGAAACGCTACGATGGGGCGAACGTAATGCCCGGGGGAAAAGGTGGTGTTCAAGTATTTCTAAGCAAAATAGCTGGACACCATGTCCCATATATTCATTGCTTGAACCACCGATTGCATCTTGTTGTAAAAGATTTTCTTGAAATTTTAAGTGAAGGAAAATTTTTTTTTGATTTTTTCTTCCCTTCATAAATTTTTTCAACATGATGCAATCAAGGAAATTAGAGAATGCGTAACCAAACCCAGGCTGTTGCCCCATCGGTAATGCCATTTTTTTTTTTTAATTACACAAAAATATTTAATTAAAAATAAAAAAACTTTTATATCTTCAGGTCAACCATATTTATAATCATCTATTTATTTTTTTGTCTTTAATTGAAAAATTATTTTATTTATTAAAAATAATTATAGATCAATTTCAATGCAGAACGATTTATGTTTCTAAAACTTCTGATTTAATACACCCATGTTTGTTAGAAATTAAACAATTAAGAAATAAAAATACATCTGAAGATTTATTCAAAAATTGTTTTGATATTAATACTTTTTTAAATGACAATAATTTATCTATGGATAAAAGAAAAACTAAACCTATTTACCGATAATAGTTATTTAAAATCTTTAGATTCCCTTTGGATTAACCTTTATTTTAGATATAAATAAATTAGAGCCTCTTTTAAAAATAAGTAATATTGATAAATCATTATCTAAAGAAATTGACGTAGCCAAAAATTTTTTAATAAGTAACTTAATAATTACAAAAAATGTGTTACTAATGATTTTGTTAAATTTTTATATGATTACAAAGATGCGTTTTCTAATCTATTTAACAATTTTCCTATAAGTTTGTTAATTGGCTCTTCAACGTCGAGTTGTGAGGCCACAATTTCTTCTATAAGAAGGATGATAACTTCTAGCTGTTAAGTAGTGACTTGCGTAAAGGTGATTTGGTTTTTCTAGGACACGAAAAATCGGCGTTGATTTTTTATGAATTTTATAATTTAATCAAAACAACCTTTAGCATAAAATTAATAGATTAATAAAAAACTGCTCATAATCAGCTAATCATTTACTATTTTAAGACATAATTGCAATTTTTTTTATGCGCATTTAACGTTAATGTTCATGTTTTATTTAATCTTTTACCCTAATATTAATTACTAGTTATATATAACCAGTGTTTTTTCATATATATTCTTCCAAATTAGCATACTTATACAATTTGTTTTCATGATAATCAATCTTATTTTACTATTCATTTTCTAAAATCCAAAGTTTTATGTAATTCATTTTTATCATTCATATATATCATATTTTTAATTTTCATGCGCATTGATACCAAATGATAAAATTATACTTAAAATTAATTTCCAAATCTCATATCTTTTTAAGCAATTGATATTAGTGAAAACAATTAATTTTAACTCACATATCCAAATTATAAACGCAATCATTTTTTTTATTTTATGAATATAATAAATTACTATTAATTTGTTAAAAAATTTTGAACATGGATTCTATTGTTGTCCATGTATATTTTTTGCCGTGACCGAAGGTCACGGCCAATTTTGCCGCCGAAGGCGGCAAAAAATTTTTTTCTGCCCCCCCACGAGTTTTTTTGCCCCCCTAAAATGGAAAAGCTAGAATCGGGCCTGGTTATATTTAATTTAATTAAGTAAAGTTTCAGTTATTTCATACGCAAACATTTTTTTAAAAATTGTAGTTCAAATTGTACCATTTTGATTTTTATTGCAGACTTTAAAAAGACTGTCTTTAAACGTACATAAATATAGAAAATAATGTAATCCAAAATTCATTAAGACATTACTGGCGAAGGCTTTTATTTCAGGGCTGAATTTTGATTTATTTATAATTTCCTTCGCTTTTTCGGGGTTCGCCAAAATCTGCTGTTTTAAAGATTTCCAATTGCAATAGAGTTGACCATTAAGTTCGGCTACAAATATAATATTACTTAATTTAAACAAACAGCTGCTACCATTTTTGATAAAGGAAACATTTTGTCAATGGTAGTTGATTGATTTTTCGAAATATTTGCTCTTACATCTACATTTAGGTTAATTGTATAGGTGTAGATAGGTTAATAGAACATATAAAAGATTCGTAAAAATAAACATTAATCGATAAACTATTTTTAGCTATTATTCGCCGAAAAAACTTGAGATATATTATTTCTTAAGGCAAAATGAATTGATTCTTATCATTAAAACAGAAAACATTTATTAAATCTATTAAATAATAATAATGTGAATGAACATAAGATTGCAATTTTAAAATTTAATTATATATTGACTATATCGTGGTTTTAATATATTTGAATTATTTATTAAAATTACACATACAAAACACAACCGAGCCTTTGGCAACCAAAAATATATAACCTTTAAATTATCTCGATACTACAAGCCTTAATGTCTTTATACCTTCCCAACAGGTGAGCTTCCCAATATTAAGATTAGTGTGTAAAAGGTTTCTTTCACTTTGAGCTACATATTAATATATTAACCCAATCCGAAATACAAATTTATAATAACCTATTTTGCCACCAATTGAACATATTAAGGACGACCTTAATGATGTCAGTATATTTCATTTCTGACCATCATGGCCAATATTAGATCAACTAATTTCAAATTTCTGATTATAATGTGCTTTTTTCTTATAGCCAAAAATGAAAAATATTAACCTATATTTTGATTAGGCGGTGAGGAAACCAACAGTTTGAGAATGGGGATGAAAAAAGTATTAAACTCCCCCCGGTGTCACTCTCAGCGTACCTATAGGATTAGGCATAATAAATCTTCTTTCAGGTGAAGTTTTATTTTTTCAATACTGCAAATCTGACATCAAATTTCAACGCTGCAAGGATCTAAACTTTTGACCTAAAAAATGATCTTAGTCGACTCCTAACGCTTCTAAAAAAAACTCAAAAACACGCTATGAGTAAAAAAAACAAAAAATACTTGTTTCAATCTTTGGTTTTAAGGCTAGAATGATTTACTACTTGTTATACCTAGGTAAAATTTTTGATATTTTTAACATTTTTTTTTCATCTGTAAAAGGCTAAAAAAGTGTCAGCAACCCATCGAATTTCTTTGCTACCTCATAGAACCCCCAACGGTCAAAAACAGACGTTTTTTTTTATATAAATTGAGCATTTCAAGAATCAAAATACAAAAACTTAATGTTATGCGATCGATTCTATAAATAATTTCATTGTTATAAAGGGCATATTTGTTTCATATAAAAATCGAAAAATTTTATTGCTTTTATAATTAAATTTTAGTTTGTTGCCATTTATAAATTAATTTAAAGTTAGGATCAACGGAGGTCAGGAAATTATAAGAGTTTTGAAATTGGATTGCCGGACAAACTTTTCGCCGGGGCTTAAGTAATTATTTTTTAGATTACTATTTTTGATTTACGTACAATTTTAATTATTATTAGAGTTTCTCATAAGTTAAATAGTGGAATGCGCTGTAAATTTAAGTTTTCAATAATGAATATTTAGTCATAGGATTTTAAGAATTATTTGAATTCTATAAATTAAAATAATGTTTCGGTCGGTATTTCAATTCGTTCAATTTTTAAACATAGACGCTAAGCCTTGTCAAATTATTTAAGAGGGTATTTGTTATTTTTTAAAACATTGAATATCAAATAATTACAAAAGAATGAATGTTTAAAGAAGGTTAATTTTTAACAAATAAAATATTAAATATCCTACGCAGTAAAAAAAGAGATTTAATTTTTTTGCACCATGATGCTTATTTAAAGGATTAGCAAAATAATTTAATAATTAAAAATTATAATAGGCTACTTTATACTATATATTCGCATAAACAGAAATTAAATCAAACAGTATAGGTTTTGATTACAAACATTTTATATTAGATACCTCACAAATGGTTAAACTAATTCACAAATGGTTAATGGGCCTAACCTTGACCGGGTGCGTTTAGTAATTATTTTGCATTAATGAAACAAAGTAATTTTAATTGCAACGCCATGCATAAAAATTAAAAGTGGAGAAAGTTTTGTGTTTCATTAAAAATATTCTTTAAAGAATTATTTCTTCTATGTTAAATTAAATTTCAAACGCGGCTAATCCGGCCCTGCACACCCGACGTATTTTTAATTTAAGCCCGGGGCGAAATTTGAGGCCTCAAATATTTTTTATAACAAGCTAAATTTTTTGTTTTATTTCAATAAAATACAGAGTGTAAGTGTGTAAATTTATCATCTTTAGTTCTTTTTAATAACACAGGTCAACAAATATTTGAGAATCATGAACTAGGAACCAGACCTGCCATCTTAAGGTTCACATCGTTTGGCGTTTTTTCCAATTAAACTAGGTACGCCAGCTTTAAACATTAAATTTTGAAAAAATATTAACAAAAAAGATTCAAAAATAAAAAAAACTAATAAAAAATATAAAAAAAAAATTTTATATTCAAAACGCTAAACTGTTAAATTTAAACTTTAAATTTTATCTATTAAAAATAATATATCGTCTCCATATATTTAAATATAACATAGATTGCTACCGCCACATTTCAATTAACACTACCAAAAGTGAGGCAAAAACGAATGGTGTGCAATGTTACAGAAAATAAGTAAAGAATTTCATTTTAAATTAAAAGTGTATTTATATAGATATAGCCTAAAAAATATTATTTAAATTAATACATTTAAATTTATATTCAGAAAAAAATGCTTTTATAAAATTATAGCTTTTTTTTTAAATATTTTTTCGTGTTTTTTATCAAAAAATATTAAAAAGATTTTTAATATTTAAAAAATTTGCTTAACCCGCAATCTGTAAAAACCCTATTTTTTACCATCTGAGTTGGTGTTAATTGCCTATCAAAATCGTCCATATTAAATGCCGAATTTTTGGACGAGCAGCCATTTATTTTAAATCTATGATCGTGGCCTATTAAGGTTTTATTCCTCATTATTTGAGATTAAGTTACAAGTGATTTTTCTCTTTAGGTTATTTCAAGGTCACAAAATCAGTCAATTTGGTTGTATTCGACCATTTTTTTGATATACTAAAAAAATAGCCGAGCGGAAGAAACTTCTATAAAAAATAAATGAGATAAGACCATTACTAGGATACCCCCAGTGTCATAATTTTCTTCACTTATTTATTTTGGTCGACCTGTATAAAAGTTAAAAAAGGGGTAATATGGATTTTAGAACTTCGCCCTGCCCTGCCCGTATTTCCTTTTTTCAAATTCAGGTTCGACCCGTTTTAAATTTCGGCACGCCCCCACCCGTTTTTCGGACGAACTGGCACCGGGCCGGGCGAACTTTTAAGTTTCGACTTTATTTCTAGTTTAAATATATTCTTATTTAATTTTAATCACTAAAAAACTAAAATTTTTTAGAATACAATAAATTTTTATTAAACGACGCATTTAAAATGCTTTCTGTTTATATTTGTCTTTATTTGTAAAGCGTAATAAATAAAATTTAAATCTTACCCCCTTCGTCTGGTTTTACGTTCCCATCCGCTTTTTGTTTCCGGAGTTGTTCAATTTTGGCTTCTATTTTAATATTCATAAATTTTACTTGGAAAAACATATTACCAACAAAATCCACTGTGGATAAACCTAAAAAGTTGTTATGTCAGCGTCCAAACTTTCTATTTATTAAACTACTTTAACGTCTAAAACATATATACCGCCGGCGGAATTTTTGGACGTTTAGTAAACGTCCAAAGCGCATTTTCGTTGGCGGATTATTGTTTGAACATGACCTCAGAACAATGCCTAAATTCTGCGGGAAATTTTTTGCATAATTTAGCGAACAAATTTTAATTTTGAAAAAGGTAATATTGGCTAAAAACAGTTGATATTTGATCTGTAAGGATAAGTTTTTTTTTAAATTTATCAATTAAACTTTGTTAATCAAAATTTTTATTTTAAGAATTTTAAATTAAAATTAGTTATTTAAGTTAAAGTTCAAACTAGGCCGTGATATTCCGGCGCGGCCAGCCCGACATTTTTTCAATTTAGGCTCGGGCCAGCTCGCCTGAGCCTGTGGTTACAGGCCCGCCACGAATTTAGAAAACAGCTCGAAAATTCTTTTTTACAGGCTAAAATTTTTTTCCTAATTATAAATTATACAGAGTGTAGAAGTAATCCTTTCATTGTGTGATAAAAAATTTATCAATTTTAGTTCTTGTTAGGTAAAATAATTAGGGCAATATTAGATTTAATTCGGCCCGGCTTGCCTATAATTCATTTTTTCAAATTCATTCTTGGCCCGTATTAAGGTTCAGCTCGATTCTGCCCGTTTTTCGAGCAGGGCGGCACCGGGACGGGCGTTTCATGCGGGACGGCTTTCGAATTATAACTTTGATCTCTAAATTGTTTTCTTTCATATGTTTTTAATAGAACTGGCTATATTTCTTCTATTTTTATTGTAACTACTCCTTATTTAAAATTTATTATGGGCCAATTTTTTTACCGTTTTATGAATTTTTGAAAAATTTATCTAATATAATAATTTTTTTTAATGAGTTAAGGAAAATAGATGATCACTTTTGCTGATAAAAAATATTAAATATAGGAATTTATTAATCATACACTTTTAATTATGCTCGCAAAATGTGACTTTTATTTCCACCGGATTGATCTTATAATTAAATTCAACGCATTTTAAAATTATCAAGTAGACTTATGATATAACCTATAATATCTCAAATTCTATATGAATTAAGACTTTTAAATATTGAATTCTAAACTTCTAGGGACTTTAATTGTGGAAATTTATCCACATTAAGATAAAATTTGTTTATAAAAAGTTGTATAAATTTTTTTTTTTTAATTTTTAACCAATAGCATTTAATTAAAATTTTTACATATCACCTATCCAAAATTTGCAGCATTAACAAATTTTTCGCAAAACTATGCAAAATTTTCGGCAGAATAAAGGCTTTAAACGCTGAGGTTAAGTACAAACAATATTGTGCAGATTTAAAAGCGTCTTAACACCAATTAGATTTCCACATTTTATAAAATTTGAAACTTAAATCCTAAAACATAAAACCAACAATTTATCGATATATAGTTAATAGTAAATTTTAACTAAGTTATGGTAAATTTATTAATGGTAACTATGAATTAAAATTGGGGAAATTTTTGTAAATTTATTTATGCTTATCTTTTAAATTTAGCTTTTAAACTTGCATACATTATTCGTATTAATTAAAAGATCATCTGCCAGTGCTCAAAAATTGTTTTGTAGTCAAAGAACACAAAAAAAAACAATTGGCTCAACCTTTATTAGTAAATTTAAATGTGACTCTTAGAACGAAAAAGGTTCATAGTTAAATGAAAAGAACAAATGGTTAATAGTTTACACGCACAAAATTTAACGAGGTTATAGTTAATAGCTGAAAAATTAAACATGTAATTCGGTTAAGTTATCAATAGTTTTCTATAAAATATTTTTAACAAATATCTACGTATTTCACAGGTCAACAATCTTTTGAGAGTTATAAGTTAACTACAGAGATCAAACCTGCCATCTTAGGGAATACCAAATCCGTTTACCGTTTTTCCATATCAAACTTAGTTAGACAGTTATAAACATTGAAATTTAATAAAAAAAGATTAAAATTCAAAAAAGATTTAAAAACAAAGATAAATTTTTAATTTATTTTTGCATATTCACATGGTTAAGCTGTTAAATTTAAACATTTAAATAATATTTTCATTAAAAATAAACCGATAATATATCGTGTCGTATTTTAGTTTGGAAGCGAAATATTTTGTATTGCCGATGTAAAAGCTTGATATATTAATAAAATTTTTTTTCATTTTTTTGTGATTAAAAATATAAGTTACAAGTAATTATAATTGCAAAAAAGATTTTCAAATTTTTTCTTTTTAGGGTATATTTAGATCTGTCAATTTGGTCAAAAAAGGCCATTTTTCGGTATAGATGGATCTAAGGAGCCAAAGATGAAAGAAACTAAGTAAAACGAAAAACATATATGATATTAGGCCATCATGGGGGTGCATTCTTTTATATTTTCATAAAATTCACGTTTCTGACATAAATATTTGTTGACCTGTGTTATGAGACGAATGTAATATTAAAAGAATATATAAAAATATCTATACTCAAGAATGCATGTTTAATTTATAAACAATAAATTAACAGTCGATATGTAGGAAGTTTGAATTAGAGGTAAGTAGAAAAAAAGAAGATGAATTGCGTAATGCGTTTGGATATTTCGCGAGATTAAATCTTAGGTGAGCAATAGAAAGAAATAAACAAAATAACACAACTCAAAACCTTTCTGAATCTTTGAAAAATTAATAATCTTTAAAATTGTTACTGGCTTTGGCTTTAATCTCGGGTGATAATTTTTTGCCATCAATAAACGCAATGGCCTTTTCCGGATCCATGGCACGAATTTGTTTTTTCAGTAATTTCCAATCGCAAAACTTTTTATCGGCCAGCATTGGAGCATCTAAATTTAATTTGAGACTAAATCGTTATTGAAGTCTCAAATTATTTAACATTCAGTATTCTCAAAATCTGGGGTAAGTAGACACCACAAACATTTTTTATATTTTGTATATTTGTAAATCATGTTTAACTAAGTTCCAATAATTTTATTTTCTCATCAAATGTCACATGAGAAAGAATCTATAGCCATAAAAATTAAAAGTTTTAAATGTCGTATAAACTCTAAAACTCTATCGATAAAAACCACACTCGTTTATACGAGTTTCCATAAGGGCAAAATAAAAGTTAAAAACTATATGGGCGATCACAAGCACAATAGCCCGGTTCCTGTTTGTTTTATTAATTTCAATTTCTAACATTGTAATGGCAGGTTTTTTTTTGATTTTTCCGACTCCTATTTTTTATTAGAATAAAATAAGTTATAGTGCTAGAATAAATCCTAGATTAAAATTTGATATAATGCAATAATTTATTATACCCTCTGTGGTCTCTCGTTTCTGTACGGCGGAATTTTGTTTCAACAGCATATCCAGTTTTTTCACTAAACAAAATAAAAAAATAGCTCAGTGCTGGAAAAACAATGAGCCAAAAAACTTTAGCTCATTTTCCCACCTAAACTTAAAGAAAAAATGGGAGCTACAAATAAAGGGCCAAAATAAAAATTCAAAAAAATCTTTCACTAAGAAAAGGGGCAAAAAAACCAAAAAAAGTAGCTCTTAAAAAGCGCTCCAACAAGCCCATTGTTTGTTTTCTTTATAATAAAAAATTTTGATTTTTTCTTATAATAATAATGGGTGAATTATTTTTTCTTAAAGGTCCTAGGAGTTTTTTTTAAAGAAAATGGGCTTTTTTTAAATATGCCCCTTTTATTTAAGCAAGAAAAGGGGCTTTTCTTTTGCCATGCCCACGAGTTTGTGGGCATTTGTGGAAAAAAACTCAAAGACTTGTTAAAAAAAAGCCCATTATTTTTTCAGCCCTGAAATAGCTATACGGGGGACCGTTAATTTATTCTGTTGTTTATCATTGATGACAAAAATATTTGAACAGTTGGATATTAAATAAAATTTATTTTCTTAAAAAAATTATCCGAATATTAACTGGTTTTTGTGTGCTGCTTATAGATTTGGACGAAATAATAATAGATATTTAAGTCCGTCCAGAGCTATACTTTCGGGCACCTAGCAATGTTTATTTGGTTAAAAACAAAAACCAGTTGAGGTGCCAATATCAAATATTGACAAAAAAAATTTAAGTATAATATCATTTGATTATTTGTATTACAAACAAATACTTTTATCAAAATCTTATAACACGTCCGTTATATTTTGCGTAAAAATTTTGTATAGTAAAAAGTGCGCTATTCGTGATTAAAACTCTGCCATGACTCCGAATTATAATTTTTTTGTAAAAAATGTTCTAAATTTTATGCAAATAGTAATTTTAACTTTACCCATCTAGTTTTGACGAAAAAGAAAACCTCGAAAATTACGAAACGAAAAAATATATTATTAAACATTTACATTTTTTTAATTGAGTCCTGCCGGAGATTGTGAAATTCCCAGAAAATAATTTTGTTACTGACAAAACTTTTTGTTACATTTTGAAATTGAGTCTAAGGTAAGCTTGGTAAATTTCGTTTAAAAGAAAATACAGCTCTCACAATGTAAAATCAAGAAGTTACTTATGTTATTTCTTCAAGTTTGTTTAATTTTTTGGGGGTTGTACATATGTAACTTTATAATAAAACTATATTAAATCCCTTATGAATTTTTAATATCAATAAATTTTATATGCTTTGAATATGGATAAAGAAGCCTATATTTTCAAATGACAATATTATATTTTATCTGCATGTAAAATTAGTTTCTTCAACATCATTTTGTCAATTACCTATGGATTCTAAACTATATTGATATAGATCTCAAAATTTATTTTTAATAATATGAATATATATGCCTATAGAATTAATTTCAAATTCCTCTTAATTAATCTTTTATAGAATTCAGATATGGAATGAAATTTACACATATTTAATTTCGGTTATGAATATTGCAACTAGAATTTAAGCACAAAACCCCTTTAACAAAAAAAAGTTTCCAGTCATATAGTTTTAATTTTTAAAAAAAAATATGGATCATTTGAGTAAGTTAATATACTCAAATATATCAAATACAAGCTTAGATAAACACTAAAAAATGTTGATTTTGCTATTCTTTTTGTAACTAATTATAAATAAAACCTAGATGCCTGTGAAAATTAAATATGAAACTTAAATTTATCACTTACAGTAAATATAATTTTTTTTAATTCCAGAAAATATGAGGTCAATTTTGTTGCCCTCTATGTAAATAAATGTCACTTGCAAAATCCTTAATCTTTTGATCAAATTTAGAGTTTTTTATTAGTTCCTTCGCCTTTTCCGGATTGTCTAATATTTGTTGTTTCAAGAATTTCCAATTGCAATACGCCTTATCATCAAGCTCAGCTAAAAAAAAAGATAATTAATTAAAATAATATCTATAATAAATAAATATAAGCCGCATCTTATTATTCTAAAATAAAATAACTACGTGAAAATTTTTTATTTATATTTTATTTTGATCATGCCGAACCTGGTTACGGTCCTCTCCTTAGGATTAGCTTTTTAAATATAAACCATTTACCTTTTTATTTTGATCTATAATTTAAAACGAGCATGAGCTAAAAATAGGGCTAGTTCAATAGCAAAAATTTGGTAAATATTTATAAATATTAGAGCTTATATATTACCAATTGCCCGGCTTAATTTGTTTTTAAGCATATTAATTTTATTTAATTTGAAATTTTAGTTTAAATGTTTTAAATTTTTAAAATTTTTAAATTGAGTCGTGCCGTAAAAAAGTTGAGTATGATCTTTTATCGACACTTGACAAAAATAATATAATTAGGACCAATTTTAAAAATGGCCAATGGGTATAAATGGTATAAGAGAATTATATTCAGGTTACTCCTATGTACAATTTTTTAGTTAATGGCCTAAATTAGGCATCTGAGCCAAAACATTTCAAAATTTCGTGTACGCTTGTGCCAAATAACTTTTAAGTTATGCTAATTTATACAAAATATGAGAGGGGAAAGACTTTTGAGCAATAATAGATAAGAACTCTACATTACATTTCCTTTTTTAATCATACAGTTCAATTAAATATTTATTAATTCACAGTTTTTAATCCCTTTTTAATTTAGCCGCAGGTAGAGTATTTTTTTTAATTACATAAAATAATAAAATTTCCAATAATTATGAGTAAAATTTAAATTAAGGAGCAATTAGGGATCATTCATTTTTTAAAAAATAAAAAAAAAATTGGTTCAATAAAAGGAGCCATGTTAAAATGATAATTAGCAAAGTTTATATAAATTTAGATAATAGTTTTAGATCTTTCAATATATTTGGAGCAACTGTCCCCGGTAGTAAATAATGTTAAAAGTTAGTAATTTTCGATCTAAAGACTCAATTTTTTAAAATTTAATGTAAGTTTTTTTTAAAAAAATAAGAAAATTTAAACGCGCCCTTAATAATTATTCTAAAAATCACGTCATCCCTCGGTTAGTTTTTTATAACCCTTTATAATCTATTTATTATTATATATATTATTAATATTTAAAGTCTTTTATGATTATTATTAGTATTGCTAAATTCCATGACACCCTGCTGGTCTATCAATATAATAAACAAGGCAGAGTGAGCAACTTTATATGGGGCTTGTCAAAGTTTAAGGGTTTAAATTCCAACATTTTAATTGTGGAAATAAAATTGGGTAAATATTTGAATTATTTAGATTATTATGTAAAATTATATATTTTTTTGAATAAGTTGTTTTTGTCTTAAAGTTTTTTTGACATTATGTAACACAAACACTCCGTAGGGCACGTGCAAAGTGAGTTTTTAATTTTGTAAAATTTTCAAAAATTTAATTTTGTTATACACAGGTCAACAATTTTTTGAGAGTTATGAGTTAACTACAGAGATCAAACCTGCCATCTTAAATAACATTAAATTTGTTTACCGTTTTTCCTAATCAAACTTAGTTAGTCAGGTATAAACATTGAAAATTTTAGAAAAAAAGGTCAAAAAAATAAAAAAGACAAAAAAAAAAAAAATAATTTTATTTTTGCATATTTACGCAAAGTAAACTGTTAAATTCAAACTTCAAACAATATATTTATCAAAAACCAATAATATATCGTGTCGTATTTAAGTTTGGACGCGAAATAATATGTATTATTTAAATGCCGATGTAAGAGCTTGATATATTAATAAAATTTATTTTCCATTATTTGTGATTAAAAATATAAGCTACGCGGAATTTTTATATGCAATGTAGATTTTTATGTTTTTTCTTCTTAGGGTATATTAAGATCTGTCAATTTGGTCAAAAAAGATTTTTTGTTATAGACGGATCTAAGGAGCCAAAGACGGAAGAAACTAAGAAAAACGAAAAGTATATATGAGATTAGGCCATCATGGGGTTGCATTCTTTTATGTTCTCATAACAATCTCGTTTCTGACATTGATATTTGTTGACCTGTGTAATATACAAATTTTTAAAAAATTGCAAATTCAGTTCAAGCACATAAAATGCTTATTCTGAAATAAAAAAATAAGAAAATAAAATTTTAGAATTTTTAAAATTTTAGGAAAATAAAAACTCACTTTGAACGTGTTCTTACGTAATAAAATTTTAGAACAAAATGCAGAAAATTAAAAATTATAAAATATAAGTCAAGAGACATAAATTTTTTAAATTATATTAAAAATTACGAGTTTCGCAAGAAAATTATTTAAAACAAAAAACTTTGCTGCTCTAAATTTTTATAGTCCATTTTTGTTTGTTCAACACATTTGTTGTATGGCGCATTCAAACGTACAAAAAATTTTGAAAAAAGTTTAATAAATTGAAAATTCGTTTTACTTGTTTGCTAATTTCTATATTGCAAAAACATGGGCAGAAAACAATTAATGGTTAAATGCATTAGTTTTTTTATTAATTTTACAATTTACCAAGTACACTATATTGTTAGTATTTCTTGTTTCATATATAAAAAAAGATTACGAGAATCATCGACATCTGGTGTTTGTTCACCACCTGCCAACTTTTCCTTCTTTATGGTTTCTATTCGTAATTCTATAAAATTATTTAATATGATTTATACTGCACAGAAGATAACATCAATATATAAACGTGGAGCCAAAATCTTATAATATTTTTATAATGCCGACGAAATAAAAACTAGACAAATAGGGGATGTAACAATGTAAGTTACTGGCTTTAGCCTTTATTTCAGGTGATAATTTTGATTTCTCGACAAAAGCAATGGCTTTGGCCGGATCCATGCCACGTAATTTCTTCTTCAGCAATTTCCAATCGCAAAATTTTTTGTCCGGCATACCTTTTGAGAGTTAGTATATTGCGAATCGTGAAAGATAAAAATTAAACGGTTCAGACATATTTAATGTTTTAAGCGGGCTCATATAGCTCATTCATGCCATTTCTAATGCCATGAATGACTTCAAACAATTGTTACTAATATAAAAAGTTAAAAAAACTTAAACCGAATTCGGTAGTTACACAACGATATATGAGGGTCTTAATCGATTCAAGGTTATACCGAGGCTATTCTATAAAAAGGTTCTTTTCATTTTAGAGATATCTCCTATATATTATTTTATTTGTCAAAAAGCTTAATTAAAGTTAAATAACTTTTTTTTTATTTATTTTTTATTAATATGGCATATTAACAAACATAATGACATATATAATTGAAGAATTATAAAGCATAAATGTAAAAATGAATTTGAAGTAAAATAAGATGAAATATAACTCAAAAAATGTGAATAAAGTAAATTGAGATTTTTTTAAAAAAAGGGGAAAAGAAGTAAACAACTAAAAAAATTAAAAATTTCAGAACTGTACAAAAGTGTCTTCAAACACTTGAAAATATGTTTGAATATTCAAAATAGAAGTTTTTATGATAATAAAAAACTTGTCATATTGGGTTTGAAGTGTGATATTTCAATCAATAATTTTAAAAATTTAAAACAAATATGAGAAAATCGACCAAAGAATAAAATAACTAAACGAAAAAATATAATTGTTATAGCTATTTAATAATTTTAAATAATTCGCTGTTAAGAAGGTGATAAGAGTCAAAATTTATTTTAAACGTGAAAACACAGGTAACACCCCAAATATATTTGGCTTACCTCGTTGCCAAATCATAATAATAATACCATCCGATAAAGTAAATTAACAGGCTCTATTTTATTCGAAAAATTTCTTATAATTTTACAGCGGGTATATCTATACATAAAATTAATTTAATTTATAATTTGTAATTTCATGTCTAGAAAAAAATATTTATTAATGAAAAATTTAATATAAAAATCAATATACCTATTAAATAATATTAAAAATAATTGTCAAAAACTAAAAGAGTAAATTAAATTAATTCAGGTGAGGCTATAACATAGTTGCGAAATAAGGTTTTGTTTGCAATGCTCATTATAATTTGGAATCTTTAATAAGATTAGTTTTGTTTTAATTAAAAAACGTAAAAATAGGAAAAAATTACTTAAAAATATTAAAAGTTACTGGGGTCTATTAAAACCCCACCAACGGTACAGGAAACGTCTTCAATCATATGCAAAATACAGTAAATTTTTTACCTGGGCCATTAGCAACGTCGCGTTTCGCCACTTTCGGCTCTATTAAAAATAATGGCATTCACATAATGTTTATAGATGATTAAAAATTTATTATATAGTAGAGTTCACAATCTAAATGTTCAAAAAAGTATTATAAAATGGCAAATTATGAGAGCAACAGACATTATTTAATAATTACTTGTGCGAATGTAATTATGAAAATTTAAATTTAATACAAGATGATTATTTTTCCTCTATCAAGTGTATTTTGCCTGGAAAAATAATATAGCAAAACAAAATAAAAACCTAGGTTTAAAAGCTAAACTTTTTGTTTTCTACTATTCAACTAAAGTTGGGCGTGAAACTTTAACCAAATGTAGACAATTAAAACTTAAGAGCTAATAAATTTAATTTTTATATTATACAGAACTTCGGCTTACGAAATTTTCAAAAAACAAAATATGACCAATTTAAAAAAAGTGATGTGAGTCACTGAAATAAATAAAAATTAATATATCTGATTTTATAATGGAGCTACTTAAAAAGATAATGGCAGTGAATACAACAATGTGAGGAAACATAACAAACGGTGGTTAGGCTAAATTAGAAGTCCAGGAGGGATTTTTCGGCCCCGCTCGCCCGACTTTTTTTAGGCTCAGCTCGGCCTGGCTTGAATTTACAAACAGGGCTAGAAAATTTAATATTGCAAGAACTGAACGAAATTTCCCTAAGTATTCTTTTCCCTGAAAGGTTAATAATAGATTATATAAGCAATGTTACTTGATAACGCCCCTCATCTAACACAAAGACCCTTATAATGTTATGAACTGGGGTGAGGTCACTCATTTTAATTAGAAGAAATACAAATATGTGAGTTTGCAACTCAATTTAATTTGAGTGGTACTCTTTTGATTTTTAAATTATAACATTCTGAAAATAAACTTGAAAAATTTATTCGTCACACATGAAATGTATAATTAAAAAAAATCAGCAAAAAACTGATTTTAAATAATTAGGATGTGATCTCACTCCATTCAGCTCGCTACAAACAATCACTAAATTCGAGCTCCTTGAGTATTGTAACCTCTGCTGTAAACTAATCATATTAAATTTCTTCCGCACCAAAATATTAAAATAAGCCAGCGTTTCTGCAAAATATATAAACATCTACAAAGATTCTAAACGTTCAATATTTTTATTATTAAGTTTTATATATTTAAGTAAGTTTAAAATTTTTTTATTAGCTATTAGGATATCGGCTTTGAAATTTTGCTTGGGGCCGTTTGCCAACTTTATATCGCGTTTTGTCAGACTAATTTGTAAAACGACTCGTTTTTCCATTACAATATACCCCTATTATTTAGCAAAAATTGCTCGGCGCCCTCAAACATTGCATGAAATCTTATATGGGCGGGCCCGTCCTGCATACGCTGAGGGGAACTTAAAAAACGTTAAAATAAAATTCTTAAAGCCGTGAATTTATGGACTCGCCGTAGGGTCTAAATTATCGTCTAAGTTATTCTTGTAGGCCTATAAAAGTTGTCCAAACAATTTTTTGTTGCTTCATAAAATAGTTACGATTAAAATTCAATTCAAACGCAGCCTTGTCATTTTAAAAGGTCATTGAATTTTTGTTAGAAAACATTATTAAGGCACTAAAAAAATTCTTAATTTTGTTCCTATTATATTTTGGCATCAATTCAATCACACTAATTCAAGACCAGACCCTAAATTAAATCAACCATAGGCGTCATTTATGGCAACCATTGATTAACCTTGGTCATGCAGTCAAAATAAGTAGTCAAATTTTTTAAATGCCTTAATTTTAGTTAATATTAACAAAAATCAATTTTTCAGATTTTAGAGGTTTAGGCTTTTGATGAAAAATGTCACCATATAAGGTAGTGGAAAATATTTCAGTTAACAAATCAGAGTTTAAACGGGCCGTGATTTTCCGCGCGCAACATATCTTGAACCTAGGCCGACCCGGCCTAATATTTGAGCTCGGGAACTTGGTATATTATTTTACCCGGCTCGTAAATTTTATATTGCAAGCAATTGCTTTAATATTATCTATAAAATATAGATTGTAAATAAATTTATTACTTTTAGTAGCTCTTGTTAAGAATTAAAAAAAAAGCAATGTTATGAATTGAAAAATTAAGCAAAATGAGATATAAAATAATTAGACTCGCCTGGCCCGTAATTCTTACTAATTCAGGCCCGGTCGGCCCAGCCCGTGTTAAATAATTCATCCTTGCCCTGCCCGATTTTTGGGCTCAGTTTTCAAATCTTGAGTTTGATCTCTTGAGCAAATACTTTTATTGTTCTATCTCGTCATAATTATTTGGAGTTATTAAAGTTATATATAAAGGCACGTGCAAAGTCAGTTTTTATTTTCGTAAAATTTTTGAAAACTCTGAAAATTTTATTTTTTTTAATTTAAAAAAAAGAAATTTTATTTCAGAAAAGCATTTTATGTGCATAAATTAAATTTGGCAACTTTTTAAAAATTTGCGATTTATTATAAGAAAAAAAACTACTTTCGCGAGTGATTAACTCTACAATTATAATTCTAGATTTTTATTTTTATATGAATATCATGCAAAGGGTTATAAATTTTAGGTTGTAATTTTTATAATTTAACTCGTTAAATTTTGACAAAAATTAAAGGCAAGCCTTTATAATAATATAAAAAATCAGTTACAATTTGCGTTTTTCAAAACAAAGTTTCTTCATATAAAACAATTTAAACTTGGTTTGGACATGTTAACACGTTATATAAGGCCAAAATTAACCAGAAAATATGTTTTTGCAAATGACACATTTTTATGTTTGGCTAACCTTTAACCAAGCTAGAAGAATAAATAAAAAGCCAATTATAAAAAACGTGAAGGAGCCCCTCACTGGACGTGTTTGAAAAATAGTACAAACGGAACACACATATCTGTTATATAGATATTTCTTCAGACCGAAAATTTTAAGTTGAAGATATGTGTTGTAAAACAGGTTTTATACTTCGGATTAGCAAAATACATATTGATGGTTTCTAAAAAATATACACATTAGTCCTTTTGAAACGCAAAATGTCATAATAGATTATGAACATCAGATTAAATAAAATATATTTTGGCGCAGCAAAAGAGTATTTATTTGTCTCTCAAAAGGCTGTATATTATATTTAAAAATTAATTAAAAAATCATTCTTTAACTATTAATGCGGAAGTCTTGCCGCCTAATATTTTATTTTTTTTATTGACATTTGAAGCTCAACAAGCTGCGGAATCGGCTCTTTTGCCAAGTTTAAAAAAAAAAATTAAAAATTTTTAAAACTTTGGCGAAACTAAATATAACGTTGTAATTATGTTGGTAAATTACTTGCAACATATTATGAATTGACTTTAATAAAAACTCCATTTTCGGCGTAATAATAATTATTTTTGAGCTAGTAATTTAACCTGCGGTGTAAGAGGTCAAAAAAGGTTACACCATAATATGGTTATTATGCAGATACTACAATAACCACCAACCAAAAAAGTGTATATTGTGTTTTTGATATTGATGTAATCAGAATTTTATTTTTGTTATGTTATTGGTTTTTATTGATTGCCGCGAAAGCGGCAAAAGCACTAAAAATTCCCTCATTTGAAACAAGAATAATGAATATTCGTCTAATTCTTTAATTTTTGTTATTTTTAGAGTTATAAGATCTTTTTAGTTTGAATTAAACTATTATAAAGAAAATTGCAAAAAAGTTAAAAATAAAATTTAATTTTATTATTATAACAATTAAATCATTGAATATCAAAATTTTTGATAATGAAAATATAAAATTTTAACAAAAAACATAAAGGTTTTTATTTTCCAAATTAATTACTTTTTTTGAAAAATTAAAGTTATTGTTAAATTAAATTATAAACAATTTCATTATATTAAAGTTAGTCGCATTTGTGTTTAGAATTTTAAAATTTTCAAACCCTAAATTGGCAAAAATAGAAAAAGGTATAAAATAGTAGAATAATCTGATGACTTTTATCTATGTTAATGCTATAGTCCGTTACTATTGAATATAGCACGGTTAGTCAAATTCTTCTATATCTTAGGTTTTAATTAAAGATCCAAGCCGGGACCAGAAAGTCCACACGACCCGGTGCCGACCCGCCCAAAAAACAGGGCATGCCGGCCGAAATTTAGAACGGACGGGTCTCAATTATAAGAGAAGAATTAGGGGCCGGGCCATATTTTAGAATCTCATTTTGCCTGTATATTAACTATTTTTAACGAAAACTAAAAATGCTAAATTTATCATCACACGATGAAGAGTATTACTTCTAGACTCTCTAATCAATAATAATTTAAAGCAAAAAGTTTTTAGCTTATAATATATGATTTTCAATCCGTTTTGGGTTCGGGCCACCTACAAACAAATTCCGTCAAACTCGGGGGTCAAGCCAAGCCTAATTAAAAAAATATATTAGGCGGGCCGGGCCGCAGGGCCTGTTTGAACTTTAATACAGATTTGTTTGCCGTTTTGGTCAATCCTTGTAAGCCAGCTATGAACATTAAAAATTATGAAAAGATGTTTGAAATAATGGATTTCAAAAACTAAAATATTGAAAAAAAACTTTTAAACTGTTAAAGTCCTTCAATGAATTTTTTTTAAACTGGTCAAAAAATATGTCATGGTTAGGATGCAGAATATTCTGTTTATTAAATGTGAAATTTAATTCATTATTTTAGAAAACGTTATAGTCAATTTCGATATAAGAAATATATATGAGGTCACAAAAACAATCAATTTTACCAAATTTGATAATATTGATGGTGGTGGATCTGTAAGGCTCCCCATTGGTAATTTAAAAAAAACGAATTAGAGAAAAAAACATAATGTATATGATATCGTTGCCGTTTCATACGAACATTCATTGATTTTTTTAGACCTGTGCATGCAACCTTTAAAGCACAGGAAATTAAATAGTACGATTTACGCAAGGCATAATAATTTGGAAGTCTCCACTATTTTATATAAAAAAATAAATATTACTTTTATTTAACTTTTGGGTAAGTTTTGATTTGGTTTGAATGTTGGTTATTAAATCTTGCCACTTACATTCTTCCTCCTTAGCTCCAGCTATTTAGTTTATATTTTGCAATAATTGCAAAAAAAAATAGGCGGATTAAAATTTATATTAATGGTTTTTGGCCGTGGCCTGCACCCCATAAATAATGAGAAAAAAAAATTTTTAAATAGTATAAATTGTTAAGTGCCTTTACGATAAGCGTAGCAAAAAAATTAAATTTTTAATACAGATTTCAATGTTAATCAACAGTTAATAATTTTTTTATTACAAGCCACAGCCTATCATATGGTAATTTGTAGGTAATTAAGCGAAATGGAAAGGTTTAAGTGATCGCTTAATTTTTTTTTTTTTCTATTACCTATTGTCCTGTCCTAAAACTTTCCCAATTGCGTAATACTCTTGGGTAATAATTGTTTAATGCTCTAGTTATTAACCATTTCATTTTTTAACAATATTTTCTTCATTATTTTAACGTTGAATATTTTATGTTGTATTAAAAACAAAAAAATACCTATGTAGGAGAAATATTTAAAAGGCCCGTTTAATTTGATGTTAAGCTTGTTGGCTTGGGCTAGAATCATTGTTAAATGATTTTATTATGTTTTTTAAATAGATAGGTGGACTAAACTAGTACAAATAAGCTGATTTAAATAGTTTAGCTGCTAGATGGGGTGAAAAAACTTGGCTATGGGTGGGCCATACTTTTGTTGACCGGCAATGATCGCTTTTAAAGGCATACTAAAGAGATTTTGATTTTGAAGTTGCCGTACGATAAGCAATTGATTGTTTAAATTTCGATTTATTTGATATACTTTCAGCTGCAGATTCGTCTTCTCCGTTGTCCTTTGCTTCTGAAAATTTTTCTATGGTATCTACTATAAATTATTTAATTAACCCTTAGCAAAATTTATGTTTTCTTATCTTAACAATATTCTATTTACCAGGAATGGGCTAAGTAATCAAAAAATTTTAAGCTATTTCATAATTTAAATTAAAATATTTATCATACAGATAACACTTATAAGTAAAAAATTTAACAAGATAAGGTAATACCTGATTCTAATAATATTTTATATCTAATCATTTTGTCGTTTTCCGCTAGAATCAAAACGCTATTATCACTTTTCAAATAGAAAATAGGTACTTTCTAAGAATCAATAACTCTTTATAAATAATGATATTTTTTGTTGAACATGTGAATAAACATTTTAAATATAAATATGTAGTTTTGATATTTTATATTGCTCAAATTTCGTTAAAAACACAAAACTGTTTTAAAAATAAAATTTTCATATTTGAGTCCTAACTTATTTTATACTATAAACTTAAAAAAGAATGTAAAAGAAAAGATAATTCCATCAATTCAAAATAAATTTAATATGCAAAAGACAAAATTTTTGTGAGGGTCAATATCGTTGATAGGGCCTTGAACAGAGAAAAAAGTAAAGGATTTGAAAAAAAGGCGCCATAATTTATTCGCACAGGTATTTATTTTGACAAAAAAAGTTTAAATTTATCATTATGAACGTTGCTTTAAACAATTTTTATTCAACCGTTATTTTAATTTAAGGTAATCATTTTATGAAATCAATTATGCTCTTGACGCCTAATTAATTTTTTTTTTTTTTTTTTTTTTCATTTTAACCAGGAGACCGAACCAAACCCCAAAATTGTTACCTGTGTTTATTTAACCTTGCCTATAACCTTCCTTAAACTATTCCTAATTGATTTACAATTCTTTAATAAACAGTGCTTAGATATTTGTAATTACCCACCAAAAATATTGACATTAATTGTTTAGAAGTTAATTATGAGTTTAAAAAACTATCTGCTGTTTTTTTTTTGCTAAACAAAATGTTTTTATTGAACACAAAGTTGATAGTAGACTACTAGCTAAACTAGGCTAATTAATAGTTAAAGAAATTTAACTTTAACTTTAGCTTGTTTAATTTTTCGATGGTTAGTGCCCATTCCAAATGATAATAAATTTCATATCCTAACACCTCAATTTGTGATTTTTTGCATCTGTATAAAAACGAATAATAAGGGGCGTGACCATGAGATATGCTTAAGTGGGCACTCAAAGCAGCCTAAACACTTTGTACAGAAATAAATTTTTTACATGCTTTTTTCTTAGATTCGGAATCGCTTATATTTTGTTCGACCCAAGCTTTAGCTTTGTCAGGGTCCATATCCTTTAATTTCTTTTCCACTTGACGCCATTGGCATGCATGTTGTTGACCAGGTAACTTAGACCCTGAATATTAATTTTTTTGATTATTATGTGGTCACAAGATTTACATGCGCTATATTTCCTAATAAAGCAAATGTTTGAAGTTTAAGAATATTAAAGAATTTGGGCTTACAATATTTGTAAAAAACATAGAAAAAAGCTGCTTCCATTCAATATCAATAAATGGGCAAACCAGATAATGAATGGACTTCGCAGATAACCTCATAATTTTTGCTCGAATAAAAATTGCATCGTGAAATAATTTTATACTTTATCAGCAAACTATTAAATATATTTGCACAGTAGTTGTGATACCTACAATAAATGCTTTTGCATTTGCTATAAATCAATTTATTTAAAATTAGGCAAAAAAATAAATTCTGCCGTTTGATATAGATGTATATAAAAAATATTAAAAACTTTGTTTATCCTTTATAAATTAGCCGCTAAATTACCATTTAATTTATATTTTGGAAATAAAACTCATAATATCTAAAATGCGTAGTTATTATACACTTTTTGCGTTTAAATACCTTTCTTATTTCGTTTGGTTTAAAGTAAATTAGATGACCAAAACATCAAAGAATAATTTTTTAACATTTTTGTCAATTAAAATTAAAAGAACTACGGTGATTGACCCGATGCTGACATATTAAATAAGAATTTAAGGGGGAGTTGTGGGGACAGCAAGATTTTAAATTAAAAATGTTTTTAAAAAAAGTAGATATCTCTAAACCTTGGAATATTTAAAAATAAAAAGATTGCCAATGAAAATTAATTATTTTTTTTTTTTTTTTTTTTTTTTTTTTTCATGGAGGGGGTGAGCTCTTTCAATTTAATTCTCCTTTTTTTTTTTTTTCTACACCCATTTTTTTTTAAATTGTGACATCTCATGCTAGCGTCTACTCTTTGAGACCAGGTGAGTTTAACATCAAAAAATAAAAAAAATGATTTTTATGGTATTATGGAGTTCAAAGTTGATTAAAATCTAGAATATAGTTTTTTTTCCAAATTTGTTTTGATTAAGAAAAAGCATTTCTAGTGTCAATAAGTAAAAAATAAAACAACTTTGCCCTCATATGGGTCCAAAAGTATATATAATTTTTTGTTAAATCTATAAATTTTATAAGACTTCGAAAGTTTACGTAATTGTTACGACATTTAAAATAAAGTAAAACCACGTGCGTACAGGTAAGGCTAAGGTTAATATAAATAAATTATCGTTTTTAAAGCAGCGCTCTGTTTCAAAGAATAAGACTCAAATATTATATGCCATTTTTTATTTTTCTTTTTTTCGCGCCTAGGCTTTTAATTTGTTTTAAATTTACATGGATGTAAAACCACATTTGACATATTTAAATAGGCCCTAAATAACCCTAAAAACGAGAGTCAACGCCAAAATTTAGATCAGGTTATGCTAGTAACTTTTTGTTTTACCCGACGTCTAAATTGCGTTGCTCGGTCTAGGGTGTATTCTAAAGGTGTAGAAATATAGTCAATTTTTGGGCGGTTAGTCACAAATGTCACCACTAGGTCGAACTACTAAAGGGTTGGGATTATGAGTAGGAAAAAACTATGCGTAAAAAATTGCATGGGAAGAAATAGAAAATCAGGCTTTTGTTTACCAAATAATTTACATATGAGTGGTTTAAAAATTCTCAATTATGTCTTTTTTAAAATTTGATGAGTTATGATATCGTGGACCAACCGTTTGCCCGGTCTTACTATTAAGGTAGCTTAAGGTGTTCCAAGCGCTTGAGGATATTTATTATGGGGCTTAACTGGCAATATGTTTTTGGGCGACTGGCCGTTCCCAGAGATTCCCTGTAATAGCGAAGCCTATAACGAACCAGTATATCTAAATTTAATGTAATGGTATTACAAGGCACATCATCGAAAAGAATTTTTTATTCAAATTAAAAATTTCCGAATTTTAATTAACCTAAAATAAAAAATTTGTAAATAGTAATGAATATTATATTAAATTCTTTTTTTAGTCATATACGTATCTCAGCTAAAAATGTTAAATTTTTAAAGAAGTGGAAACAGTCAAAATATTTGTTAGAATAAACATGTTTTTCTAGTAACAGGGACAGCTCTTTAAGCAATTTATTTCATAAACTATTTTGAAAACCTATTATTGTGCCTTATAAAAACGTAATTTTGCCTTTGGAACTCTTTCTCCTATACTCTTAAAAACCTGCCGGCCCTAAATACTGGGGTATATGTTATCCTTTGCAATGGCTTTGGTCGTTGACTTAAAATTAAAAAAAAAATAGATTAACGCAATTACCGTTTATTCGTTTTTACGAAAAATTTTAACAATGTGGAAATTAAAAATTTCAATGATTTTATTTTTTGAGGGTTTTTGCAATTTTTATTTCAAGAAATTATTTGATACTAATAAAAGATTGGCGGCTTTTAGTTGAAATGCGTTTTATGTCAAAGAGTAAAATTTTAACATTATTAACATTTCTCAAATTTTTTGAACTAAAAACTGAATTTGATAACGTAATTAAGGTTTCTTATTAGACGCCGTAGGGTCAATTTATATTCATATTTTTTTTAACATAGGCAGGTAAGTTTTTTTCTAAAATTTATTATCAGTTATAAAGTATTACAAGCCAGAGTCAATAATATGTAGTAAACTTTTACAAAAATTGAAATTTATCAAAGAACACTAATAAGCGAAATTTTTAATTACAAATAATATGAAAAATATAAAGGTATATAAAAAGCAAATTTCTTGATAACATAATTAAATTGCATCAAGATATGCGATAAGTTCATACAAAAAATTATAAATAGCTTTTAATACTAATCAAATGTTTAAATAAATGGCTACAAACGATTTATGGTGCTGTAGGTAATAATTTTAAATAACGGCGAAGATTTTCAACGGGAAAAGTGTTTACGGGGATAGGTTGATCAGCATAGTACCGATAAAAATTTTCCTCTGTTTTTTCCCAAGGGCGTACCCGTCGCTGCCAAGTGCCGGCATCACCGGGTTGAATAGCGTTGGACGAGTAACCAGGGGGTGGCAACCCATAGGCGTTGTTATACCCAACTGGAATGACCCCAACGTTTTCTATAGGCGGCCTTCTTTGGGCAACTACAGGTGCTCGCCCCTCGGTAATTAGTTGATTACCGTTGCCTCCGGCCCTTATAGCACCTTCATTGTTCGCAACAGAGCCCCCAACCCTCGGTCTTACGCCGCCTCCGGTAACAACCACTGGTTGGGAGATAGGCTGCTGCGTGAAAAAGGGCCCTGACGGCGTTATGATTGTGTTGGGCGTATTCACAATTATAGTCGCGCCAGGTCTAATCGAACTTATACGGACACTACGAAGTGTTGGTACCACTATGTATTGGATAGTATAAATTAAAAAAAGTATTTTATAGAAGCAAGACCTCATTTACTTTGGAAGTATGAGTTAATAAAAAATGCGTTCAAAAGTGCATGTTCTCAGATATTTTGATGCGTATGGCTTTAGCTAGATCACATTAATTAAGAATATTTCTTTTGTTTAATTTGTTCTTACCCATCCCTACTTAGGCTTTTTCTGCAAAATCAAAACTTTGATAGGGTTATATAGAGATTAATTATATAAAAGTTATCTCATGCCATATTTCAAGATTTTAGTGAAGTAAAAATTTACATTTATTTTAAATATAATTGACGGTAAATTAAAAAACAATATTTGACCTGATTTTAGATCAAAGGTACTATATCTAAACTCAACAAAAAATAAATATTTTTTAGAGCCGAAAAATTGTTAAGATAATTAGTTAATAGTTCTCAAAAGATTTGTGAAGCCCAATAATATTCAAAACAAATGTGATAAATCTTGAAAAGATATAAATTAATTTGTTTTAAGACCTGCTTCCGACACAACTTGTTCGCCGATTACTTCCGTTTGCCTCTTTTTCCTGATCTAAATTGCAGGACAGTTAATATATACAAAAGCCGATATATCAATAATTAAATATGTTAGGCAGACTAAAAAATGGCTAGCAGGAATTTGAATAAGATACAATGAATAAAACTAAAAAAAATATATAAATTGGGGTCTCTTTATTCATTAAATCATATATGGAGCGGTATAATGGTTTATGGGTTCCCTTTTATTTTTATAGGGACATATAATACTGCAACTTAAAGTTGTACATTTATTTTTACCCAGGGCTCTTTAAATGTTGACGTTATCAATCTGACAACACAAGTCAACAATGTCAGCAACGTGAAATTTATGAAAACATAAAAGAATGCATCTCCATGATGGCCTAATCTCATATGTTTTTCGTTTTTCTTAATTTCTTTCGTCTTTGGCTCCTTAGATCCGCCTATAACGAAAAATGGCCTTTTTTGACCAAATTGACAGATCTAAATATACCCTAAAAAAAAAAATCTTTTTTGCATTAAATCCTTTGTAATTTATATTTTAAATCACAAATAATGGAAAAAGTATTTTATTAATATATTAAGCTCTTACATCGGCATTTAGATATAAAATTTTTTGGCGTCCAAACTTAAATACGACACGATAAATTATCGGTTTTTAATGAAAAAATTATTTGAAGTTTAAATATAACAGTTTAACTATTGTGAATATGCAAAAAATAAAATTTTAACTTATTTTTGTTTTTGAATCTTTGTTAGGTTTTTTAACCTTTTTTTCTAAAATTTTCAATGTTTATAACTGACTAACTAAGTTTGGAAGTTTGATATTCCCTAAGAGGGCAGTGATCTCTTTAGTTAACTCAAAACTCTCAAAAAATTGTTGACCTGTGATAGTTTGCAATGTAAAAAGTGTATTATAAACAGTTAACAGCATTCAGCTTAAGCCGTGTCTGGTTAGGGTTTTCCGTAAAATTGATTAAATGGCACCAAGGCAATAATACAAAACGCCTTAATCATGATGTTTTTATACTCAGCCCCGCACGGCCCAGCTCATTTTATGGGCGGGTGTTGTGTTTTCGGGTCCCAACTTTAATCTCTACACACCCTAAGCGTCTTTTTTAATTAAATGCCACAAAGCCCGATCACACCTTTGCAACTAATATGAACTTAAATATTTATAACAAAGTCAAAATTAAAATTAAGGTACCATCGATTGATCCATCATATTGAGCATCAGCTTTTCTAATAGATAATATACAAAATTAATTTAATATTCAGTTCCAAAAACATAGAAACTAATGAGCTGTAACCTTTGATAGTTTTTAAAGTTATTCAATTTTGGAGTGTTTAAATAATTTTGACACATGTAATTTTTTAAATTTTTATAATTATTTTTTAAAAATTAATAAAATTAGAAAAAATATTTAACTTAAAACAACTTTTTACACCAATTTTAAGTGAAGATATAAGTATTGGCCTCAAGTTTTTAAGGACAATTTGAATAAATAAAAAATTCATAATAATCCATTTCTGGTCATATGGTGTCAAAAAAAAACAAATATTTTTTCCTTATTTTTATTTGTAGTTCACATAAATATAATCTAATATATCGTAAGAGATTGATACCTTTACTTATACTCTTTATTTAGTACTCATAATTTTTTAAATTAATTACTAATTAACGATTATCGAGTAGGGATTTTTTTAAATTACTTATTTATAACCGAATAGAGTTGTTGATTAATCCATTACTTTACTCTTAACTCGCTAAACCTTAATTATTTGAATAAAATATTATAAAAATAAATATTTTTAATGCAAAAACTAAGCAAAAAAAATATATAAAAAATAAATACAGACAAATATCAATGTCATGAAAAATAAGTGTACGAAAACATAAAAACATACATCCCCCTAATGGCCTTATCTCATATATGTTTTCCGTTTTTCATAATTTCTTCGGCCTTCGGCTCTTTATATCCGTTCCTATAGAAAAAATGGCCTTTTTTGACCAAATTGACAGATTTTGCGACCTCGAAAATACCTTAAAAAGTAAAAATTCAAGAATTTTTTTATATAAAAATCTCTTATAACTTAATATTATCTCAAATAATGAGAAATAATTTTTTAATATATCAAGCTCTTACATTTTACTTCAGCATTTAGATAATACAGAATATTTTAGCGTTGAAACTTATTCGTATATCATCGATTTTCATAAAAATATTTGTTGAAGTTTATATTTAGCAAATTAGCTGTTGTAAATATGCAAAAAAAAATTTAATTTATTTTAATTTTTGATTTTTTTTGTTATTTAGACATTTTTCTAAATTTAATGTTTACAGCTAACTTACTAAGTTTAATTAGAAAAAAACGGTAAACGGATTTGAAAATCCCTGAGTTGATCTATGTAGTTAGCTCATAACTCACAAAAATTTGTTGACCTGTGTATATAGAACACTTAAAATATGTTTGCTGAAAAAAGGAATCAATTTATAACTTCTAGGGCATTTAAAATAAGCTGGGAAATAGAATTTGGATTTTATATTGTCAGTATCAAATGTTAAAATTTATACATAAAAAAGTATTTATGCTATTATAGTGTTTTTAATAATATCTTAAGCTATGGATAGAACATAGCCAACACCTAAATTTACATACATCAAAATCTAATAATTTGTCAGCATTATATTTTATTAATTTTTTGAGATTTGGCTCCCCATTACTATTATTAAAAATTATTAAAACAAAACTTGTTAAATTTTATTTACCCAATTATAGTATTGGTGTATTTGCTGAATTTTTCAATAAAGCAACACATTAGGGCACGTGCAAAGTGCGTTTTTATTTTCGAGAAATTTTTGAAATAAAATTTTATTTTGTAATAAAACGCAAATTTTCAAAAAGTTGCCAAATTTAGTATATGCATTAAAAACGCTTTTTCTGAAATAAAAAATTTTAGAAAAAATTTAAAAAAAAAATAAATTTTCAAAATTTTGCGAAAACAAAAACTCACTTTGCACGTGCCCTTAAATGTAATTATATTTATATTTTATTTGAGCACATTCAGAGTTCATTCATTTTTAGGTCTGGTAGGATATCTTAAGAAAGAATGAAAAAAAATATTATGATATAAAAAATTATATTTGGCTAATAGTCACCTTAGAAACTAGATATTTGATAGAGGAAAAAAATTTTTAACATCATTATACAATACAAACCTTTTTTATTTATTAAACTAAACTATTACATAGATTAACAAATTTTTGATAGTTTTGAGCTAACTACAAAGACCAATTTGTAGAAATTATTAAATCCGTTTACCGTTCTTTTAATAAATTTTGTAAGTCAGCTATACATTGAAAATTTTTGAAAATATATTAAAATAACAAAAAAGGTTCATTAAAAAATATTATTATTATTTTTAAAACCGATAAATTTGAACTTTAAATAATATTTTGATTAAAAACCGATAAAATATTGTGTCGGTTAAAATACCAAATATTCTGTATTATATCTATGTTGTTGTAAGAGCTTAATATACTTAAATATTTAATTTTTTATTACTTGAGATAAAATAATTTACAAGTATTTTTAATATGAAAAAAATATCTTAAATTTTTATTTTTAGAGTATTCTTGAGGTCGCAAAATCTGTCACTTGGTCGAAATGGCCATTTTTTGATATGCACGTAGCATGAGGTATTTAAAATATGATAAATTTAGAGTTTTGCGCAATCTAATTTATTATAATATGGTAAACTAATAATGCTAAGGCTCAAAAAGCCTATTTATAAAGCTTTTATAAAATAACCAAACAAACTATATCAGAAATTTCATCAACGGCATGTGGTAATCTAATTTTCTGCGATAATGTAATTTTTGCATATATAAGTTAGAATATATTATTAACTAAGTGAGCTTAGTATAATTTATTTTTATGCCTCTTATATTTCTATAATTTAAGTGTAAGATAACCTAAATAAAGGCTATTTAAATAAGCTGTTGTATTAAGCTAATAAATGAAGGATATTCTCATCGAACGTTCCATGCTTTACTTCTAGTTACCCCAATCTTTTTTTTTGTTGTTCCCAATTGCCCAGCATTGATATCGAATTGAATACTGGCAAAATTTATATCAAAATTGCGCAACTTTTTCTAAAATTCCAAACAAAAGCTTCGTCTAATTCTCTTTTATTGGCCACGATAAAAAGTATTAGCGTAATAGTACCATTGGCAATTATCGCGAGCAAATGGCTTGAAAATGGATTTCTTTAAAATTATAGCCAGGCTCTCCTGAACCTCAAGGATAAATTGATAGCACAACTTTCGCGGGAAAAGCTCATTTTTACCTAAATTAATCCGGACTAAGGGCGTTCTTTGTATTCAACCTTGCTGAGCGACGTAGCGTTTACTGTGTTTTTCCATGTGCGATAGGTGACAGTAGGTTATACGTTGCATACTTTACCTTCCTTTTTTTCTCGAAAAGCCGTGTTATATATGGATATTTTATTTTTGTGCGTATTTGTAAGCTTCGTTTTAATACGTGAGTGGTCGCGCCGTCGTTCATTTTTGGTGTTTTAATTAGACCAGGTAAAGTTCTGTTAGAGAGTCATTTTGTTATGCCAGATTGACCTTTTACTCTTAGCGAAATCTGTTAAACAGTCTAACGTGATCGTAGGCCAGCGTCTCCTACTCCGGGGGGGGGGGGGGGGGGGTATGACGAGCGTGGCTCATAAAAATTGGCCGTGGGGGGTAGGTTGTTCATGGGTGGTAGGTATAACAATAGGGGGGTTAAATGAGGAAAAAGACCCCCTTGACCAGCAATATATGTATTTAAATCTTTTTGTTATTTTTAATATTTAATATATGTTTTATTGATTTATTGCCGTCCAATAAACTTCAATTAATTTAAATATTTTGTTATTTTTCTTATTTATTTTACATATGTTTTTATTTTTAAAATTTATATGACATATATATAATTAACTCAATGCTTTACAATAAGCTCAAATTGTTCCAATAGTTATTAATTCGTTAAAGATATTAAAAGAAAAGGATGCGGCAACATCATCTCGTGCCGACTCTTTATTAAATAGAATAAATTCGTCTAATTTTGTTTTAAATCTATTAAGCCTAAATATAATTTTAAAAGAAACGCACAGTCCATGCCTCCAACTTCAAAGCCCCTTATTTGATATGGGAGCTACAATATCTCTTATTAAATGTACCATGTCCAATTTGCACAAATTAAGAAGTTGGTGTTATTATATTAAAATTTAGATCAAGACAAATTTGAATTAATTATAGGGGAAACAAATAATTTTTGCGAACAAAATAATATTGAATTTAACTTAAAACGTAAAAGTGGTGAAATAGAAGATGAGTTATAATTTGTAGTTAGCCGTATAAAAACATTTTTCGCAGCTCTGGATCTAATTCTAGTGCAATTTGAAGAAAGGTTTAATAATGATACCCTTGAGTTTTATAAGGGTGTGTCATATTTTACAACAGCCTCATTAAAGAAAAATACGGAAATACATGTGCAAAACATAAAGGACCTATGTAATTTTTATGATATCAACCCATATGCAATTGCTCAAGAAATGAAAATGTTTATTCCATACTTTCGTCAGGCTCTAAAAGATGGTATCCTTTCAACAGAATCTCTATATGGTAAAAATTGTTTTTAATTTATAGATTCAAAAATTTCTGAGCATAAAGATAACTCCTCCGATGAAGACGTGGAAAACGATGATGAGGTTGATGCTGAAACAGTTAATAGCTCAGAGGACAATTTTTTGCTACCTTATAGAGCACTCAATAAAATACTTAACAATTTTGATAACTTAAAAAAATTTATAATGTCTTGCTTTCATTAACTATCACGAGCTGCAGCGCTGAACGTTCCATGAGCAAGATTAAATTAACTAAAACTTATCTCCGCAACAAAATGGGAGATAAGTTTTTACAAAATTTAATATTGTTAAAGTCCGAAGAGGATATTTTGTTAATATTAGATAATGATACAATTATAGATAATTTTAAATATTTATATCCAAATTTCAATAATTTACTTTAACTAGTCCTATTGTAATCTAAATCAAGATTAATTGTTGCAATCAATTATTTTTATTAACTTTTAAATATTTACGTGGTAGCACATTAAACAATCATTTTAATTAATTTTAGTCATAATAATTATACATTTTATCCATATATATGTTTTCGTACAATTTTTAATAATTTTTTTATTAAATAAATATTTTTTTTATTTATCGTGAGTTGATAAAAAAAGAGCACCTTGCTTATAATTAAGAAAACAATGGGGGGGGGGAGGGGGGGTTGTTACCCCGGTGTATATTTTTTACCCATGGGGCGTAGCTCGTCATTGGAATTTTGGGAGTAGGAGACGCTGTCGTAGGCATATCCTGGTTGTTGCCGTTAGGAGTTTTAGCTGTTAACTTTAATGTTATAATGAGTTTCGACCTAGAGCATAATATGCGGTTATCAAAAACTGCTACGTTCTTCTCTTTATGTAGTTTTTAAAGATCATTCGTAGATAGAACTTAAGAACGTGGAGAACAAGGTTCGGTATATTCTGAGATCTAGAATGTCTTAAAATTTAAGGTTTCGTAAATTTTTAATCGTTTAAAGATAATGGTTTTTCGAATATTTAAGTTAATCGTCTTTTGACTACAAATTTAAGCATCATTAGAAAAAATTTGGTGAGCCTTGATTTGCTGATCGTAGAAAGGAAGTTTCAGATTTTTTTGTTATGCCGTTGTCAATGTTGTCGAGCTAAATAGAGCGCAAAATTTTGGCTGCATCAATAATTTTTCGTAGCATCAGACTCACATTTATTTGTATATTAATTTAAAAGCCATTACATATTTAAAGGACCGGAATATGAATATTGATTCCCGCAGTCCCGTAGTTATATTTCTCTTTATTTATTTCATTAAAAAATAATTAAAATATTTTACGTTGTCTTTAGTAAGGTTATTACGGCCACATTTAAAATGAACTTCTTTTGTTAAAATTAATTTCGTATAATCATTCTTTTCTGCCCAATATAATTATAAGTGTAAAAAACTTTTTTCTTCCAATTTTTAAAAGAATTTTTAATATTTTAACATTTTTGTATAAAAACTCACTTCGAACGTGGCTTACATTTTGTTTAGATATTCCAAAATAATTTAAATATTTTTAATTTGTATTGTACATACTTTAACTAAACACTTATAGTACTTTTAACCACATCGATCGTGTAATATACAAGACTAATTTATTCGTAAAATTTTTGTCTCCTTAGTTCACTTAAAAAATCTCCTCTCCCCCTATCTTAGATTTTGCTCACCACCTCGCCTCTTTAGACCGGGAGATGCCTCTAGATTAAAGTTCGACCGGGCCATGATATTTTGGCTCAGTTGCCCTATATTTTAATTCGGCTCGGCCCGGTCAATTTTTCATTTTGTCAGGGCCCTTCAGACACGGTCCAAAATTTGTTACAACTAATTTTTTTTTATAATAATTATTAAAAAAACAAAGAGTGTATAAGTGATACCCTTTATGTAATAATAAATTTATCATTTTTAGTTATTGTTAGAAATAGTTAAAAAAAAATAAGACAAAATGAGATATAAAAATTGGCATGTTTTTCGGAAGGGCCTGCACTAGGTTGGGCGGGCTTTCGAGTCCTGGCTTGACCTCTACTCTATATAAATGCTCATATACTTATTGGATAATATGTTTAAATTGGGATATTCACATAAGAGATCAAAGTCCCAAAGCCCGCCCAAAGAGCGAGCTGAGTGGACAGGCTGAAATTTAAAACGGACCGGGTAGCGTCAATTAGAAGAAAAAGAATAGGGCGGGGCCTAATATCATATATTATTTTGCCTTTTTTTAACCAGTGTCAACAAAAAATTATTATCACGATAAAGGGTATTACTTCTAAGTAGGCATGACAGACACTTTCAGGAAAAATCAAAGTTTATATTTGTGGTGACAAGATGTGTAAGAATATTTTTGATATTTGTTGAGGGCTCAGCATTTAGGCCATGTCTAAAAAGTAAAAGCGTTAAGTAGGGCGCGTTAAAAGTTTGTTTGAAAATTAAGATATGCGATTTTTCTAAAAATGCGTTTTATGTCAAAAGAAGTTAAAATTATTTAATTATATGCTAAATGCGCCCGTATGTGCAAAAATTTTTAGTAACTACCAATAAGGGGTTAAATTTACTTATACAGCTTAAAATTTTTAATCATCTGTGTCACATAACAGTGTTAAACTTACCTCAAAATACAGGTAATATTTTTTTTTAATGCATACAGTTCTTTTTCATGCTCATTATATAACATAATCCAAATTTAATTTTACCCCAATTTATTACCAAAATGCGACATAACTAATGCACCAAGATAAAGCTATTCAATAAACTTCTTCATCTTTAATAAAGATTCTCATTGTACCCAAAACATTTTTGGCGTCATACGGCATGGACAAGTAGCAAAGATTATTTGGGCATTTTAAAAATTTCTCTCGACTTATTGGATTTAATAAAATTTGAATTAATTAGGGTTACTACTTAATTTAGCTTGAATTTTTTAACTTTTTTCGTGACAAAGTTACAACTTGGGCTCTGGATAACAAATATATTTTTAGAATGTTTAAAAACTCTAAAATTGATCACGCATTTTGTATTGAAAAAGCGTTAGAAAAAAATAAATTCTTAAAAATAATTATAATAGTGTACAGTTGGCAAAAACTATTCTCAATTTTTATTGCATTTGTGATATGGCAAAAGAAATAAAAATTTGTAATAAAACATTCTAATTTGCTACCTCCATTTGTTTCATCCAGTGATTGTACTAATTCATCTTGAAGGAGCCCTTCTCCTCTCAAAGCAACGACATACATAGCAAGCCATCCAATCTATCACATATAAACAATTTTTAATATGATAATTACAAATTTTTAGCGGAGCCGCAGACCAACCTGTTTGTGGCTGGGACTGGCCCAGGTTCAATGGGATGGGCGAGTCGATTGAGTTATCAGCAAAATTTGAGCAAATTTGGCTAAAATGAATTTATTATTTTTTTTGATTATGATGTCTTTTAGTTAAAAACTTTTTTGCCTCTGGTCTAATTTTAAACTTTTTTTAGACAGAACCTTTTTATACCGCTCTAATTTATAAAAAAAAAAAAAGGGCTAAGGACAGCTAGCGAATGTCAAAAATTCTTAATTGATTGACGGCGGGAGGGGATGGAGCGTGAGCTGTCAAAAATATTTATAAATACGAGCGTGCAAAATATAATTATATTCAACTATTTAAAGAGACCATTTGAGCACATCTTATTTGGGATTATATATATAATTCAAAAAATATTTAAAGTTGCTATAACATTAATAGATGGCAACTAAGATTTCTGTTACAAATATATCTGCTGTGTTAGAAACTGTTCAATTAAAAAGATAATTTTATAGACTAGCATATGTTCTATTCTTCATTCTTTTTACTTTTTCAGCAAAATCTAAACCTGCGACAAACATTCAAAAATGGCCAATATTTTAAAAATTACATTTTTTGTGAACTCGCTACTCAAAAACTTAAAAATATACTTATTATTTTATTAACATTTTTAATTTTTTAATATGGATATATATTTAACCTGCTTTTTGTTGATTTAAGAAAAATGCAATATAAATGAAATCACATAAAACATTAGCCATCATTGTTCTATACATTTAGCAAAGCACTTGTAGTTGTTATTGTCCTGCGCGCGTACACACCATAGGCACGCGCACGAGCGATATAAGTTAAAAATAATCAATAATATATCAGTTTTGTTTTTTGTGAGAAATAGAAAGAAAAAGAGGGCTGGTTTAGATTTGTAAAATATATTTAAACCAGATTGTATTTGCAACATCAAAAAAGAAATTCAAAAAAATATAACATTGTTTAGAAATTAAATGAAGGTGGAGAAGCAATTAACCATAATATTAAAATAGCCAATTTACAATAATGGCGCAGTTGACGTCGAACAAAGTAATTTTTGGAAAATTAAATGAAAGTTCTTGCGTTCATTATTAACCACTCCCCTCATGAAATATCTTAAGCCGTGTTTGATAAATTCCTAGCTAAATCGATTGGGAATCATTCAATAGATAGACCAGCGGGATGTTTAAAGACGATCCTACATACTTGGAGGTAGCCTATGTTTTTTTATTATTCGATGGATCGGGATTTGGGATGCCTAAAGAAGACCCTACATGCATGGAATAGTGGCATATCATTCGATGTGGGATTATAGGCTTTGTTGAATTCACGATAATGATTTTTTTCAGGTTTGATTTTCTGAGACAAAGGAATGGCCAAACAAAAGTATTCTTAACCCTATCATTCCAATGATAAGTTCCTAACATGCCTTTATTTAAAAATGTGACGATCATGTTTATTTAACAAAGCGTCACGTGACAACATATTTGTAATGCTAAGCAAGAACGCAAAACAATAATAATAACGCCTATACTAAGGAAAAAGGTAATTTCATAAAGCTTTTACACCGAAAAAGTAGCATGTATTGCTAATGCTTTGCTTAAAATTTCTTGAAATTCAGCTGTTGCCTTTTTAAAATCGAAATGCACAAAAAAGATCATTCATTATTCAAAATTCTTAAAGTTTTTACAGGCAATTATGTAAATTATTAAACGTTGGGCATATCGTTTAGTTTTATTTTTTTTTTCTAAAATAAGTAGAGTTGTGAAGATATTTGAGTAAATAATGTAAAAACTGCATTAAATTATTTTATAAAAAAATGCCCATTAATTGAAGAATAAGTAAAAAAAAGGGTTGTGGAAAGTTCTCTTGGTTGGGCGGAATGACATGGTTATCAGGTGAAACCCATGTGGACAATTGCAAATATGAAGGCCTAGAGACTTAATATTTCTTTGAAATAGGCTTGGATTTGGAATTGATGAACGTTTGGTATACAATTACAAATATGATGATTGTAATTTTGATGGAAATGAATTGTAAATTGAGCCACTCCATCACACAAAAGATACCTTTATTGTGCTAGGAACGTGGTTATTACTAAATGAGTTTATTACAGATCTTAATTTGTTATATTAAGAGAGCTGAATAAGGGAGATTAAAAGTTAATTATTAAATTTTGGGTCGATTGGTACAAGTATAAAAAACTGAGAGTATATAAAGCAAAATGCTATAAATGAGGAAGCCTCTAAATTTTTGTTTTTTTTTAATTTTTTGTTTGTTTTTGGAGGTCCTATGGTTGGGCAAAATGCCCAGGTTTTTCAGAATAGGACATAGGAAATATTCCTGTTTTTGATTTATTTGGGCTGATAAATAAATCATTTTGGCTGATTTGCGTTTTTTTTTGTTAGGGCACGTGCAAAGTTAGTTTTTATTTTCGTAAAATTTTCAAAATTTTGAAAATATTTTGTAATAAAACCCAATTTTTAAAAAAATTTCCAAATTATGCACATAAAATGCTTTTTCTGAAATAAAATATTTTTAAAAATTTTGAAAAACTGAAATTTTCAATTTTTAAAATTTTACGAAAATAAAAACTCATTCTACACGTGCCCTTATTAAGAAAACCCTACTAAGAGAAAACTGGATAATTAAAAATCAAAGATGCTGTCTAAATAATTACGTTAGTTTAAAATAAACGTGTATGGTGTAATATTATGTAACACAATATGCAAATTTAAATGTATATGTAAATAATTTACATCACACAGGTCAAAAAATTTGAAAGTTATGAGCCAACTACAGAGATCACTGCCATCTTAGTGATTTTCAAATCCATTTTTCCTAAAACTTAGTAAGTCAGCTACATTAAAAATTTTAAGAAAAAAATGTCAAAAAAAAAGATTTAAAAACAAAAATAAATATTTTTTTGCATATTCACAACAGTTAAACTGTTACATTCAAACTTCAAATAATATTTTTATAAAACTCGATAATATGTAGTGTCCTATTCATATTTGTATGCGAAATATTCTGTATTATCTAAATACTGATGTAATAGCTTGATATATAAAAAAAATTTATTTCTAATTACACTGGTCGACAAATAACAACTTTATGTCGGCGACCAATTATAAACATATATATTTTGATAGTGTTTTTTGAGTACATTCCGAATATCTTTTCCGTTTTTTTTGAATAGGTCTAATTTTTTACCTAGATGGGTTTAAAAGTACCAAAAACCTCAATATGTCCTATATTTATAGGCACTTTTCGTGCCTTTAAAATAAAAATAAATAATAGAAAAATATATTATACTATTGAAAAACTCTTATATTGTTATATAACTTTTTCAGAATTTACTTATTTCATTTACTTTTTTAAATATTTGATTTTAAAAAACTCAAAATTTCCAAAAAATACGCGTCTGAAAGTCTGTACTTAAAATTTTATATATTAAAAAAGGGGCTACTAAATACACTACACTACATCAAGCAAGATATGTAAGTGTGAAGGATTAGCATATAATGCCAGTATTATAGCAGCGCGTACTAAGCCACATTAGTACCCCTTTTTTAACATATAATATTTTGAAGCACAGAACTACATCAAGATATGTAAGTAAGTGAAGGGCCGGCAGATAATGCCAGTATTAGTAGCAGCACGCACTACAATCTTTAAGAGTTTAGTAGCCCCTTTTTTAATATATAAAATTTTGAAGCACAGACTTTCAGACGCGTATTTTTTGGAAATTTTGAGTTTTTTAAAATCAAATATTTAAAAAAGTAAATGAGATAAGTAAATTCTAAAAAAGTTATTTAACAATATAAGAGTTTTTCAATAGTAAAATATATTTTTCTATTATTTATTTTTATTTAAAAGGCACGAAAAGGTGCTACACACTCTAAAATATAGGACATATTGAGGTTTTTGGTACTTTTAAACCCATCTAGGTAAAAAATTAGACCTATTCAAAAAAAACGGAAAAGATATTTGGAATGTGCTCAAAAAACTCTTTCAAAATATATATGTTTAAAATTGGTCGCCATTTTTTGTCGACCTGTGTTATTTGAGATGACCAATATAAGTTACAAAGGATTTTCATATATACAAAATATCTTGAATTTTTATTTTTTAGGGTATTCTCGCGGTTGCAAAATCTGTCAATTTGGTCAAAAAAGGCCAGTTTGAACCAGAGATCCGCAGCCGGCCCGGGTCCGGGCCGGCGCTGACTAGAAAAAATTAACATCCGGGCGGGCCGGGCCTGACATAATAAAAAATTTTTCTCGCCCGGGCCGAAATTAAGCAGGGCCGGGCCGGGCATAGGCCCGGCCCGGCCCGATGAATGTACCGTACATAAAAGATGAAGATTTGCTAAATTTTTGGCACATTCGTCGCAGTGAATTGCCAATGCTTTTTAAATTAGCTAAAAGGACATTGGCAATTCCTGCTACCTCAGCTACCTCCGAAAGAATTTTCTCAATTGCTGGACGAGTTTTTGAGGAGAGGCGTACCTGGCTGGCTCCAGAGAACTCGACATTTTATTATTTTTATATTCAAATTTATAAAATGTGATTTTGGATACTCTTACAAATGTTTTTTATTTTTATAACAATAAAAATTTTGATGTATATTCATTTTTATTATAGAGTTTGCATCATATATAAGTACAAAATTTAATTTATATAAATTGAACAAAATTTAAGATAAATATTGAAAATTATAAAAATAATTAAAGCCGGGTTTTAGCCGGGCTTAAAATTTTTCTTCCGGGCCGGGCTCAAAAATTTTAAAAAAAACCGGGTTGGGCCGGGCCGGCGTAAAGGCAAAAAAAATTAAACCCGGGCCGGGCCGGGCCGGCGTAAAGGTAAAAAAATTAAACCCGGGCCGGGCCGGGCTCCCAAATTTTGGTTTTTGCGGATCTCTGGTTTGAACGGATCTAAGGAGCCGAAGGCGGAAGAAACTACGAAAACGGAAAACATATATGAGATAAAGCCATCATGGGGATGTATGCTTTTGTGTTTTTATAATATTATTTTTTTTGATATTGATATTTGTTGACCTGTGTTATGTAACCCAATGTAATATGATGTAACTCCATACCAGCGTTCGCCATGTATTATTTTGTTTTAAATGTAAATGTATGCCACTAAAATTGTTTTAAATTGGTTTGTTTTTATTTATTTTAGGTCGGGAAGTGTTGTGCGCGCGCACACGACATAGGCGCGCACGAGCGGTATAAGTCAAAACTAATTAAAATTCTTTCACTTTTGTTTTTCTTGTGAGAAATAGAGAAAGAAATGTGGGATTAATAAAGTATATTAGAATGCGTTTGGAACATTGAATTTGTCCAAAATACAATAAAAGCATTATTCATATAATGGACGGTATAAAGACAATTATCTATAATACAGGTCAACAATTTTTTGAGAGTTATGAGTTAACTACAGAGATCAAACCTGCCATCTTAGGGAATATCAAATTTGTTTACCGTTTTTCCTAATCAAACTTTGTTAGCCAGTTATAAACATTGAAAATTTTAGTAAAAAAGGTTAAAAAACCAAAAAAGATTCAATAACAAAAATAAATTGAAATTATATTTTTGCATATTCACAATAGTTAAACTGTTAAATATAAACTTCAAATAATATTTTCAATAAAACCGATAATATATCATGTCGAATTTAAGTTTGGACGCGAAATATTTTGTATTATCTAAATGCCGATGTAAGAGCCTTGATATACTAATAAAAATTTTCCCATTATTTGTGATTAAAAATATAAGTTACAAGGGGTTTTAATATGCAAAAAAGATTTTTAAATTTTTTATTTTTAGGGTATATTTAGATCTGCAAAAAAGGCCATTTTTCATTATAGACGGATCTAAGGAGCCAAAGACGGAAGAAACTAAAAAAAACGAAAAACATATATGAATTTAGGCCATCATGGGGATAAATTCTTTTATGTTTTCATAATAATTACGTTTCTGACTTAAATATTTGTTGACCTGTGTAATATATAAAATCTTTCCTCTATTTACAATAACTATTTAGTATTTGTTAAAATTTATAATGCTTATGTATTTCTTAATTCACTCAAAAGTATTATTTAAATTTATTTTTAAGTTAAGTGGACCAGACACCGTAGATAATAACTTTGGGGGTCAATTGTTAGGTGAATTTTGGTTTTTTACATCTTTTTTTATTCATTTTCAGGTTCTTTTATTTGCCAAACCTTAAAAAATCCCTGGTATAAGGGTTCCCCCCATTTAAAGGCGACCTACCCCTCAGAGCTTTGTTTCTAACTTCTAATTGGCTCCGCTGGGTTAAATAAGATTTAACACATGTGACAAAGGTTTGTAGGCCTAGGCTCTCAAAAAATGCACGACTTTATGATTCGTTGAAACTAATAATCAGGCCCGACGCTGCAAAACTTAAGTTTAGAACACAACATATGTGCGCTTAAGGTCGTCACATGATCAAAGCTTATGGACTACTACCAATTAAAATATATTAATTATATTTAATGAGATGTATTTAAAAAGAAGTAATTATCGGTTCCCACGCGTACTGGTAAAAAAGCGCTTAGAATAATTAGTTAGTCAAACATATATTTCAAGCTTTGTCTTAATCCTTTAACGCAACTTAAGTTTAAATTCTTAGACTAAAAAATGTTATGCGCATGGCGTAAAAGATTAAAAAACTAGTTTTTAGGTGAATTAAAATATCATAGGTTTATACAAATTTTGTAGTTTGCAGTTTTATCTGAGATGGTGTTGAAAAATTATCCATTAACTCATAATTTATAAACTGTAACCTGCTTTTATGATAAGGAGAAAATAACAACGCCTAAATGCGCCCAACATCAACCTTATAATAATATTAATCCATGTGAGTATGATATATCACCGATGAGAAAAGGTTTACCGAAACAAGGATGACAGGAAATCTAATCATAGAATATTGTCTTGTCGTGTTAATAGGAATACTTTCTTATTTGTTCAGTTTAATCAAATTATTTGTTATATAAATATGCAAAAAATAAATTTCAATGTTAAAAGTTTAATGGTAAAAAAAGGTCGTATCTCAAATTAAGGTCAACCAACTTAAATACATTATTATAAATACCAACGACGGGGTAAAAAATAATCAATTTTAATGGCAAATGACGGCACCCATTATAATTGGCATTTGAAAAAAAGGTTTGGAAAGTCATTTTAGTAAGTCATATGCCATTAACAAGGAAAATAAAAATTATGGTGCTATAACCTAATTATTTTAGCCCTCGGTTAACGATTAAATGGACAAGTAGGATATATGTATATAGGTACCCATATGTTTTTTAAGTTTAATTTTGTGAATTTTTTAAAATATAACGCTGCAATTATATTGTGATATAAGATAATTGGTAGTAGAGTTTAAACCGGACTGTGATATACCGTCCGACATATTTTTTAGTTTAGGCCCGGCCCGCCCAAACCTAATGAGTCAGCCAGGATAGGAATTTGGTTTTTTAATTTTAGGCCCGGCTCGAATTTCAATACGGCCGGAAATGTTTTTATTACAAGCTAAATTTTTTTTATATTATTAATTATACAGAGTGTAGAAGTAATACCTTCCAGCGTGTGATAATAAATTTATCATTTTTAGTTCTTGTTAATCTGCGATCGGGTAAGTTGAAGATTTAGGTCAACTTGATTGTTATATCTTTTTAAATCCAAATATTAAAAAAATGGTGTATTTTAAAGCCTATTAATTTTTAGAGTGAAATTAAGGTACCCAGTTACCCCACTATGACTTTTTAGAATATAAGTTAAGGCCTTTTATATTAAGTTCCTTATATAACACAGTCAACAAATATCTGTCTGAAAAAATAAAGGTATGACATTGAAATGAAACTATCCCCATTAGTCATATCTCTTATATTTTCCATTTTCCGGAGTTTCTTTCGCCTTCGGCTACTTAGATATCAAAAAAATGGCCAATTTTTGCCAAAGTTGACAAATTTTGCGACCTCAAATATCCCCAAAGAGACAAAGTTCAAGAATTTTTTTCATATTAAATTAAAACCCCTTGTAAGTAACATAGTTTTATTTCAAATAAAATTTTTAAGTAGGTATATCAAGACTTTTTATCATTTAGATTATACAATATTTGGCATAACTAAATAGGACACAATATTTTATCAAATTTAATAACAATATTATTCGAAGTTTGAATTCGGCTGTTTAGCTGTTGTGAATATATAAAATAAATTTTCAATTTATTTATTTTTTTTTAAATCATTTTAGTTTAAAAAAAATTCAAAATTTTCAAATAGCCCATTACAATGTTTGATAAAAAAAACGGTGAACGAATTATAATCCCTAAGATGACAGGTTTGGTAGTTAGCTCAAAACTCTCCAAAATTTGTTGACATGTGTAAAATGCATATAGATTTAAATTTTATGGAAATGTCACTTAAAAATGGATATGGAACTTTATGTAGGTATAATATATATAAATTTTTGGAAATAAGTAATTTACAACGAAAATATTAAATTTATTAAAGCTTGAAAATAGACACTTAATATCAAATTGTCAGCAGTTTTTGATTTTTATAATTTTCAGTAAAATTTGTTTATTAGTCTTTTTTGCATAATTTTCGTGATAAAAGCGTCAAAGTAAACATTTATTCAAACAATTTTAATGAAAATTTACCATTTACCATTTAAAATTTTTTAAATTTGATTTTTACATCAAAAATTTTTAACATTGTTTTTTATTTTAAATATTTTTTTCACATATGACCTAAACCGAGGGCCAAAGGGAAAATGTTATTATTGTTATTAGGCGCCATTAAGGTAATCCGGGGGAAAAAATAAGGGGATTATTATTTGGGCGTATATAATCATTGGGGGAAAAAGGCCATTGGTTAAGATTCATGTAGGGAATGGGGCAAGAAGGGTAAGAAATAAGCACTTGTAGCCTTTTATATTTAGTTCAAACAATTTATTGTTAAATCCATATCAAAATATCGAATCTCCATCTACGATTCCTACCAGCACCAAACCAACACACATAATAATTAATTTTCACGAAAACCAAAAACTAAATTAAATTAATCTTCTCTCTTCACTATTTTCCGTACGCGCGTAAGGCACGCGCGTAAGGCGTGTGCGCGCGCACGACACCTCACCGCTCAAAAAAGACAAAATGTAAACCAGCCTTAGTTAAAAATAGGTGCAATTTATTACATTATTAAAACAAAACAAAAAACATGGCGAGCGCTGGTATGGAATGACAAAAAACATTGGGTGCCAATCATCAATAATATATTCAGTTAAAATTGTATATTGTGTTACAAAATATTTCATCATACATATTCATTTTAAAATTAAATAATTATTTGGACAGCATATCTTTGTTCTTTAATAATCGAAAATTTCCTTTAGAAGGGTCTCCTATTTAGCCTAAAAAACATAAATTAGCCATATGTTTTTATCTATCAGCCCAAATACTTTATCCATCAGCCCAAATAAACCAAAAAAACAAAGATCATTTCTTAAGTCCCATTCTGCAAAAACCCGGGCATTTTGCCTAACCAGAGGTCTTTTGACCACTCAAATTAAACCAAAAACAAAAATCCATCATGGGCCCATTTTGACCAACCAGAGGTCTTTTAGCCCGAAACAAACCAAAAAAATTAATACTTATGGGCTTCCATTTATAGCAGTACCTATATCCACTAGAGGGCTGCTACACTTATAACCATTTTTATACATAATTGACCCCAACAAAAATGGAAAGTGGTTTCGTTCGTACTCATACAAAGCAACATCCGCTACCTCAATTCTTTGCAAAGACCCTTAAACCCTTTATTAATAAAATTTAGATGCAGTGGCCAAATATAAAAAACAAAATGTTTAAAAAGAAGTACCACATATTACATAATTCATTTTCATCACAATCATAATATTTAAAATCAAAAACTTCTTTCAAATATATAATCTTAAATTGGGCATTTGTTTTAAAAAAAAATTCCTGGATTTCATAGACAATTTTATAAAATAACCTATTGCCCTTAAGCATGATGCATATTATGTGTTGTAGTCAGGTTCCTTTTGCTCGATTACACTAGACAACAGAAAAAAACAATATAAACGATATTTACAGGTTTTTGTTTAAAATTTTTTTGGAGATCATGATGGCGCTTTTAGTTTTTTTACTGATGCCTCCAAATATTTATAAAATGACCTCAAAGTCAAAAAAAGTAATTTTGGACTTTAAAAAAAAATAAAAAAATTGGTGCCGCTGGATAGAATATAGTCTCTCGCATCTGATTATGAAAAAATTAATTAATTTGCTTTATTACAACTCTAGTTATTTAAATCTGAAATTTTCTATATAAAATGCTAAGTTCATTACCCTGTTACACACAACTCACACTGACCCTCTACCTTTTCTCTGCTCCTTACGCTTCATTCCCATTATTTTTTTTATACACGATCTCATTTTCTCTCTCTCTTTAATATATTCCGCATCTAGGCATTTAAGTTTGTTTGGCTTAATAGTAATATACGAGCGCCGCTTGTAAATTTTTAATAAATTGGGTAGGTTAATATTAGGTTATTAGGGTTAGGTTAGTCTTAGGGCGTGATGTTTAGTTAGGTTTGGTGTTAGATTTAAATTAGGGTTAGGGTTAAATTAGGGTTAGTGTTAGGTATAAATTGATTAGGTTTGGGGCCGGCTGGTTTTATGGGCTAGTTAAGTTTTAGTGTGATATAAAGCTATAAAATTTCGCTTTTACATATGTCAACAAATTTTCGAGATATGAGCTAACTACAAATAACAAACCTGCCATCTTAAGGATTTTCAAATTTACCGTTTTTCTTATCAAAGATTTAAAAAATAAACTGAAATTGTTTTTTTGCATAATTACAACAGCTAAACTGTTAAATTTAAACTTCAAATAATTTTTATAAACCGATAACAAACCGTGTCGTGGTTTGGACGAGGAAAAATTCTGTATTATCTAAATGCTATGAGAGCTTGATATACTAAAAATTTTATTTCTCATTATTTGATATGATAAACATAAGTTACAAGGGATGGTTATATGGAAAAAAGAGTCTCGAATTTGTTCTAAGGGTATTCTCGAGGTCGCAAAATCTGTCAATTTGGTCAAAAAAAGGCCATTTTTTTGATATGGACGGATCCAAATAGCCAAAGGCGGTAGAAACAACTAATTGTAATTTAGCTTCTTTTTCAAAAAAGGCTACTTGTTCTGTTTAGAAATGCCGGGGAATATGTGCATAGATTTGAACTTTTTTATTATTATGTTCTCAATATAATTTGTTATAAATCCTAAAGTACTTTTAATTAAGTTTTACATGTCTTAATTAAATAAATGGTGCATAATGTTATGTTTATTGTAAATTTTTGGTGCTGAGTTACAAAATCTCTTCACTTATAAAAAACTAAATTATTTAGGTTTAAACTAAGATCACATTCGCATTCCATTTTAAAAACTGGTCTAGAAAAGTTAATTGTATAATTAATTTATAGTCTGGCTTACGAAAAATTTGGGTCTGAATAAAGGTGTGTGAAAAAATCATGAGTAAATTTAAAAAAAAATAAAAAAAAATATTAATTTTTCAAAACGCCATAAATGATGCTTGAGGTTGTCCAAATAATGTTGTCCAGTGTTATCTTTCAATACCCGGCATGTAAGTTTGTACACATACTATTATACTAGCACAAAGAAGATTTGCGTAAATCACATGTCAACAAATATCAATGTAAGAAGCGTGAATCTTATGAAAACATAAAAGAATGCATCCTCATGATGGCCTAATCTCATATATATTTTTTGTTTTTCTTAGTTTCTTCCGTCTTTGGCTCCTTAGATCCGTCTATAACGAAAAATGACCTTTTTTGGCCATATTGACATATCTAAATATATCCTAAAAAGAAAAAATATAAAAATCTTTTGCATATAATAATTCCTTGTAACTTATAATTTTAATCACAAATAATGAAAAATAAATTTTATAAATATATCAAGCTCTTACATCGGCATTTAGATAATAAAAAATATTTCGCGTCCAAACTTAAATCCGACACGATATATTATCGGTTTTTAATGAAACTATTATCTGAATTTTGAATTTAACAGTTTAACTATTTTGAATATGCCAAAAAAAAATTTAATTTATTTTTGTTTTATAATCTTTTTTGGTTTTTTGACCTTTTTTTCTAAAATTTCAATGTTTATAATTGACTAACTAAGTTTGATTATAAAAAACGGTAAACGGATTTGATATTTCCCTAAGAGGGCAGGTTTGATCTCTGTAGTTAACTCATAACTCTTATAAAATTGTTGACCTGTGTTATTTGAGATAAAAATACAAGTTGCAAGGGATTTTTTGTATGAAAAAAAAAATTGGATTTTTTGGGGGGTATTCTCGAGGTCGCAAAATCTGTCATGATCAAAAAAGGCCATTTATGCTATAGACGGATCTAAATAACCGAAGACGGAAGATACTACGCAAACGGAAAATAGGCCATCTTTGTGATGTATTGATTTATATTTTTTAAACTTTTTTACTAACATTTTTTTTTGGTAAGGGGGTGGAAAAATTTGCTAGTTTGATCACAAAGCTAGCTTATAAATAAGCTGGGATTGGGATCATTAAATACACCAGTAATTTTTAAGAATAATAGATTGATCAATTCGTAAATGAGGTAGAGGTATGTTGATATGGTGAATTAAATTGTCCGCAATGATGTCCGTATTTCATTAAAAATTCACCATGCAGGGTTAGGAGTACCTGTTAAAAAACCACCTCCCTTACTGCCTCTTCTTTTGAGGCCACTCCGTACCCCGTTGGGAGCTTTTAAACTTTTTTTTTACTAACATTAATATTTGTGACGCCTGTATTTAGAAAAGTTCATTAGTTTTTGAATCTTATTTGTGTTTCATTATTTTTCAATGTAATGCAAAATTTTAGTTGGTATATTAATGTAGACCGTTTTCCTCAATTTTGTCAAAAATTCTCCCAAAATTGGAAACCATCAAAAATTTACCAAAATTGTTTTAAAGTCTTTCCTATACTATCTTTTAAGATATTTTAGTCGGTCAAAATTATTTAGACAATTTTAAATATGTTTTTAACCGTATCATTTGGATTTCATAGCGAATCGAAACTTGAGAGTAAGTCGGGTCTAAAAAGCCCCGCCCGGCGAAAAACGGGCCAGGGAATATGAAAAAAAAGTAATTACAGCTAGCCTATGTTTTATATCTTATATCGTTCTATTTTTTTTTAACAATAATGTGATCTAAGAAAAATTTTTTATACATTCTGTTTGGATAATAAAAACCATCTTTTTAGCTTGTAACAAAAAAAATTTCGGCCATTTCAAATTCGAACTGGGCCAGACCTAAAATAAATAATCAAATTACTAAGCCTTAAATATGCCGGGCGGACTGAACGGGAATATCACGGCCTTCGAACTCTAATCTAAATTTTTTAGGCAATAATAATATAAAATTTCAACAAAAAAAAAAAAAATATAAAACACAAAAAAGACAAATTTTGGGGCAAAAGAAAAAAAAGGAAAAAAAAGTTTATAAAAAGATAAAACAGAGTAAAAATTTTTGTAAAAAATAAAAATAAAAAAAAAAAATATTTTTTTTTTATTGGTGGATAATAAGAGGTTGCTAAATAATAGAAAAGCCTCAAATAAACCAGCTTTAATCAAGGTCAACAAATCAATGAGAGTTATGAGTTAACAACAGAGATCAAACCTGTGATTTAAGGAATTTTCAAAATTGTTTACCTTTTTTTTAATTAAATTTAATTAGTCAGCTACAAACATTGAAAATTTTAAAAAAATGCCAAAAAAAAAACAAAAATAAACTGAAATTTTTATTTTGCATATTAATAACAGCTAAACTGTTAAATTTAAACTCAAATAACATATTACGATGATATATCGTTTCGTATTTAAGTTTGGACGCGAAATATTTTGTATCATCTAAATGCTGATGTAAGAGCTTGATATTCTAATAAAATTCATTACTTATTTGTGATGATAAATATAAGTTACGGGGATTTTCAAAAAAAATATTAAATTTTATTTTCTGTCAATTTGGAAGGCTATTCGATATGGACGGATCTAAGGAGCCAAAGGCAAAAGAAACTAAGAAAAACGGAAAATATTCAAGGAAATGCATGCCTTTATGTTTTCAACTTATTTTTTGTGACATTCATATCTGTTGCCCTGTGATATCAAATTGCTAAAAAACAAATTATTTTTTTCCGAATAAAAGATTTAAATTTTGTATATATTGCATTTCATTTTATAAACGGTTATATAGAATAATACAACTTAAATTTATTTCGTTTTGTATATCTTTAAAATTACACCAATTTTATATTATATAGCAATATCATATATTGTCACAAAAATTTATTAAAATAAAAAATTATATATGATAAATACAATATTCATTATTTAATTATATTATAATATTTTATATATTATGATTTAAATGAAAATATATATAATTTGGAAGTGAAGCGGTAGAACCTGAATAAAGGTAGAACCTGAATAAAATAAATATTTATAATTATTTATATAGCTTAACAAATTTTTGAAATATTTGAGCTAACTGTGAAGACCAAACCTGCCATTTAAGGTTTTTAAAATTCGTATACCGTTTTTTTAAATCAACTTTCTAAGCCGGCTATGCATTGAAAATTTAAAAAAAAATGTTAAAAAACCAAAAAATTATAAAAATTTGAACTTTGTTGTTTTAAATACTAACATAATCAAATATGGTAATTAATTAAAACATTTTACATAGTATAATGATTTAGCCAAAATGCCTATTTTGCATAGTATAAATTAATTTTCAATATTTTTAATTATGATTTTTATTAAATAACAAATGTAAAAATTAATATGCTTAAATTATATTTTTTTAAATATTTTGATTAATATACATTTGATTTTTATAGTCATAAAGTTTAATACAATTTTTGTTTGCTTATTTAAAAGATATCTTCAATTAAAAAATTGCTGGGGTACAGATCCCCCATATACCCGATCTTGTGTTAAGGTGCATTTAGTTAAGGTAACTATATAGGTATACTTCTTGTCACCTTATTTTAATTAGATACAAAATATTGTTAATTCCCATGAAAATGTTTTTTATTTCACGTATGTTTTATTACAAACATTATAGAAACAAAGACAAAAAGGGGGTGTATTTTTATATAAGCTAATATTTTATTACATTTTGATAATTGGATTGGAAAGACCAAATTTAGCAAAGCGGGCTTTTCACTTATATTTACGTGAAGATGTCATATGTAACACAGGTCAATTTCAATGGCACAACCGTGAATATTATAAAAACAATAAAGATTATTTCCATAATGGCCTTATCTCATATATATATTTCGTTTTTCTTCATTTCTTCCGGCTTCGGCTCCTTACAACCGTCCATATCGGAAAAATGGCCTTTTTTGACCAAATTGACAGATCAGGAATACCCTAAAAAGAAAAAAATTAAGAATTTTTTTTCATAATTTCTTGTAACTTATATTTATCATCTCAAATAATGAGAAATAAAGTTTTATAGTATATCATGCTCTTACATTAGCATTTAAATTATACAAAATATTTTGCTTACTTAAGTACGACGATAAATTATCGGTTTTTAATAAAAGTTTTATTTGAAGTTTGAATTTAACAGTTTAGCTGTTGTAAGCAAAAAAAATTAATTTATTTTTATTTTTAAATCTTTTTTATTTTTTGGCATTTTTTCTAAAATTTTCAATGTTTAAGTATGATTAGAAAAAACGGTAAATGGATTTGGAAATCCCTAAGAAGGCAGGTTTGATCTCCGTAGTTACCTTATAACTCTCAAAAATTTTGACCTGTGTAATAAGACAGACAAATAAGTCATAATTGTATATCTGGTCAAAATTAATTTTGCTTGTAAAGTAATTTCAAAATCACAAGCAGGTTCTATCTATTAGAGTTCAAGGCTTGATATTCCCGCCCGGCCCGCCCGACATATTTTTCAAATTAGGCCCGCGAGTAATTTTTATTACAAGCTAAAAAAATTTGGTTTAAAATCAGGTTGACAGAATGTAATGTGTAAAAAATGATCCTAAGAGGAAATAATCCCCATGAAGGCCTATATATTTTCCGTTCTCCACCCTTTTTTTTCGGCTATTTTCATAAGCTTACATTGAAAAATGGCCAAATTTGACCGAACCGACTAATATTGCGTTCGAGTTTACCTAAAGAAAAAACTTAACTTATATCTTTTATAACAAAATAAATTTTTTTATAGCTTTTACATCAACATTTAGGTTATACAAAATAGGCACCCAAACCTAGACAATATATTATCGGGTAAAATAATATTTTTTTTTGATATTTTTTTGTTTTTTTAACATTCTTTAAAAAATTTCGATATTTAAGCTTCCAATAAACAATTACAGTAAAGGTATTTAAAAATCCCTAAGCTGGCAAATATGGTATATGAAGTTAGCTCGTGGGTCTCAAAATTTTTTTGACCTATCTTATCGATAAAATATAGAAGTAATACCCTGTGTGATAATGAGATTAGGCCCGTGTTTCCTTTTTTTATATTAAGGCCCGGCCCGTTTTCGAGCGGGCTGATCGGGCTTTCGGGTCTTAAAATGGCCAAACTTAACCAATTTTTACACTATGAAAATACCACATGGATTTATTCCTTTGCATATTAAAATAACTTGTAAATTAAATTTTTAATCTCTTTTAGTTAACATTTTTGAGCATATCAAGCTCTTACATTAACATTTAGATTATACAGAATATTTAACAACCCAACCTTAATAAGACTATATTATCGAATTTTAAATTATAATAATATTTTTCAATATTTTTTTGTTTTTTAACATTTTTTCAATTTATAGGCTTACCAAATTTGATTAGAAAAAATGGTAAACAAATTTGGAAATCCCTATGATGGCAGGTCTGGTCTCTAAAAATAGCTCATAGTTCTCAAAAATTTGTTGACCTGTGTAATTAATGTTATCTTATGATGTTTTATACGAGACTGTTTTATGACGATGCTTATAATAATGTTATTGTATAGTGAAAAAATGTTTATGATGACTCTAAGAAAATCATTTGTGTTATGCGACTTGCCATACATGATATTAATGAAAGGCCATTTTGCTAATTTGTGGTGTTGATATAACTGTTTGTTCGAATGTGAAATTATTTAGATGATCTAAAATGAGATGCCAATTTTTTAATTCCTAGCCATTTTTTTATAAAAAAATGGGCGTATGCAACATATTTCCAAGGACATGCTAATGTCCAATAAAAGAAATATTAATATCCGAACAAGGACATGTTAAATGAATATATTGACCACACATATGAAATCGAAGGCCATACCTACTCAACTGGTGATGTTAAAACAACAGCTATGGTTTTAAACATTTTTAATTTACAAAAAGTTCTCTTAATTAATTTTTTTTTCCCTAATTTAAATTTTGGATCTTAATATACTAAACAAATAAATTTTAAAATATATTTTACCTGATGACTCATATTATATTGAAAAAAAATTATATTTTCCACAAAAAAACAAACTATTACTAGAAATAAGCGATGGCTCCCGAAAAACAGACCTTTAGAAAACCTTGAGCAACACTTATGGCAACCGATTTTTGGGATTACGGATTTAACAAAATTTTTAACATCCTCAGATTTTGAGTTATTTAGTGCCAAAAAGATTTTCCAATGGAGTTTTATCATCATAAAATTAACAAAAATGACATTTTTACGTTAAAACTAAAAGAGTAAACAATATTGGTAAAAATAATACAAGTAAGCTAATTTAAAAATATATTTTTAAATCAAAATATTATGCTTTGTCAATTTATTTACCTCAGTAAGCATTAGTATTTAAAAACAAGCTTAAAATTGTTTGACATGCAATAGGAGATTTAATTCTTATATTTCAAATATTAAAAAATCAGTTTATATAAAAAACATACTTTGTTTTTGCTAATTTCATAATGTAAAAAAGACTATTCTAGTAAAACTTAAAAAAAATTTGTAACCTGATATCAGATAATACTTTACTTTGCAAATTTTATGCTGATATGTGTTATAAAACCGGGGGGTGGAAATTAATTATTAAATTAGAAATTCATTTATTAATAACAATAAAGTAAGGCGATTGAAGATTTTAATTTTTTTTAAAAGGGCTTTCCCCCATTATTTGACCTTAAACACCGTTAAATAAAATTACTAATAATCTCGAGTATTCAATAACCAGTTTTTTTACAAGAAATCCAAATATGCCAATATATTTTTATTTTATTTGTAGAAAATTTGGATTTATCTCTCATAGACAAAAGAAAAAAATGGCGTCAATGCTACTCCTGGAATCGTAATTGCAATAAAATTTTCTATTAATGCAAAAATCGTTTCTGTTAATTAATTTAAAGAAAATCCCTAAAAACAATTTTAAATGTTAACACCTATTAAATAAAAATTGTGTAATAAGAAATATATGGCAAAATAGAAAAATTAACTTTTAGAGGATTAAGCCAAGCTGTCTCGAGGTAGGGCAGCGTAGACCATGCTCTCAATCCCACATTCGTTTTTACCTCGGCGAATGCGAAAAAATCCGTTTTCGCCCCAATCATCATTCCAGCTATTGACGGCTAACCAGAATGGAATCTCTTCAATTTCACCATCAGCGTTTGTAACTTTATCGGTACCCCAACCGAGAATTTTAATGGCGTGCCCACCCATGACTCGACCCATTACATGGTAATAAATTCCTAAATGGATAAAATATATATTAATAAATCAGGTGACAACATGCCATATCTTGACAAAGTACAAAAAAAATAGAAATGTCGAATTTGCCGTCCGTATGTTAAAAAAATATGAAATACCTAAGAAAGAAAATAAACCAAATTTGACCTGATAATACAGGATATTCACTAACAAAAAATATAAATTGTACTATAAATAAAAATGAATTTATATATAAAGTTTTTCGCTAGAGTGGCAACATGTTCTCACAAATAAAAATAATAATTGCAGCCGAATTATTTCAAACAATTAGCACCCCCAAAAAGTTACTACTGACTTATTTATAACACAGGTCAACAATTTTTTGAGAGTTATGAGTTAACTACAAAGATCAACCTGCCATCTTATGGAATATCAAATCCGTTTACCGTTTTTCCTAATCAAACTTAGTTAGTTAACCGATCAATTCGATCTGGTTTTAAACTAAGTTTAGCGAAATTAAATATATTTCAAATAGGAGTTAAATTAAAAAACAAAAAGGTTGAAAAATACATTTTATAAACTTATAATTTTTGAATGGAATCGGAAATGGCTGAAAAGACTAAAGATCACGACCCGCCCGGCCCCGGGCGAATAAAACCCGGCCAAGCCAATTTTATATTTCATTTTGCTTTATTTCGAACTGTAAACAAGAACTATAAATGATTAATTCATTATATAAATGGTATTCTACACTCTGTATTTATAATTTCAAAGCAAAAAATTTATAGCCTGCAATATATAATCCAGGCCGGGCCTAAATTGAATTAAATTTCGGGTCGGGCTAAAGTAAAAAAATATGTCGGGCGGTCCAAGCCGGAATATCACGGCCTTTTTTAAACTCTATAAGGGACCTGATATAGTACTTATGTATTCATTCATGATATGGAAAAAGGTTGAGAATAGGTAAAATTTATTAAGGCCCTATCTGGCCATACCTATCAGCTAAATCAAACACAGCTAGAATTAATTTAATCTAAATATGCTAGGCTATCACCACACATATTAATGTATAAACAAATTAAAATCTGAAATTTTTTTTCAAAAGATTGTTTAAATGAATACTATGCTTACAAAGATGGATTTTAATAGCGGTAGAAGTGATTTTTCTCAAAGTTTTGAAACTATGATATTTAAGTTTGCTTGAAAAATTACAAAAAAATGAAAAAGTGAGCTTTCATAGGAATTTTTAAAGCCATTTTTTGATTTTGTTGCCTCTTTATTTAGTGAAAACCTTTTTTAAATTTTTATTTTATCCCTTTATGGCTTCCCCCCAAGTTAAAAAGCAGAAAATGAGCCATTTGTGTGTCTTAAATTTCTCCCAAAGGTAATAAGGCCAATCTAAAAACGCGTGTCGCCGACGGCTCAAAATTTAGAAGACAAAAACAAGAAAGGTACTTTAATTTTTTACCGCAAAATCCAATGCCATGATTTGTTAAAAAATAGACCATTAATTTTTAAAAAAACAAAATTGACATAGCCATTGGCAAACATATTTTTCTAATGGATTACACATATAAGTTTTAAAAAAAAATTGTCTATTTTTTTAAAAAAATATAGAAACCAGAGGTTAATTAGAGTTCAAGCCGGGCCGTGTTATTCGGGCCCGGCCTATAGCTCGACATATTTTTGAGATAATTTTTTTCCATTTTTCCTAATAATAACGTAATCGCAAAATCAGTCAATTTGGACATTTTTGGTATCAAAATGGTTTCGGATAAAATATATATAAGGCCATCATGTAGCTTATTTCGAGTGTCATAATTTTCGGTGATCACTCATTGATTTTTTTGGCCTGTATATTGTTATCACTCTTAATAAAATATATTTTTATAAACGTTTACTTTGTCATTTAGAGTATAAAAACAACATAGTAAGAGTTCCCAACACATTGCAAATCAAGTGGGAACACTATATATTTAAGTGGTATAAAGAATTAACTTTATTGCTGGGAAAATTAAATTAACTTTTGTTCGTTTTTAAATTAATGAAAAAAAAAGAAAATGATTTTGATAAATGAAGCATGTGAGCTCACCTTAAGGTGACGCCAAAAAATAATATTTGCATTTGTGTAATCTTTTAAAAATATCAATCCATTTTAGGAGTATAATATTAGGGTAAATAAACAAAATATTGAGGTATACCAGATTTATAATGCAGAAAATCTTCGTAAACTGTGAGAGCGGCTTCGACAGGTCCATATTTGAAAATTTCCATTTGAATTTGCTCTGACTTTGAGCTCACGTAGTAAGGTTCCTGACCTAAAACCAAATTTCAAATAAAACAAAACTTGATAATAATATTAGAAAATCCCAAATTACAATACAGAGCCATAATACTGTTTTTTTAAAAGTGGCTGAAGGCAATTCTGGAACTTTAATAAAAATAGGCTTATTTGCTATTCGTAATAGACACTAGAGTTAAAACCAAAACAAAATATCACGGCCCGGTTTGAACTCTAATTTGTACAATATTTATGATAAAAGACAAGGTTAGATATAAAAAACGGCAATTATATGAGTTTGAACACCAATTATGTATAAAATATATATTAAAAAGGTCAATAAAAGGTTTGGTAAGATATTTTATAAAAAAATAATTAGCAGTAAATGTTCATATTTAAGAAAATATTTTAAGAAAACATTTCCCCGAATTTATTTTATAGCTCATAAACCAATAAATAGCAATAACATTAAATAAAAATATTTATTATACCTAAAAAAAATAAACAGAGGTTGTTTATATTTAATCTATATTATGGTTTTAATTAACATAATGTGTATCATAGGCTAAAAACAAATTTTTAAGGATTAGCTAAAACTTATTTATCATTTATTATATCCTCTATATATCAAAAAAATTGAACAAAATATTGCATGTTAGAAAATTTATAAAATTTAAAATATGTTGAGATTTGTGCAAAGCTCACAATACCTGTAATGGAATAAGAAAATTAATGAAAATTAAACCATAGTGTTTATCGTTAATGTAAGATTTGTTGTAATTTGGTTGACATTCTTGAATACATTTTGGTGTAGAATTAATCTTTCCACAAGGTTGATATTTCCCTGGACACAATAATATAAAAATGCTGCAATTAATAAGAGCAAAGATAAATATTTTAAATGAGTAATGGAAGACGGGTGTTGAGTCTTGATAAGGCCACGTGCAAAGTGAGTTTTTATTTTCGTAAAATTTTAAAAATTTCAAATTTTATTTTGTTTTCAAAATTTTATTTAAAAAGTATTTTATATCTAAAAATAAAATTGGCATTAAAAAAAGCGGTCATATACAAAATAAATTTTTAAAAGATTTAATAAATTTTACGAAAATAAAAACTCACTTTAAACGCGGCCTAACAAAAAAAAAGTTTTTTGTCTTTTCTATTAATCGAATTATTATATAGATTTTATCTAATTAGTCGAAAATAAATGTTATATACAGCATTTAATAATGTAAAAATAATATTTAAAATAATGCTTAATCCAAGATGGCATTTATCAAAAATATCTAACGACTAATAGACATTTTTCTCCTTAACGTAAAAAAAAAATACAACAAATTAAATAAAAATTTTGTAATCATATGAAATAAACTCAAATGTTTCTTAGCAAAAAAATAATTTAAATGCTTATTTAAAAATTTATATTATCTCCTAAAACACTATAACATTAGAAAACAGCTCGGAAAAAATTCGAGCTTGAAAAGAACATACCTACAAACTGTGACATCGATCACTCAATCAAAAAATCGCGATACTAAAACAACTAAACAAAAACCAAAATGCAAAAACAATGGGTCCGGACAATATACTAATGTATTGGAAGTGTTTGTGAGAAAAACGTAAAGCCTTATCTACCTCAGCAAAAAATAAACTCAGGTTGAAAAAACAGCTAATTAATACCAATCTTCTGAAACAAACGGGACGGGACGTCTTTAATTGCAAAATACCGTGGCATTAAATTTATGTCGCATCATACCTTCAACTATAAAAAATATAATGAAGCAAGGCTTAGAGATATATTAAACTCAATTCGATTTTAGATCAGGTTTTAAACGACTGAAGCCATTCTTGCGATTAGACTGATGGCTCAGAGATACCCCATTAAAATGAGCTTTTACACGCAACATTCGTCGATCTTGAAAAGGCATTTGAAAGTCACAAACTTTATAGTTGGCTTTAACACAAAAAAAGTACCTGATATCTATATAAAACGAACCTAAAGCATGTATCATTGAACCAATCTCGAAACCTCCGATGACTTTAAAAGCAACGAGAGTGCATCAAGGATCTGCCCTTTGTCCCTTGCTTTCAATACACAGCTCAACAAATATCAATGTCAGGAAAATTGAGTTTATTAAAAATTTAAAAGCATATATCTCCATGATGGTCATATCTAATATATTTTCCGTTTTTCGTAGTTTCTTCTGCCTTCGGCTCTTTAGATCCGTCCACATCTTAAAAATGGCTGACCAAATTGACAGATCGAGAATGCTCTAATAAGAAAAATTAATTAAAAATATCTTTTTTTTCTAAAATCCCTTGTAACTTATATTTATCATCTTAAATAAAGAGGAACATTTATAGTATATCAACTTACATCAGCATTTAGATAATATAGAATATTCCGCGTCCATACTCAAATATAACACGATATATTATAGGTTTTAAAAAAAATATGAATTGAAGTTTGATTTTGAAAGTTTAACTATAGTAAATATGCAAAAAAAATTTATTTATTTTTGTTTTAAATCTTTTTTGTTTTTTTTTACATTTTTTTTAATATCTCCGATGTTTATAGCTGACTTAATAAGTTTGATTGTAAAACGGTAAACGGATTTGAGAATTCCTAAGATGGCAGGTTTGTTCTCTGTAGTTAGCTCATAACTCTCAAATATTTGTTGACCTGTGTCATAGTATTTGTCACTACAAAAAAATAAAACAGTTAAACACAAAAGCACCTGCTCTATGCAGATGACATACTCAACAGCTGAATACAAATAAGCAATAATCAGTAATTAGAAAAAGCAATTAGAAGCAAAAGGCTTAGGAAAAACCCAAACAAACCCTCAGTTATATTCAGTGGTGAAACAGTAGTTAATAATGAATGGACCCTAATTTTCAAAAAATTAAAAATATCTGGGAGCAAACTTTAACTCCCAGACAGTTAAAAAAATAAGAGACAGAATCAACAAGTTGGATAAAATGGCGGAGAATACCAGAAGTGATCCGCGAATTAAAGTCTAATATAATTTTTGATCCAAACTATGCTTTACAATTTTGAAACAGTTGCAACCAGAAATAGTTACGAGAAAACTTAACAGATTACAGAAATGGAAATGCTAAGATGGGTTGCAAGATTATCTAATACAGATAACATATGAAAATTTTAAAAATCTAGAACCCAAAAGCTTCCGCCGGGCCCGTTGAAACTGGCCGAAACCAAATTAGAAAAAAAAACAGGTCGAGCGAGCCAAAAAATATTATGTGCCGAGCTTTTTTTTTCTAAATCTCATTTTACCTAATTTTTATGGCCATCTTATCAAGAATTAAAAAAAATAATTTTTTATCATACGATGAGGGATATTCCTATGTATTTTATTAATAATCTTAAAGCAATCAAAGTTTGTAATAAAAAATTTAAAGGCCGGATATGGAAATTCAGGCCGAGCCGGGCCTAAAATAAAAAATATATATCACGGCCCGGTTTTAACTTAAATTATATACTAGGGTGTTTGAATATAACACAAAATATTTAACCTAACAAAAGTCAATTTTTAAGATTCATTAGCTAACTACACAATCCGTTTATTTTTTTAATTAAACTTAGTAAGTCAGCAATATTTGTATAATCGAACAGTTAATGTAAGAGCTTGATATACTTAGAAATTTGATTTCTCATAATTATAGATGATACATAATTTACAAGTAATTTTTATATAAAAAAAAGATTTTTAAACTTCTTCGTTTTAGGGTATTCTTGAGGTCGCAAAATGTGTCAATTTGGTCATAAAATGCCATTTTTTGATATTGACGGATCTAAGGAGCCGAAGGCCGAAGAAACTAAGAAAAACAAAAAATAAATAGATATGGCCATCATGGAGATGTAATATTTTAAAAAAAAATTTTTACTTTAATATTTGTCGACCTGTGTATTAAGCCTGAGATGGTACGACCACAATGAGAGAAGACAACAACTACATCGCTAACGTGATCAGCGAAAAGCGCAGGGAAAAATAAGAAAGACCACCCAAAACTATCTTGGGCTCATATTAAAGCATAAAAGGCCACAAATAAAACAGACAAGATTACCTAGTAAACATCAAGACTCTGAAAGAGCTTACTGCCTTATTGAGGCAAAAATAATCATTCCAAAGCTAATATTAGTTGGATCTATAAACGGTGTACCATTTTTTCAGGTAAAATTTTTAAAATTTGCAAAAACATGGAAAATTTATAAAAATTTTTGAAAAATAAATTAAAACTAAATATTAGATTTATTTTTTAGTTGATTTTAAAATATTATAATAATTTTATTTCCCAATCAAAATTGTCTTATAGGTGCAATACTCCAAATGTGAACATAAAAGTCTGTTATTTAATTCGCGTTTAGAGTTTCGTTTTTCAAAAAATTCCAAAAAAATCAATGTTTTTAAACTTTGAGTTCTTTTTATCCAAATCTAAAACATAGCTGATAACACTGGACACCAAAAAAAACAACATAAATGATTTTACAGGGTTTTGTATTCGTGCTTACAATCCCGGTTAAATTTTTTATATTGTGCCCAAAGTTCAAAAAAAAACAAAAAAATTAAAACTCCTAAATTTTCAAAAAAAAACCAGTAGCAAATTTAAATTCCTTGTAAAAAATTGAACTATTACATAAAATTATTACCTATTAATTTCCAAGTTATTTAAAATAAAAAAAAACGGTTTATATTGAACCACAATTTTTAGAAAAACGATAAATAAAAGTAAACTAAATTCTATAATAAACATTAAACCGCTTGCGTTATTATTGAATGTTTTCTTATTCAATATGGCCTTTAACGTTTGTTTTCACCCAGTTTTATAATGTGTAAGCCCCCATGGGATAATAACATTTTTAACACCGGTAAACTAAAAATTTAAAGTCTTGGCAAAAATTCTATCAATTCAACATCACTCCTTAAAAAGCTGAAATGTCAATAAAGATTTTTTTTTAAAAAATTATTATATATTCAAAACAAATCAACTATTTCTTTTATTACATCACAGATCGAGCTTGCAAAATCGGTAATTTGTGAAATTTTGCCAATTTTGACATTTGTGGATTTAGGGCCAAATCCTATACTGAAAAAACAAAAAGAACATTAAAAAAGGGCCATATTGTAGATTCAACTATTATTAATAAACTTTGCAGAATCTTCATAAATTTTTGTAGACCTGTATATAGAATATCAACTAAATACTGTAACCATGAAATTGGACACTAAAACCTGTAGTATGATGCTCACAATGCTGAATTTGGTAAGGAAGACATCCTTGATTAGAGTCAAAGGGTCCACCTGTAACTATACCGAATTTGTGAAAATATGTCCAGGCTTGACCAGGCATACCACCAAAACATCTAAATGAAATTGAATGATTATATCAAGTAAAAACAAATTAATCTTAAAAACATAGCTAAACCAAATTAAGAAACTTAAAACAGACTACACAAGACAACAAATATTTAGAGGAGACAAAATTTTTGTATTGAATCCACATTGAGAAAAAAATATAAAATTTTTTAATTTATGGTCAAATTTAGTATTTTTAAACTGGTTATGGTGTTTTAATTAAAAACTAGCAGCAATTTATTTAAAATTTATTGGGCCAATAAACAAGTTTTATAAAACTACAATTAGAAAAACAAAAAAAAATTAAATTATATAGACAAAAAGTAACCATCATACATGCTTCAAAAATATTCTGTTAATATAAATGTTTTCAATATTTTTGTCACTGCTGATTTTATAAGATAACGGTCCTACTCGAATTGTAAATTATAATTCAACAAAAAAATCTTTTTTAAACAAACAAAAATAATACTATTTGCCTAATAACAAAATAATAGGCTTATTTTTTAATCATGAAAACTCAAAAAATATGGCAAATTTTTTATAAATGAACATGTATTACTTTAACTTTTATATCAATATCTAAGGTTTTTTTTAACAATGACAATATTGAGATTATATTGTAAACAAATTTAAAATTTTTAATTCAGTAAATATTATGCTAATTGAATTTGACAACTTTTTATAAAAATACATTCAAAAAATAAAATTTTCAAATTTAAAAAAATAAGAGTTCATCAAGTTTTTAACATGAAATTACACTACAGAAAAAAATATATATGGTTATATTTAAAACTTTGTTATAGCTAAGTTCAAATATTTATTTTTTTTAAAATTATAATTACCCTGCACCACACGTCTTGCAACAAGTAAGCAAATCTTCTGCTGAAATATGAGCATTTACTTTGCCATCACTGTGAATACATATTCTGTCAGACATTGCTTCAACAGCCCCAAATGCCTAAAAACAAGTGGACAGAAAAAAATTTAAAGCCTTGTAAATAATATATTTATCTACAGATTAAAAAATATCAATTATGTTAGAATTCTAATCTAGTTGTATTAAAAAAATTATAAATTGTTTTAATCAATTATAAAGCAAATTTAACAACAAAATATATAAAAAATTACCCAACACGATCCACAAGATCCCTGGTCACGTACTTCCTTTATTGTTGGACAATTATCCCACTTTTCACGGCTATCAAATTCTTTAGGCAAATCGTTAATAAATACATCATGAAATTGCAATTGCACGCCAAGAGGTTTTTGTTTTATATCAACTCCCATTAGACCCTTAACGGAATCAAAATCCCAATCAATAAAATTTGGCTGGGATTTCCAAGATATATTGAGACCATTTATGATGGATGAGGTTAAAATTGATTCATTTTTAAAATCTGAATATGCTAAAGCTAAAAGGCAAATAAAAATTTGATTAAAAAAAGCAGCCATTGGCTAATGAATGTAAAAATGATTAGTTAGCAGTTAACACCATGTTCATTTACATTTTGTTTTTTCCAAAAATTGTATAAAAGTAAATAAATCATGTTTTATGTGCATTATTAACATTTTTACAATTGCCTAAGCACCATGGGTAGAACGCATTGAAAACGCGTTTTAATAGACAAAAAAATTTTATTTGAAATTTACAAATAAAGCATTCAAGACACGTCAAGGGCCGTGTTCTTTCTCTTATTTTTTTTTAAATATTAAAATCGGTTTATAGACCATTGGCTGCTTTTAATTAAAAACAAAAGAAGAAAAATAGATACCGACTTTATTATAGCGCGGTTAAATCCCCTGGATCTATGGACAAACCCCATCTTAGCCGACTCCAAACTTGCTCACACCTCAGAGCCTCCCTCTCTTTTAAAGCGCATGGATTAAAAACAACAAAAACAGGTAATTAAAAAAAGCAATTCTGCATGCACCACAGGTTTATACATCTAAAAACTTGCCTTAGTGGCTGCGGCTAATACTTTTCTCAAAATTGTAAAAAAAATATTTTTTAAAATAAAAAAAAAATTAAGCGGCTAATATCAAAAAATGAGATTTTAGGTTTTTTGGTCGTTTTAGGATATGCCTAACAATTTTTCAAAAAATTTAAAAAAATTTTAATTTTTTAAATTATTTTGCACACTAGCCGCCTCAAAGTTATTTAAATGCGTGCAATTTTTTTTCGTCAAAACTTTTTTTTCCACTAGCCGCAGCCAATTATACAGCTATTATACGAACAGTTTTAATAAATAGATTTCTGTTTGTACTCTAACTATTGATTATTGAGGGATACGAAAACACTATGCAGATCAAAACTATAGAAAATTTAATTCTAAAAAATTTTGGTAATTGAGAACATTTAATAACACAAGGACTCTTCAGTGGTAGTGACATAGCGTTAGCAACATAAAAAAAGGACTCTTATGTAAATTTATTAACATAGTGTAGTGGTATCAACAAGATTTTAACACGTATTTTTAATTATATTTTATTTTCTTTTTTGCTTATTTATTTAACCATAAAAGAATAACATTTATTTTATCTTTTCATGAATATAACTCAAAATTTTTTTATAATTAGTTTTAAGGTTGATGTTTAAACCAATTTCTTGAATCAAATGTTTTTATTGAAATATCGGTGAATTTGTAATAATGATTAAGTAAAAGAGTAAAAAGTAGTAGGGGTGGTAATATTTAAAATTTAATCATTATTCAGCCAAAAGAAACATCGTTAATCAATTTATATCATAGCGCCAAGGCCGTTACGTGTCATCAAAATTAATTAAGAAACAAACTATATTCGTAAATCAATCAGTCACTAAGACAGTTGAATAATAAGTATTAAAATTATTTGCAAATAAAAGTCTGAACTCACAATTCGGCGATAAAGACAAAAATATTTAAAAAAAAATTTAAGAATTTTATTATATTAAAATAACTTGTAACTTATAAATAATATCTCTAATGAGAAGTAAAATTTTTAGATATATCAAGCTTGTACATCAACATATAGATTGTTCAACATAATAACAATTAAATCAAAGATTAAATCTTGATATATGAGTAGCATGTAAAGTATCTATTATTACTAATAATACAAAGTTTTGGTATTAATTTATCTGTAGTTCTTGTTATAAAATTTTAAAAATAGGCAATCAACATGAGATTTAAGAAGGGCCCAGCCCGTTTTTTCTTTTTAATTTAGGGCAATTAATTTAGCTGTTAAATTTAGGGTGGGACAAAAACACGAAACATTTATAAATGTTTCGTGTTTTTGTCCTTATAAATGTTTCGTGTTTTTGTCCTATTCCTCGCGAATGGAAGGGTGAGAAATTTGTAACGCGAATGTTATGGTGGCATACGGATTTAAAATTTAAACCTTTTTAACTTCAAGAATTTGCGAGCTGTGATCTTTATTTTTTTATTATTTTGAAGAGAAATACGTGCACTTTGATTAGAGACTAATATAAATTATCATTAATAAATATTGCAAATTTTATTTGACACAAAGCAGAAAATAATCTGAAAAATAAATTTTTTATTTTTTATATTACATTTAAATAAATCATGTCAATAAATTGTATCAACATCATTCATCAAATCGTGTTTTTACGTCTAGTAGAACATATTAAGAAAGTTTCATGAAAAAAAAATATTTTTATATAAAAAATTATTTTTTTATTTACCATAAAAACTAGATATTTTAAAGTGAGTAAAAAATAATTCATATTATTATTATACAATACAAACATTTTTTATACTTAAAAATAAAAATTATTTAAACAAATAACTAGAACATAAGGTTGCAATTATATAATTTTAAATTTAAATAGAGGCAATAACATGATTTTCAACATTTTAATTGAGAGGGTGGGGTCCATATGGACCCCAATTCAATTTCTAAATTCTAAACAAAATTTGTTATTAGACTTAGACCAAATTTTAATTACTAGTTTTGTTTATTATATATTTTACAAAAATTTAGCTTATAATTTATAATATTTTTGAAAATATTTAAAATTCAAGATGTGCTGGGGTCCATATTAACCCCACAGTGCTATTCGCGGGTTTAAAAAAATTAAATGAGTTTGAATGCGCCCATTAAAGATTAGAATTAATATTTTTTGGTAGTTTTAGTATAATTTTTAAAAATTTTTAAAATTCGAAGTTTTTATATTTTTTTTTTTTTTTTTTTTTTTTAAACTTTTTTTTTCAGGAAAACTCTATGCTAATAACAAAGATTTGTAAATTTTCATTGAAAAGCGTTCAATGTCAAAAAGTAAAATTTTAAAATTTTTAATTTTAAAATTAAATGAGTCTGAACGCGCCCTAACAAAAAATTAAAAAAATTTTTAATTTTTAAATTTAACATTAGCTCTTTATGTTAAAATCAGCTCTTTTTTTGCTTCAAAACTTTTTTTTCAGCAGCAGCCTAATAAGACAAATAATGAATTTAGACGAAAGTATGATAAAACTACTAAAAGAATAATATATGGTACACCCTCACTACTTTTAAATTAGTTATTTTATATTCACATTAAAAAATTTTTTTCTTAGAGTATAACGCCTAAACAAATAATTGTCGGTGTGTGCGCCATGGAAAAAAAGTCTCGATCTAAGCCTATGCAAGAAATTTTACATCGTTTAGATCGATTTGAATACATTTCCACTTACGTATAATCATATTAAATTTTAATAAAGGGATGTGTGGGGAATTGAAACTAATTTGTTTTTGTGTGACAGTAGGTTTTCTGGTTTAAAATTGCATATCAAATATTTCACAATCTACAAAAATTTAGATAGGAAAATTTAATAAAATGGAAATTATAATATATCATTTTTAAGAAAACTTGAACTAAGCTTTAAGATTAATTTGATTAACCTATTTATTTTACTCAAATTGGCAAAAATATTTATAATATTTATGTAAGTAAAACATCTTTTTTACTTTGACAACTTTGTAAATTGGATTTTAACTAAACATTATAATTCATTTATTAAAAAATATATTTTTATTTGAGTTAAGGGATCATGAATTTTTTATGGCATTTTGATGTTTTTAGCAGACAACAGAAATATTAGAAAATAAACGGACATATAGTAATACTGGTTAAGTAACTTTCCACCCCCCCCCCCCCCCTTCCTAATTAATCGATATATTACCAAAATCTAAAAAATAATCATCAATTGTAGTAATATAGTAAATTGTAATAAGCTTTGTATGTAATTTCATGAGTCTATATAAATTTACTTAAGGCTTTAGGATATTTGGAATAGAGCAATTTTTTATATTAATACAATATATAAATTTCTAGGTATTTTGCTTTACATTTTTTCTCAGGTGATGTCACAAAACAATATATTAAATGAACCTGTGGAGAATTGGCCCATTGTCGATTGTTTAATATCATTTCATTCCCAAGGATTTAGATTAGAAAAAGCCATTGAATATGCAAATTTAAGGAAGCCTTTGATAATAAATGACCTAAACATCCAGTATAAACTCATGGACAGGTTGGATATACAAAGATACATAGTTTTATCTTTTATTTACAAAGCTGTTGGGCTACATAACATGGGCTGTAAAAATCAATGTTATAAGAATTTATTAAATTGCAGCAATATATTCTACATCACGGCCTTTCAAATATTTTTTCCATTTTTTAAATCATGTGGGACAAAACACTAACCACAATCACAAAAAGATGGCCCAAAGCACAATTGGCAAATTTTGGTACCTTGAGAATCTTTAAGGAAAAAAAAATATTAAATGTAACATTAATTTTTTAAATTAAATAAATTTTTAATATTCAAATTATCATGCTCAAAGATGCAAAACACTCAACTAATATAAGACACGATTTTTTACTTGTTTGGAATTATATTTGTAAGTTTAAATTAAATTTTTTAGCTGTTTAATTTATATATAATTTTTTTCAATATTTTTTGATTATTGAATATTATTTTTTTAAGCATTTTTCGGTAAATATTTATTAATAGCTGGCTCATAAGGTTTGATTAGAAATAGAATTGAAAATCTAAGACAGAATGCTTGATTTTATAAAACTAACAAATCAGGAAATTATGATTGTAAAAAAAAGAGTAAAAGGCTACAGTGTGCCACAAAAAAGGTGCAGTAAGAGCTATGTTATTGGAGCAAACTAACCTATTGATTTCAAATCCAACGTTTCTCCCAAGCATCCTAAATTTTAATTATTTCCTTAAAATAAAATTTTGTGCATCTTAAAAATGGCCATTTCTGATTTAAGCAAACTGCCAAAAATATATTGAAGATAAGCTTGCATAATTTTAATACTTATGATACCCTACGCTACAAAAATGTTTCCAGGCTTATTTGGCATAGCCCAATTACCTTTGGGATGGGGAAGGGGGGCGCCAGGCATATAAAAATAATTAGTATTAAAAGCTCGCCGAAAAAGATTGTCCGCGCTAGCCCTCTCACCCACTGTCTACAGCTTTTTAAGAGAGATTATATTTTACAATCAAATTTAAAATGCTAATAAAAAACATTTACCTAAAATTATATATAAGCAGGAAAATCAGCAATTAATTTTTAAAAAAAAATAATATTATTTTTATGGAAAAAGAATTACATTTTTTTAATATTATACACTTTTTACACGCCGTTATTAAGTTCCACTCGTTTTTTAATATATTTAATGACAATATCTTTAAAACGACGATTTTAGCCAAACTTTGATTAATTTTTCCTATTTATTAAAAATTCTACGTCAATCAAAAATAAAGATTAGAAATAATTGAGGTAATGCTTACAAATGGCATTTGGAATGACAAATCATGAGGGCAGAGAACGGAAAATTGATTTAGTGAATAATCAGTTATATTATATGATATTTAGCTTTTAGTAAAACTTAAAAATTAGAAATTGCCAAAATTGTTACCAAAAATTTTGCATAAACCTTAAAAATTTAAAAAAGGATTTAAATAAAAGTTATGAATTTGGTGGATATATAGTAATTTAGGTTTTAAAGGGATCTAATTTTCTATCAGTACTAGGCCGAGTTATAGGACATAAAAAAGTGTTGAGTTAACACTTTTCTACAAATTTGACATATAATGAAAACTATACGTCGACTGGAAAACGGGCCAGATTTGAAATCCGCATTTTACCCTAAAGTAAATTTTCGATATCTGCCCTAAAATTTGAGGTCAATTTGCCAAGTTTTATTTATATATATTAGTTAATAAAGCCATTTAATTAACAAACTAATAAATATGACAGAAAAAATTTGAGGTTTAAACCTGGCTAGATTGGTTTTTATTAAATTTTTAAGGTCGGAAAAAATATTCGATATATTTTGAAAATTATTAGAATTTGCATAAAACCCAATTCGGCAATCAATGTTAGAAATAAAAAGTTTATTAAAATTGAATGGATGCGCCCCAAGATAGCCTTTTCTCATATATATTTTTCGGTTTTCTGTAGTTTCTTGGGCTGGAAAAAAAACCAAATGGGCTACAAGTTTTTGAGTATTTTTTTCCAAATGCCCACAAACTCGTGGGCATGGCAAAAGAAAAGCCCCTTTTCTTCAAAAAAAACTCCTAGGAGCTTTAAGAAAATATAACCCACCCATCATTATTATATAGGAAAAATCAAATTTTTTTGAAATTACTATAGAGAAAACATAAAATGGGCTTTTTGGGGCTCTTTTTAAGAGCCACTTTTTGTGGGTTTTTTTTGCCCCTTTTCTTAGTAAGGGCTTTTTTTGAATTCTCATTTTTTCCCTTTATTTGTGGCCCCCTTTCTTTTTTTATGTTTTAGGAGAAAAAATGAGCCAAAGTTTTTTGGCTCATTGTTTTCTTAGCCCTGGTTTCTTTTGCCTTCTTTTATTTGTACGTCCACATCGAAATGGTTTTTGACCATGGCAGATTTTGCGACCTCGAAAATACCCTAAAGAATTTTTTTTATATTAAAATTCCTTGTAACTTATTTTTTTTTCTCAAATACTGAGAAATATAATTTATAAGTATATCAATACATCGATAAATTTATACAAAATATTTGGCACCCCTACCTCTAGGACCCTATATATTATCGGTTTTTATTGACAATTTTATTTGAAGTTTGAACATATCATTTTAATTATTTAAAACAATTTTTTTAAATATTTTTTGTTAGTTTACAGCTGACTTACAAAGTTTAGTTAAAAAAAAACGGTAAACGGATGTCTAAAATGGCAGATTTGGTCTCTGTATTTAGCACATAACACTCAAAAATTTGTTTACCTCTGTTATATAAATGTATACAATTTTAGACGTGAAGTGTACAAAATTCTGGAAAATGAAGGTTTGGAAATGCCGCATTATGTAATTTTAGATCGCAATGACCCTGATTCTGGTATTTATTAAATATTCTTCAAAGTTCATTTCTGCTTTGATGAATTATATAAAATTTTATTTTATTAAAAAAAGGTCTTTTTATAACTTTTTATTTAATATGAATTAAAATATAAATAAATATGTTAGGGTCAATTTTTATGATTTATGCCGTATAAGTAATATTAACGTGTACTTGCACTTTGCTTAAAATTTATTTGTGTTTCTTAAAATTATAATAAAAATGTAAAGTTTGTTAATTTTAAATTAAAGTTGTAAAAATGCTGTCACACCTATTTAAGTCATTAACTTTTAGGATTTGTCTGGTTGTAGTCTGTCGTGATTCTGTCATATGTAGAAGGTTTTTTATTGTTTAATTTTAATATTAAGTAGGGAGACCGGGGCGAGGGTACGGGGCGAAACGGCCTTTTTTATTAACTCTTGATATAATTGCGTAACATCATTTTTTTCCCACAGGATATATATCTATATGATATTTTGATTTGCTCAAAATTATATGCGATATACTCTAAAACTTAAATATTCAAAAAATAAAATTTTAGAGTCTGATCTCATAAAATTTTCAAGCTGTTTTTTTTCAATTATTAGAGGAAATACAAAAGTACATGGCTATCATAGATATTTATAATGAAGAAAAAACCCTCTCTTACCAAATTATTTAAAAATTATGAGTTAATTTACATTTTAATATAGATGTAACAAACTCTGTAACTTTTGCCGGGGGTGGGGCGAAGTGGTCGGGGCGTTGACCACACTTTTATTTTCATTTACGAGGATTTATATTATAAAAATATTAATGGCGAGTGAAGATGAACTATATCCCTTTTGTATTATAAGGAAACCAAACGTCCGTTAAATATATATGTAAAATGTGTAAATCGCTATGAAATTGTTATATGTTGATTAGAATTTATTATGTGTTAATAAAGTTTTGAATCAATAAAATTAATTAAAACAATATTATGTTTAACCATATATGTTAAGTATTATTTTAACGTAGGATCACCTCGCCTTAATTAAGGACCATCTCACCCTTTTGGGGCGAGATGGTCTAAATACATTTTTTTTTTCAATTTTAAATAACTTCCTTTGTGTTTACTTTTCTAAGCTGTGTCCTGTATATGTATTAGATAAATCTATTGGCTATTGAAGGACACATTATTTGTATAAATTTTAATTTTAACAATAAAGTTATAGCCAAACAAAATCGGGACCATGCCGGTCTCCCCTACCTTTTTATCTTATTACGATCATACTTTTGATTTTTATATAAATTTGTTAACTCTTTCGACTTATAGTTAAATAAGGGAATGGGGGAAGGCATTTTAAAAGTGCTTGGCTAATAGGACGGCAAACAGACAACCTGTATGAGGACAATCATCCGGAGAGATTTATTTTTTTTTTTTCAAAATTTGTAAAGCTGTATGAATTTTTCATGTTTTTCAAAAATATCCTAAATATTTATTTGTTTTGCAATTCCAGTTTTAAATTCACAATTAATATAATTAAAATCCAATAATAGTTGAATTAAACTAATCTATTTAACTGTGTAATGTGAATTTAATTTTAATATTGATGTTTATTTTATAATTTGTTGCACAAATGTTTCCTTTTTGCGCAATTGACTTTATGATACAGAGTTTAAGTCTTGGAGTCAATATTCTCTATGGAATACAAATGGTATCTTTTCTCTATCCCCTAATTATGTTGGATACAATAATTCTGGGGCGATAAACAACAATATAGTAATTTTAAATGTGTTCTGGTGAAATTTCTGATATTATGTATATGGTGACTAAAATTAAAGTATTACTCGCAGAAGATTATATTATAAATTTTTTCTTTGATATCAAAAAAACCTAAATGTTTACTGTAAAAAATCATTTGTCAAGGCGTCAATTAACTAAGATTTAAACGAGTATTTTGTATAAAAACATCAATGAATTTTTATGAGCAATCTAGTTGGTAGAAATATGGAAAAATTAGACTTGATGAGGACATAGTTTTAATATAACAAATGTACAATCAGGAAAATATGCAAAACATTGAATCTAATATAATCCTCTCTCAATGTACATAATCCCCTTTTTGCTCGTCGTGAACACAAAAAATTTAAATCGGCTCTTTTTATTAATTAGTTATTTTAAAGAAATCATAAAGCTACCAATATCTAAAAGGCGCCTTAGCTTTAAGCCATAAAATAAAATTTAATAAATTTTAAATATAACCATTTTTTAACAAATTTAGCGCTCAACTGAATCTCATTTTTATAAAAACTGAAGTATATTTTTAATGATGTAGTGTTTTTTCCTTAATTTGTTTTAACTGTTGTTAACCAAAAATTGTTAAATTTATTATAACGTGATTAAGGGTATTAATTCTACATTTTGTAATTATTGATATTTTTCAGTAAAAAATTTATAGTGCAATTTAAAATTCTGGCCGTATTTGTAGAATTAGGTGCCTAATATATCTAAATTTTGGGCCGGCCAGTGTAAAAAGATGTCGGGCGGTCTGGGGTGAAATATCACGGCCCCATAAATTACTCTGAATATATTAAAAGGCCAACAAATTTCTTTCTCTTTTACAACTTGTTCCGCATGTCTGGAGAAGCCAATTGAGGTAAATTGAAAAGAGACAGATATGAAATGTTTTTAAAATATTTTTATTTGTTGGGTATTGTGTTGGAGCAAATATAAAAAATAATGTTTATATTCTTGCGACCATAGGCCGGGTAAAAATGTGCGGGAAAACTAAGCTCAGTTTTGGGCCACTTTTACCATATATTTTAGGTCCTCTAAAATCTGAAATGCTGGGATCATAAATATAAATTATTTCTCTGTTACGTAACATATTTTAGGCCTTATGCCCTTTTAATTTTTTTGACAACCCCCTTTCCACTCAGCCCTTTTATTTTTTGTCATTATGAGTTTGACGGGCGAGACAACTAAGTTAATTACAAACTGTCATGTTAAGTTTCATTTTATTTAACTGATTAGCGAACCAGCATTTTGTAGAAGGTGAGGATCAAATAGAAATTAATGGTCGAACGTTTAACAAGCCTTTCGTGGAAAAGCCCCTAAATGCTGAAGATCACAATGTATTTATCTATTACCCTGTTTCCGCAGGTGGAGGCAGTCAAAGATTATTTCGTAAAATTGGAAGTCGTTCTAGCGTTTATTCCAGCGTTAGCTCGGTCAGAAAGGTTTTAACCTCAATTTTAATTAAAATGTGTTTGTTTATAGCATCATTTAAATTGTCTTTACAACCATTTTTTGATATTGCACTAAATCGCAATATTTACAAGTCAATGATACGGGATTCTAGACTATTTTTTTTTTAATTTTTGCTAGACTTTTAAATCTAACAATACGCGCATCAATCTTGGGCAGAACAGAACATTTTTACTAAAAAATTTTGAATATTATTGGGGGCCCTAAATGTAGCAATCTAGATATTTGACCGTGTTATAAAATATATTTTAACAGGTGAGTCTCTGAAATATTGGGTGTGTAAAACATTTTTATTATCGACTTTATAGCAACCATTGTTGTTACTCTTTTGAGAATTTTCATCAGTAAAGCCATTTTTTTAATAGGCTTAATTTTGCAAGTGTAGAGCGTTAGCATCTTACCGTACGAAGAGACGCACTTAGGAGTTATCCAAAAATGAGAAAATGCATTTGAAAGAACAGGTGGATATTATGGCAAAATTCAAATTATCCCCAATAAAAGAAACATCCAGTGCATAGGCAGTTTCAAACTACTATCTTGTTCTACTTAAACTTTACGCAAAGCTAATCAGCCCCATTTTTGAGTTGCTTTTAAAAACTATTTAGAGATCAAAGTTGGGATCCGAAAGCCTGAACCAGTGCCGGCCCGCCCGAAAAACGGACTGGGCTATTTAAAATAAAAAAACCATAATATTTTTTTTTTCCCCCCCCCCTTTCCCCAAATTAAAAGCCCCCCCGATAAATCCATTTAAAATCAATAATCTAAATTGGGTACCTTAAATCATTTTAAAATATTAAAGTTGAGTTAACCAGAAAAAGAGCTTAAAGTTTAAAAAAAAATTTTATAATTTTTAAAATTTGTGATAAGCTTTCCGTATTTGTTTAATTATCTATTTAATGAGTGGGACACATATGTATTTTATTTTTCTGTTTTATATCGAAATAGTCGGGTTCTTACATATACGAAGAATTTATGCCAACTGACGGAACGGATGTTAAGGTATCATTTTATCGTCAAATATTTTTCTTGCATCTAAAACGTTTTCCCTGCAGCAAGATTGTTTCGCAATAGTTCCAATTGTTGAATTGCAAAGGTAACAATACTAGCTCAAACTCAGATCTTTTTTTTGGCATCGGGGTTAGCTCACACTCCGTTTTTATCAATATCGAAATTATATTCATTCTTTAAATCAACTTAAAAAAATTATTTTTTCTTTTAAATTTTATAAGCTTGCCCACTTTTGATTTATAACTTTTTATTAAAGCAAAAAAGAAACTTTATTAAATTAAGTTTTTGATAGTTTTTGTTCCATTTTGTTTTTCGCTGAAGCTTGGCTCTTGCTCATTTTTTTCTTAAATAAAATTCGATAAAACAATAAGGTAAATGTTCTTGAAAACAGAAGAAAAAGGAGATTTTGCAAAAGTATTATTTATATTTGTTCATATAAGCTACAGTCCAAGTTTTTATAAATTAATAGGGCATATTATCAGGCATAATTATATTAATTACCTTTGGGTGATTATGTTTTTTGGAATAATTCAAACTGTAAATTTTAAATTTTGTTAAAAAAAATGTAAATTTGATTGTGGAATTTTGATGTCAAATTCAATTATTTTGCCCTTATTTAATTTATATAATATTAATTTCTTTTACGACCTTAATAAATTTTATCTAGACATATTTAATATCAGTTTTTGACCATTTAAATTTAAATGAAAATTCTCTTGGAATGCACCATTTTAATAATATTTTAATAAAACATTCATTTATAATAAAAAAAATTTATTTTCCCAATTATACAGTTATTAATTTATTTTTTCTGTATAATAATTATTCTATTCAAATGACTGTGTTATATATAATATTTATTGATCCGTTATTTAAAAATCTTATGTAAACGGACGGTAATGTTGAATGTTGATTGTTGGGCTTTTTAACTTTTTATTGATTTAAGGTGTATACCGTTGGACCCGATTACGCGCACGCAGAAGCAAGGAAATCACCGGCTCTCGATGGAAAAGTTGAGAGAGATCTAGACGGTAAAGAGGTTCGGTATCCAGTCATCTTAAATGGACGTGAAAAATTGATTGCCCGAAAAGTGTGCCTAGCTTTTAAAGTTGGTAATTTTTCCAATTTATAAGCTAAATTCCCCGTTTTAAATGCCAAATTTGCTATTTTGCATTTTTTAGTTTATTTTTTCAAATTTGATTTGTTTAAAAAGGTCTTAATAGCTTGGAATACGCAGACAACTTGATTAATTTGAATATTATTAGGGTTTTATCAAAAGCTAAAATAAACTTTGATTAAACTCTGGCCTCTTTTTACACATTTATTTATATGTCTTTAATTCTAGCAACTGGTGTGTGGATTTGATCTACTTCGTGCCAATGGAAAATCATATGTGTGTGACGTAAACGGTTTTAGTTTTGTTAAAAATTCTCGCAAATATTACGACGACTGTGCCATGATTTTGGGGTTTATATATTGTAATTTTGTAATTTCAAATTCTTTCTTATTAAACTGATTTATTCCCGGGTTACACAAGTTTATTTTAAACAAAACAGCAATTTACACAAATTTTTAACCAACTGTAAAAATGATTAATTAAAAAACTTTACGTTTATAAAATCCATTTGAGAATTGAAATTTTGGCAACATTAATTAAACGTGTCAATCTTATTGGCTCAGTTAGCTTAGTATATCTCAGCTTTAAACACGAGAAATCTGGTGTTCGTATCCGTGGACGGCTCAATAGTACACATGTACATCCATATTGGAGCTAAAAAGTGGCCTACTTAGGCAGTAGGCTTCAAACGATATGCCTAAAGTGAGAGTCATGGCCAAAAACATAGGTTGCTGGCATGCGAGCTTATCTCTTTATTTTATCCGACAACAATAAATTGCCCCTTTTGGTTTAAAAAAGTTAAAGCCCTAACGGGTATGGTACCCCTTTATTTGGGCAAAGGTATGGATCCTGATAAATATTTCTTAGATAATTCTGGATAAATTTTTTTATAATTTATAGTAATTACATTATGCGTGAGTTGGCTCCAACTTTACACATACCGTGGACCATCCCTTATCAATTGGATGATCCTCCGATAGTCGCGACTACCTATGGAAAAATGTAAACCACTTTTATTCAGTGGCCAAAATCTCTATAAAATATTTTAAAATCTATAAGTTTTTTTAATAAGAGTCAACATTATATTTCTATGATAAATAAACTATTGTTAACTTTCTAGGATGGAATTAAGATGTGTTATTGCAGTGATTCGGCATGCCGACAGAACACCGAAACAGAAAATGAAAATGGAAGTCAAACATCAAAAGTTTATAAACCTTTTTATATTGTTTTGCAAATAAATAATAAACTTGTTAATATTCATACATAGTAACATTTCTTGCGGGTTACAAATTTATTAACGCCCTTTTTAGATTTTTTTTTAGAAAAAATTAGTATCAGCTACGCCTGAGCGAAGTACATATTAGTTAAATTCAAATTAATTCATTGATTTTGCGCTCGAAACTTATTACTCAGGTCAATAAATTTTTGCTAGTTATGAGCTCTATAGCAATACCTGCCATCTTAGGGATTTTCGTTTACCGTTTTTTCTAACTTAGTTAGTCAGCTATAAACATTAAAAATTAAAAAAAAAATTAAAAAAAAAAAAAGAAAAAAGATTTAAAAACAAAATTAAATTGATTTTTTTTTGCATATTCACAACATCTAAACTGTAATATCAAACTTATAATATAATTAAAAACCGATAATATTTCGTGTCGTATTTAAGTTTGGACGCGAAATATTCTGTATTATCTAAAAGTTGATGTAAAAGCTTGATATACTCAAAAATTTTATTTCTCATTTTTTGAGATGACAAATATAAGTTGTAAGGGATTATATATAAAAAATGGTTTCTTGAATTTTTTGTAGGGTATTCTCCAGGTCGCAAAATCTGTCAATTTGGTCAAAAAAGGCCATTTTTTCGATATCGACGGATCTAAGGAGCCAATGGCGGAAGAAATTAGGAATAACAGAAATTATAAATAAGATATGGCCATTATGCGGATGTACGCTTTTATTTTTTCATAAACTTATTTTTTGTGACATTGATATTTGTTGACCTGTGTTATAACAACATGTTAAATTTATTTTCCAGGGTTTGCTGCGAAATATAGCGAGTATTTGTTTTATATAAACTCACAACAAAGCCTTAAGCGAACTATTATTTTATTGATTACATTATACTCGTCAATCCCATCTCATTGACTTATTGTGCCATGTAATTAAAATACAAAAACAAACTCAATAATAGTATATCATTATGCCCTTAACACCTAATTTTATGTAATTTTTATAACATATATAATATTGTTAAATTGTATGCTAATACATTGCAGATTTTTTGATTTATTTGCCAAATACGATGGCTATCGAACCGGTGAACTTAAATTAAAGAAACCGAAACAATTACAAGTTTCAATTACTCATTTCAACTTAACCCTCCATTCGTTTTATCTTTTTTTAGTTTAATTATCTTATGACTTCTTGGTAATTTTTGCAATTATTTATAATGTTTGATGTATGTCTTGAAATGTTACAAAAGAAAATTATCTTTTATACTCACTATCTCTCTAAAGCTGATTTTATTTATTAGGTGAAATTCAAAAAACAGTAGTTTATCTTAACTTTAATAAATAGTCATAACATAATTACTATTGTAAAACATAGAGTTTTTAGCCCAAATACAATATTTGAATAAATAGTAGTTAACCCAATCAAACTATAGGCTGTCCTATAGAATCTTCATATATCTTGAATCTCTTTGTTATTTTATTTAGGAAATTTTAGACATTACTCGAAATTTGCTAGATGATTACAAGGCTCAATGTCAAGCTAATGAATTGACACTTAGAAATACTAATTACCTACCACCGAAATTTTTATCGGGCCCGGAAACCGACACCATAAAAGTTGAACCGATCTTTGACGAAAATCCTTTTAAGCTTGAACAACTCAAACAAGTTTTGGAAATGTATGGTCATTTTTCAGGGATTAATCGTAAAGTGCAATTGAAGTATCAGCCATACGGCAGCCTTAATGTAAAAAAATGCTCTTCCTCAATCATGGGTAAAAATATAGAATCTGAATTGGCCAATATCACATGGCTTATTCAATTGTAATTGTGCTTTATTCTGAAACACTATGAATCATTTTTTTCAGCTTTTAAATCTTTTGTTTTAACAAACCATTTTTACTTTAGCTTCTCACAAAGGTTCAACCTCAAGCCTTTCCTCTGTCGTTAGCAATTCAAATTTAAATACTAAAGATCCTTCCCTATTTTTTATTTTGAAATGGGGAGGAGAAATTACGCAAACCGGTAGACAACAAGCCGAAGATTTAGGCAAAGCCTTTCGATCAATGTACCCTGGTGGAAGACCTGGTATTTTTAATATATATCAATGTCAATATCGTTTATTATAGATTGTCCTACCTAATTTCATTACTGAACATTAGGGATCGCCGCAATGAGTTTTGTTTTTGGCAAAAACAAAAGATGTGGTAAAAACAAAAACGAAAGGTCTAAAGCATATATAAAAACAAGTAAAAACAAAATGTCTTAAAAACAAAAACTGTACATTACCATAACCATTTATACCACAAATACGTATTAACATTTTTAGACTACTGGTTGAAATTGGCTATTTAGCATGCAGATCCTTAGCTCATGAATTATGACATCAATAAGTGTCCGGTTTCATGAATTGTTAAAATAAAAATTATAAAAATCTCTTTAATTGCAAATTTTTGTAATTTTTGTGACTTTATATCCTTACACATGTTGACAAATTTTAACTTTTGGTCAAAATAATAATGGCCTGTATAGGAGAATAAAATTAAATGTCCTCTTATATTCTTTTACCCTTCTCTTAGTCTTGTTCAAAACCCATTATATTTGGCCATAATAAAATATTGTCAAATTTTGGTCAAAATATTTTTTTTTATTGATGGAGTCATCTTCTAATTACATCAAATTAAAATTAGCTTAACATAATCTTGTTTTTAAAATAAATATCTGTGCATAGCCCTGATATAGGGTAAGGGCGCCTTGTTTTAGCAGATGAATGATGGCCCTTGGTCATGCTCTAATATTTTGGAAAATACGGTGTTATTTCAATTAATATTAAGGTATTGTTGTAAAGATATTAAACCTATTGACCTCAGGATTATGAACCTAGCCGCATAGCAACCCAAAAAAACTTATTAATTATTGTTTTTTTAAAATTAAAATATTTTAATATTTGTAAAGTCAGGAGAGCAATATTTTATTTAATTGGAATTCTTTGCATTATTATTGTGGCATATATATATTTATGTATAGTGTGCTATTATAAACAAAATTGAACATTAACCAATTGGATTTTTCGTGGCGTGTCGAGATGCGAAATAACCATATGTGATCTTTTTTATGTAGAGAAATAAAATATAATCGATAACAGCCTATGATGGTGGAGAATATAATTTAAGGTTTACAAACAAAAATAGTTGTCAAAAACACAAAAATAGTTATATACAAAAACAAACAAAAACAGCCTTGTCAAACTTTAAAATTTATAAAAAAAAATGTTAAAAACATTTTAGATTTTAAAACATAATAATATTGAATAAAATTATTAATATATTATTAAATTCTAAAATAATATTATTTCACCAATAAAAATTCGTGTTTTTATATAGGTTGGGATTCTAATTATATACCTAATTGGATGTTGGAACTTGATATTTTAAAAATTTAATGAATTATTAAAGTTACAGTTTTAATTACAAATAACACCGCAATGTAGATAATTACACTGCAGTTTCATATACACCGAACATTCAATTTTGTAAACCTGTGTTATAAATCTTTATTTTATACAGTTTTTAATTAATTTCCTCTGCAAATAAAGTTCTTCTAAATTTTGTAATATTATAAGGTAACGCAGGTAGCAGTGATCCCGGATGTGGACTATTACGGTTGCACAGCACATATCGACACGATTTAAAGATTTATGCCTCAGATGAAGGAAGGGTCCAAATGACGGCTGCTGCATTTGCCAAAGTATTTTTTAACTTTGTCCCTCTTAAATGGAACCATATAATTTTATACAGCGAAGGTCATAAATGCTTTTTATTAAGGAAACTATACGACTTTTTCAAAGTTTTTTATATTGATCATTTATGCGTTATTCTATATACAATATTAAATTTTTAGGGTTTCTTAGCGCTTGAAGGTGAGCTGACACCCATTCTCGTACAAATGGTTAAAAGTGCCAACATTAATGGTCTATTAGATCATAATTATGATGCTTCGTGTTTCCCGACCTCCGAACCTAAAAAGTCGGCAAAACAATCAACTTCTCCTACTATGCTTCCCTCTGTGTCGCCTAAAAGCAAGCCCATTCCGGCTGAACTAAACGGCCCATTGTCAATAATCGATAACACGGCAAATTCTTTACCAAATAATATAAATAAAAATAATTTTAAAAACAATATTTCGCCAAATATTCCAATCCCGCTTGTACCTCCTCATTCACCCTTGCCCTTAAACGAATCTCTCAATCCCGACCAAAAACTCATTCAACAGAAATGTATGAAACGTGTCAAGCACAAACTTAACGAAATTCTTAACTTAGATTCAAATCTCAATGACGAAGCGAGTCGCATAGTCGATGAACTCATACCAACTCATTCAAAATCCCTGTTAAAAGCTATAGCTTTTATTAAAAATCCCTACCGAATGTGCATACACATTGACGGCCTTATTCACGACCTAGTTTTAAAAATAAAAGTAAGAATTTTTTTATGCTGGCTTATAAGTTTAATAAAAATTATAAGAATTAAGGAACATCAGCTACTCTATTGAAAGAACAAATCGCTATCCTATAATCTTCGATGGTAAGGTTACAATTATTATTACTATTATCATTTAAGAATCATATGGTGGAATTTTATCGAAAGTCTCAGGAAAAAAACTCGAGTCCCATATGCCCGCTGTACCATGATGAGACATGGGATCTTATGTTTCGCAGATGGACAAAATTACAAAAAGATTTCAAATCTACTAATAACAAAATTAAAGGTAGTTAAAATAATATTTGTGTATATTTAGTGAAAACAAATTTCACAAAATATTTTGCCGTTTAGATAACAATAATTCTCGGCCATGTAAGCCCGACTCGCGTGAATTTTCTTTTGATATCAGTAAAGTGCCCGATATTTATGATTCTGCCAAGTACGATATGCAACACAATAAAAATGCCCTGTGTTTTGATAAAATAGAAGAGCTATTTATATGCAGCAAAGCCATGGCCGATATAGTTATACCGCAAGTTTAATTATTAAATTTTGTTAATTGGTAGTCATTAATTGTTTTCAATAGGTTTTGCGTTTCATACCATTCCCAAAAAAATGCAAAAGGCGAAAGTATAATCAGTTTTGGTAAAAAATTTAAATTTGTTTCGTGTTTTTGCGTTTCATAATTTTTTCACGTTTTTACTTGCGCTTCTTAGGGCACGTGCAAAGTGAGTTTTTATGTGAAAATTTCAAAATGTTGGGAAATTTTATTTTGAAATAAAACTTTTTAAAAGTTGCCAAATTTGGTATATATACATAAATTGCTTTTTCTGAAATAAAAAATTTTTAAAAATTTCAGAATTTTCAAAATTTTACGAAAATAAAAACTCACTTTGCACGTGCCCTTAACAAAAAAAATTTTTTAAGTTGTTTTTAATTAAGTTTTAATGCCTTATAATGTGGATTGAGTATACCAGTTTTATCGGCGTTTTTGCGTTTTATACCAATATATTTTTCAACATTGAAAATGTTTTTGCGGACACACATAATAAAAAAACAATTTTTTAAAGATTTTTTTCGACTTTAAGGGTTTATAATTGAAAATACCATGGGTTGTCACCAAGTTAATTTTAAACCCTAGCTATCGTTGAAAAATAATTTTTACCTTTTTGCTAGAAAATCATAATTTTGCATAAAAAACTCTCGCCGTTTTTTTAATAGAATTGATGTACATTTATTTATAAAATTTATTGTACATTAATGGAATAATTATACAGGTCAACAAATATCAATTTTATAAAAAAGAAGTTTATGAAAAAATAAAAGTATACGTCCACATCCTTATCTCATATATATTTTCTGTTTTTCTTAGTTTCTTCCGCCTTCAGCTCTTTAGATCCTATATTAAAAAAATGGCTTTTTTGACCAAATTGACAGATTTTGAGACCTCCAACACCCTGAAAAGAAAAAATTCAACATACTTTTTTATATAAAAGTCCTTTGTAATATTTATCATCTTAAATAATGCAAAATTTTTAGTATATCAAGCTCTTACATCAGCATTTAGATTAAATTATCCGCGCAAAGTTAAAAACTAACGTTATATTATCGGTTTTTAATAAAACTCTTTTTTGAAGTTTGATTTTAACAGTTTAGCTATTGTGAATATTCAAAAAAAATTCAATTTATTTTTGTTTTAGAATTTTTGTTATTTTGACATTTTTTGTTTAAATTTTCTGTTGTACCTTATTTTTATCTTCTAAATATAAAGTTTAACCTGAAATCAATTTTTTTCTTGTAACAGGAATACGGTTTGACCCTAAACGAAAAAATTCTTATAGCTCAGAGTATATGTACGCCATTGATGAAAAAAATTCGGACTGATCTTAAACGAATTCTTGAGCCTTCTACACTTGATCAAGAACACATTGATGAAAGCATTACACTGCTAAATGCGCAGTTTATTATTGTTATTTCGCTATCTTGAAATTTATAACAATAAATATTTCTTGTGTATTTTAATTTCCTCATTTTTATTGGTATGAAAATGAATATGCAATTTTATATATAGTCTATCCCTTATTTGAGAAATAAAATAGGAACATTATGTTTATTCTAGCTATTCATCCGGGGTCACCTCACCTAGCAGACATGTTAGAACTCGTCTTTACTTTACGAGTGAAAGTCACATTCATTCATTGCTCACCATCCTACGCTTAGGAGAATTGTGTCCGGTATTTTTCAATTTGTTTTTACGGTTCCCATATGCCGTTTTTTTCGATATGTAGTGGCTTAAATATATGCATGCAAAATATAAGTATTTTTATAAAATTGTGCCCTGTGATATCTTTATATTAAACTCATTTTTGTAAATTATTAAAAACTAGCTCGACGATATTCAGTGGCAGCGATCACTTGATTACATATCAGCCATATCAGAATTAAACTATTTAACACAAATAGTCATTATGTTATATGAAGATCCTACCAAAGTATTTTATTATTTTAACAAATATATGATGGCGTTACAAGTTTTACTATGACACACGTAGTTCGACAACTTTCAAAAGGATTAGACAGTTGATTTTAGCACAAACCTGTCTTTTTTTCAAATCTCCGTTTCCTTTTTTCGCAATACGCCGTTACAACGCAATATATGTTGTAAGGAGGGCGGAAAATGCCACTAATCTATTTGTATATAGCTCCAAATGGGTTTTTACTCTAATTCATACTCATTTTTTTGTAGATTTAATACTTTTTACATGATTTTAACCTTATATTACACAGGTTTACAAAAATCAATTAGACCGAAATAATGCATTTATAAAATTATTCCGTCCGAAATTTTAACGAGCTCAGCTAATATTTCAGATCAATATCGAAGCCAAATTGACTGAAGAGACAAATTTAAATAATTTTTACTAAATGAAATCAATTAAAATTTCTATTTTCTGAAATAATGGGAAATAAAATGTTTGTATATATTAAACTTACTTAAACAATGTTATACGAAAACTGTTGAATTTGTATTACACAGGTCAACAAATTTTTAAGAGTTATGAAATAACTACGGATATCAAGCATGCCATCTTAGGAATTTTCGAATCCGTTTACCGTTTTTTCTAATCAAATTTATTTACTCAGCTACAAACATTAAATATTTTAGAAAAAATGCTAAAAAACAAAAGAGATTCAAAAAACAAACATAAATTGATTTTTTGCATAGGCTGCGGCTAGTGGAAAAAAATGTTTTGACATAATAAAATCGCACGCATTTATATAACATATAGGCGGCTAGTGTGAAAAAAATTTAAATAAAATTATAAAAGTTTTTAAAATATTTATTAAATATTTTGTTAGGCATATCCTAAAACAACCAAAAAACCTAAATTCTCATTTTTGATATTAGCCGCTAAATTTTTTTCATTTTAGAAGTATTTTTTTTACAATTTTGAAAGAAGTATTAGCCGCAGCCATATTTAAAACAGCTAAATTGTTAAATTCAAACTTCAATTATAACTTTTATTAAAAACCGATAACATATCGTGTCGTATTTAAGTTTGGACGCGAAAATATTTTGTATTTTCTAAATGTTGATGTAAGAGCTTTACATATTAAAAAATTTTATTTCTTACTATTTGATATGATAAATATAAGTTACAATGGATTTTTATATAAAAAAGATTCTTAATTTTTTCTTTTTAGAGTATTTTCGATCTGTATTGATCAAAAAAGGCCATTATTTCGATATGGACGGATGTAAGGAGCCAAGGCCGGAAGAAACTAAGAAAAATGAAGTACATATCTGAGATAAGGTCACCATGGGGATTTATGTTTTAATAAAATTCACGGTTGTGCCATTGATACTTGTTGACCTGTGTTATACGTCTACTTTCATTTAATAATTTCTGTGTAAACTAATTATCCAAAAATTATTATAAATTATACTGGCATAAAGTTCCATATCATCATTTTTACGTATATTCCATTAATGTGGATGCATATTATATCATGCAACTTGATATAATACAGGTACCTGGGTACCCCAAATTACATGTGTAAAAATACATTAATTTTTTTTTTATATGATTTAAAAACATTAAACTTAAATATTCATAAAGTTTTATTTCATGCTTTAAAAGATATCTACAAAGTGCTGGGGTACCCAGATCTCCCACTTACACGATCTAAAAAAGAATCAAGATTGTCCATCTACATAGACTATAAAAATCAATAATTACCGGATAGTGGATTGATTATATGAATGATCGTAATACAGTGTATGCTGTACTTTTAATATAAACAATTATGATAATTCAACGTAAGGTTAATTGGTAAAATGGCTATAACTGTAAAATGTAATTATAGATTATCTAACATTAGCCAGTTCCTAGATCAAAGAGTCGAACACAGTATTTTAAAAAATATCGTTATCACTACGCGTATATCCAGATATCTTTAAATTATATTTTATTTAGTTTATAATTGGATATCTTTCATTAGACATAATTTTGCGATCAGAGAAGCAAGTTTTTCTTCCTTTTTATCGAAAAAAAAAATGTGTTGAGCAATGGTTATCGCTTATACGGATCGAGCGCAGATGTTTGCCCTTACACAATTTTCTTTTATTTTGATATGAGCACATTTTAGGGTAGATTAATGCTTCACAATAATATGTTGTCTTAGGGCACGTGCAAAGTGAGTTTTTATTTTCTTGAAATTTTCAAAATTTTGGAAATTATTTTGTAATAAAACGCAAGTTTTTAAAAAGTTGCCAAATTTGGTAAATGCTTTTTCTGAAATAAAAAATTTCAAAAAAGTTTTGAAAAATAATAAAATTTGTAAAATTTTTAGAATTTTTAAAATTTAAATAAAAACACTTTGCACGTGCCCTTATTCAAGTTTTTTAAAGTTAAAACATTTAGTCTGATACACGCGGTATGAGCAATTATTTCAAAATCTTTTTTGTACGTTGTCTTAGGAATTTTTTACTATTACAGTAAATTATATTTTTTTACAGTGAGATCCAAAACGGTAAAATATTTTATGAATTAAATAATTAATTTTTATTAGAATTATTCTTCAGAAGATCGTTGGCACGTCGAATTACATTTTAGTGTCGGAGCAAAAAACGCAATTACTAGTGATGCTGAAAAATCTATTGTCTTAGGATTTAGGCCTCACCATAACAAGAAAAAAGTTTTATTATTGCATACTATTTACGGTCCTTCCACTACAATAACTATAGCCAAATATAAACATAAGTTTATAAATTTAATATTAGATCCGAATAAAGCTCAAATTTACTAATAAATCGAAATTTTTAGTCTTCGCCAGTAATAATTTTACTCCTGTATTAAAAAATGAAGCGTAAAAACAAAAAAATATTACATATAAACTTATCTAATTTTTTTTAATAAATGTTTAAATCTATAATTATTTTGCTAAAAATGTTTTAATTTAAAAAACGCTGGCCTATATTCAAAAATCAAGTGTGGGCATTTGTAAAAAGATGCAGCGATTTATTTTATAATACTATTTGATCTATTTCAAATTTTATTGACTGAAAAAAACTTTTAAATTAAATCACTAAATTAAATAAATTATAGTATATACATTTAAGCAAGCCTTCAAAAGTTTTTCAACAAAATGGGCCTGTAAACGAAAATATGAGCAAGAAAAATTAGTGCTAGCGATTCGTTTGCCATAAATTTTTGTTTTATATTTTATTTGGTTAATGATCTAATAGCATTTTTAATAAATTAGTTTCGATTAATCTATATACAAAATAATTTATTTAGTTTTGAGTTAATTAAATTATTTTTTAGTATTTTTACTTACTTTTGAATGTTTATGGCGGGTTGAAAAATAAAGGAAAAAAAGATTAAAAATAGAATATCTACTAAGATTAATTCAAACAGTTATTTTTTTTTGATTTTTGACTTTGTTGTAAGCTATATAACGTTGTGAATTACATTATAATTTAGAGTTCTGTGCCTAACATTCAACCTCTCCTTCCGACCTTGGATCAGGTCGAGAATAAAATGAGCTTATCCAGAGAAAAAATTAATCGTAGTTATTCGGTCGACGTTACCCATAATAATTCAATTAGAGACACCCTTGATACCACTGATACGTTTGCTCTAAACGACCAATCATTTATCGTGGAAAGATTAAAACCGACTATGACATCAAGATCACGTTTTTCTCACCTTTATAATTTTTATTTATATCTAAGCTTATATGATTATCTTCTCGTAACCATGCTTTTGCTATGACAGTTTGCCTAATTTTTGGGATACATAAAACAGCGAAAAATTTTGAGGTGTTTGAGCTATTATCCGCCGTTTACCATTTTTTGATGTAAGAACTTTTTATACTAAGAATTTTAATTTTTTTAAGGTATCCTCGAAGTCGCAAAATCAGTCAATTTGGCTGATTTTTATATAAGAAGATAGTTTAGAAGAAGTTTCAGAAGACGGAAAATAAATTAGAAATAAGGTCATCTTGTATTCCCACCCTACGATCATTCATTGATTTTAGTCGACATGTCTTATAAAACCTGGACAATTTTTAAAATTTTTTATGTTAAAACAACCAAAATCTAATAATTACCGCTAAAAATTATTTATATATAAAAATAGCTAACCTGTTTAACTCAAACTTAAACAAACATTATCTGTAAGATATTGTGTCCTTAATAGGTTGGCGTACTATTTTTACTTAAAGTTCATATCTTATTACAGATGTAAAATTAAAGTCACAAGTGCAATACAGAAATTTTTTTATATTAATTATTTTCCTTAAGTATAAAAAAATCGCAAGATCAGTCAATTTGCCAAATTTGATAAATTTTTTAATTTTTACTAGTTTACAAAGCCTTGTCTTGGTAATGATTTGAAAAAACAATATTTGAGAAAAGGCAATCATGTTATTAATTTCCCTACAGTTTAATAAACCTCGTAAAACACTCATATTTTTTTGTAGACCTGTGTGATAAAATATTTATTTGTCTCTACATTTGGTGTTGTTATTTTATTACCCAATATAGTGGGAGCCGAATTATGTAATAGTTATTGCCTTTATTGAAATGTTAAATTTACATTTAGTTTTTTAAAATATATCGCTTTAGTTTCCCCTCATATAGGAAACGAAAATCAAACAAACAACACCCCTGATTTAAAATGTATGCTGCCAAACAACAAAGATGAACCAGATTTCGTTGCTAACAACTACCCTTTACAATCTGAAAAATTGTTATCATGTCCTGTAAATAATAATCGTGATTGTTTGAAAAAATACAGCTTAACTAATTTATTGGATGTCAAAGGAGCTACGACTAAACCTGAACCTGAGAGATACAGTTTGTTTGACGCTAAATTGTCACCATACCCTTCACGTAAAGATGTATTTTTTGCCTTACATGACAATACCATGTTTTTTATTTTTCATAACTTTTGCTATTAATTATCCATTAACATATCTGGAACAAATTTTGCAAAACATTAAAATTCGTTTTTTTCATGTTAAGCAATGTCAAATTTATTTTATAAATTGTTTCGAAAGTCGCGAAAAGGCTAATTGTTCTACTTTTTGTGCGTCATTTGGTATTTAACAAAAACAATTTTTTTTATAAAACTTGAATTGAAAACTGTTTGATTAATATGTACCAAACTATTTTGCGGTAAACAAAAAAAAACATTATTAATGCAAAAAAATTTAAGCCAATTTTTACTCCATTAAATTTTTACCAATTTTATTTTTTTTGTTTAGGATGTTCTTGGAAAATGCATAAAAACGTTAAAAAAATATTCAGCTAGGCTGGTTTTAAAAAATTATCTGATATTTGTATATTTTAACAACATGATAAAGCAAAAATTGGCCCGGCTTAACCTAACCCCAAAATATTATTTCTAAATGAGGCCCGCCATAAATTAAAGCCCAGCCGGATAGGCTTGGGGGAGGGGGATAATGGGTTTTAACCTTGGTTCTAGGCCAAAACGCGCATATACATTTATGCGCAGTTTTTCCACTAAAATAAATTTTATAGATACACAAATATTGTCCAGCGAATTTCATGTAATTTAAGGTCTAAAAAGTAAATATCAATGTCGAGACCCGAGCGCACCTGGCCCGGTGCCGGCTTACCTAAAAAATAGCGGGGCGGGACCAATCTTTAAAACAGGCGAAGTTCGAATTGAAAAAAAAAATAATTAAGGGATCGGTCGGGCCTGGCCAAGTTTTATATCGCATTTGTCTTAATTTCTCACATAAGGGCACGTGCAAAGTGAGTTTTTAATTTCGTAAAATTTTCAAAATTCTAAAAATTTTGAAAATTTTATTTTTTTCAAAATTTTTAAAAAAAAATTTTATTTCAGAAAAAGCATTTTATGTGCATATATTAAATTTAGCAACTTTTTAAAAATTTGCGTTTTATTACAAAATTTTTTTTTTCAAAATTTTGAAAATTTTACGAAAATAAAAACTCACTTTGCACGTGCCCTAAACTAAAATTGATAATTTGATTATCACATGATGTAGGATATAACTTCTAATCTGCATAAGGGGATTCACCCATCTTTGATCTCTATAAACTCTTTCAAAAAAAAAAAATAACAATAAATACCATAATTAAAATTAATTTTGCGTTTTTGAATGTAACACTCAAAAGCGCGCAACTAAGTTTTCATAAGCGCGCCTCCGAGGATTTTTAAAAGAGCACCGAGGCTGCTCATTAGCGCGAGCGCGCTTATTAGTATGGGAAGCTTAAACCACTTACCCTAAATCTTTGAATATGTGTCCAAATAGCCTTGTATAAAGCTACTTTTAATATTTTGTTTGGCGTTTTTATGAAACAAAAACATTTGTTAAACAATTTTTTTTAACCTTATCATATGATTGCTTTCCAGTTCCCTAAACTAATAAAAAAATACATCATTGTTATTTATACTTTGCGCACACTAATAGTTATTGCGTTTGTGAAATTAAAACAGATTTACAAGGTTAGAACAATCTCTGTTATAGAAATTAGGGCCAACAAAGAACAAAAAACCTTCAACTTAATTAAAAAATTCTTACGCACTTTCAAAAAACTGAGACAATTTATAAAAGTATGTTTGACAACACGGTAACAAACTTTGGGGCTGATTGATTATTTACTTGAGATTAGGACAATTTATCAAAGTATGTAATTAAAATTAGTCGAAAAAGATTCAAACTTTACATAGTATTTTGCATAAAAAAGGGACCAAACATCATTTAAAATGTCAAAGGCTACAAAAATTTTAAAGAGGGTTTTAATATGTTAAAATAAGATAAACTCACAATTTATACAATTAATCATGGAGATCAAAACATATGATTAACAAACAAGAATAAAAATTATATCGGGATAGTTGCTATTTGAATTAAGTCATGGTGCATATTTTATGATATAAATGTTTTACTTCTTTTCATATACCGGTTTGTTAGCTCGGCTTTTTGCGTAGTGTTATACCCAAAATGATTTTCTTTTCCTGGCCTGAGTAACCACAAGGAATATGATCAGTTAAATTTGATACGAATAAAAGGCTTGATTTGAAATAGGGTTTCGGCACCAATACTACACAGGTCCACAAATATCAGAAAAAAATATTAAAAAACATAAAAGCCTACATGCCCATGATGGCCTTATCTCATATATGTTTTCCGATTTTTGTAGTTTTTCCGCCTTCAGCTCCTTAAATTCTTCCATATCGAAAAAATAGTATTTTTTGCCAAAATGATAGATTTTACGACCTCGAGAATACTCTAAAAAGAAAAAACTCATGAATTTTTTTTTCATGCAAAAATCCCTTGTAACTTATATTTTTTAACTCAAATAATGAGAAATAAAATTTTTAAGTATATTAAGCTATTACATCAACATTTAGGGCACCTCAGACCCAATTTATTATCGGGTTTTTTAAAAAAAATATAATTTGTAATTTTTAAACAATTTATTTTAAATACAGAAATAATTTTTTCCAATATTTTTTGTGTTTGTTTCTTTGTTTTTTTTTTATTCTTTTTTCTAAACAATGTTTATTTACTGAGTGGTTTGAAAAAAAACATTTGAAACTCCCTAAATAGCAGGTTTGATTTCTGTAGTTAGCTCATAAATCTCAAATTTGTTGACCTGTGTTTTAGAAATAAATTCGGGGTATTTATTTACCTAGTTTTAAAATTTAATCTTCAATTCTAAATCAACAGGTGTATGGTTTGAAATGTTTGGTTAATATATTTTACAGGTTCTGGAAGCTGTCTAATCAGCACCGCATTGATATCGGGTAAAGGATTTTCAACTCCCGAAAAGTTCAATGATACCAGCGGTATGTTATGTTAATGAAGCTAAATTTAGTTTATTTTATTATTTCAGATAACAAATTAAAAATTCAGTTTCTTTCAATATTTTTTAATTTTTCCTTAACGATTCTCGAGCGTAAATCATTGTTTGCCAAATTTGGCCATTTTTTCGATGGTCTAGGATTCATAGGGCCTTGTCCTATTGATGATATAAGAAACAAAAACAGAGACAAGGTCACCATGTAGATTGTTTTCTTGCAAATTTATATACCTCCACGAACATTTAATGAGTTTCGAAGACCTTTGACTTGACAAAAAGAAAATATATTTTTAATTGATAGCATTTGTCAAATTTATCTATTTTTATATATAAATTAAGTAAGCTTCGAAGGCCCTCCAGCCGTTCCTAATATCCGGCCTCTGGAAACGTTACATAACGCACTTTCTTTAAAACAGCTAGACACCTTTTTTTATAAAATGTCTGAATTCCCTCTTACGATTATGATTGGTAAATTTTAAATATATTAATCCAATCGGACATATATGTTCATTAATAACACTATGCAAAATAATTAAGGAAGCAGAAACTCTTTTTGGGGCAAGCCAACCTACAGAATTCATATCCATTAATCGTTTTTTACTATCTTGTCCTAATAATTTTAAATTTGTTCGAGAACATTTGCATCTCACAAAAAAAATTTGCTCCGTCCATATTAAAAAATGGCCATTTGGACTAATTTTACAGTTTTTTCGATATTTTAGAGTGAAAAAATTTAAGATTTTTTTATGTATATTATAACTATTTTTATCTCAGATAATGTGAAATAAAATGTCTTAGTATATCAAGCTCTTACATCAGCATTCAGAGAATAGAGAAAATTTCGCAACCAAACTTAAATACGACACGATATATCATGGTTTTTAAATAAAATTTTATATGAAAATTTAACAGTTTAGCTGTTGCGAATATGCAAAAAAATATTCAATTTCAATTTAATCTTTTTTGTGTTTTTGACATTTTTCTAACCAATGTTTACAGCTCACTAATTAAGTTTGTTTAGAAACGGTAAACGGATTTGAAAATCCCTAAGATGGCAGGTTTGATTTCTGTAGTTAGCTCATAACTCTCATAAATTTGTTGACCTATGTTCTTATTAAGAGTTTATTTATTCTATAGTTGAAATTTTTTTCACATATTTTAGATTCATGAGATCTTCTTACCTCCAGAAATAATTATAAAGCCTTTTATTAAATATTTTGTTACAATATTAATAAATAAATATTTTCTATGTGCTCATTAGCAGACCAGTAAACTTCTTGTCAGAATTATCATGCCTGGCCTGTGTACATTATTTATTTAAACGCCATTGTAGAATAAAACATGATATTAAAATTATAGAGGAGGGGATAAAAAATTGCTTCCCTAAGATTTACCTAAGTGTTCTAATTAAAGTAAATCACGGATGTAATTATCACAAAGAATCTCACTGCATTCAGAATCGAAACAAGTTAAGGATTGACTTGTCTGTTGTCCCAAATAATGCTTTGGCGTACTTAAAATTAATTTGTTTTCAAGCTTAAATTTGTAATCCGCGGCAACGCCAATATACACCCATATATAAAAATATATTAAAAATGTAATTTTGAACATTACCATATGCTAGACAAAAATGTGACTGAAACATTTTCTTCTATATCCAACACACTAACCTTTTCTCATTATTTATTCAAATCGATAAAATTATAAAAAAAAATGAATAAAATGGATCCCATCATAGGTTGTATATAGTACATCAGAAGCCGGAGGCCGTTATTTTTTTACCTATTAGTTACGTTATTTGTTAGGGAGCCAAGAAGGAAAGAAGAATCATTACGTTGCCCCCTGATGTATAATTACACAGGTCAACATATATCAATGTCAGAAACGTGAATTTTAAGAAAACATAAAAGAATGCATCCCCATGATGGCCTAATCTCATACTAGTTTCTTCCGTCTTTGGCTCCTTAGATCCGTCTATAACGAAAAATGGCCTTTTTTGACCAAATTGACAGATCTAAAAACACCCTAAAAAGAAAAAATTTAAAAGTCTTTTTGAAAAAATCGTAACTTATATTTCTAATCACAAATAATGAAAAATATATATTCTTTATATATCAAGCTTTTACATCGGCATTTAGATAATACAAAATATTTTGCGTCCAAACTTAAATACGACACGATATATTATCGGTTTTTAATGAAAATATTATTTGAAGTTTGAATTTAACAGTTTAAATATTGTGAATATGCAAAAATAAAATTTCAATATATTTTTGTTTTTAAATCTTTTTTTGGTTTTTTGACCTTTATCTAAAATTTTTAATGTTTATAACTGACTATGTTTGATTAGGAAAAACGGTATACGAATATTCCCTAAGATCAGGTTTGATCTCTGTAGTCAACTCATAACTCTCAAAAATTGTTAACCTATGTTATTATTGTTTTTTGTTTAAGAGGGGCAAGGGAAGGAAAACCAGTACTTTTTCAGTACATTGCCCTCTGGTTTTATTTGGGGTATAACACCTCCTTCCCTTTTGTGTCTAAATCCTGAACGAGACGCAATTGTCGCAGAAGGGCCTTTGGTCTTATCAGCGTAAAACAGCCCGTTACTTGTTTCCCTAGCTCCTCCATTCGACTAACTTTGTGGCAACCAGTTTTCTACGATTTGTTTTATCATCCGGCTTAAACTTCTCTTGGAACGCCTTTTGAAGGTTTCGGAATAAATATTAGCTGGTTACTCTTGTTCCAGTCAAATCGTTTTCGGTTTGTACGGAAGACTTCTCAATAATGGACAGCTTGCATCCGGGTCATTGACTGGGAGTATCGGTGAGATATCTTAGGAACAAACCGCTCACGTTATGTTTCTCTTCACGATGGATTATGTTATTAACCTCTTTGCCAATATAGTCCTTTAAGACTTTGTTTGGTTAGACGTAATATAAATACAGCTCGACCAATTAATATGATTGTTCTCACGCATATATATTTCAGAAATATGAAAGATTTAAGTTAAAAGATTTTTTTTAAATATTATTTAAATAAATGTTATGCTAACAAATAAGGATTTAATATATCCTTTAGTGCGGTCGAAAAAAATTTCCTAAAGTTTTCGAATTTTAAGATTTTTGAAAAATTATATAAAAAATAGCTTTTTGTGGAATTTTTTTAGAGCAACTTTTGTTCGAGTAGTTTTGCCCCTTTTCTTTGTGTAGGTTTTTTTAAAATCTAGTTTTAGTTAGCCCTTTGGCTCACTGTTTTCCCAGCACTGGTTTAAACCCAGCCGTGGTATTTCGGCCCGGCTTACCCGACATATTTTACAATTTAGGTCTGTATTTTCCGTTGTCCGAAGTTTATTTCGCTTTCGGATATTTTTCTACGTCCATATTGAAAATAATCATTTTCTCAAATTGACAGATTTCGCGACCTTGAACATACCATACCTAAAGAGAAAAAATTCAAGAATTTTATTTCATATTCAAATCACTTGTAAGGGCACGTGCAAAGTGAGTTTTTATTTTCGTGAAATTTTTAAAATTTTGAAAAAAAAATTTTGTAATAAAACGCAAATTTTTAAAATGTTGCCAAATTTAGTATATGCACATAAAATGCTATTTCTGAAATAAAATATTTTTCAAAAAATTTTGAAATTTTTTTTTTTTAAATTTTTAAAATTTTACGAAAATAAAAACTCACTTTGCACGTGCCCTAACGTATATATTTTATCTTAAATAATGAGAAATAAAATTTTTATGTCTATCAAGCTCTTACATCAACATTCAGATAATTTGGCATTAGGACAAGGTTTTTAATAAATATATTATGTTGGAATTTAACAGTTTTGCTGTTGTGAAATAAATCAAATTATTGTTGTTTAATCTTTTTTGTAGTGTTTTGAAAAATGTTTACAGCTGACTTACAAAAAAAAACGGTAAACGGATATAAAAATTAAGGTGGCATCTAGTCGCTCTAGTTAGCTCATAACTCTAAAAAAATTTGTTGACTGGTGTAATAAATGAAAGCAAATTAGATAAGGCTTAAAATTTATAGTACAAATTTGCCGTATGCAGCGTCTCCTAATCCGGGGGGGGGGGGGAGGGGGTAGGAACCAAGCGGTTCCAAAAAACGGCCGAGGGGGGTAGGTATAGTTATGGGGGGAATTTGAATAAATTACGAAGTTTGTTTTATTATATTAAAAAAGAAAAATTTGAAATAATCATTGAGGATACCTCTAAATTTTGTAAAGAAAACAATGTTGATTTTAGTTTAAAACAAAAACACGGCGAGGTGGACGTAATCAAAAGGTAAAAATAGTATATAATTCATAGCTACCGTATTAAAACATATTTTAAAGCTTTGGATCTTATCTTGATGCAATTTCACGAAAGATTTTATGACGATACTTTACAATTTTATAAAGGAGTCTCGTATTTTACCACAGCTTCATTAAAAAATACATTGAAGTAAATGTGGAAAATATAAACGAGATATGTGCTTTTTACGACCTTGACCCTTATTTGATTTCTGAAGAAATGAAAATGTTTATTTCTTTCCGCCAATCTTTAATAGATGGAATCATTTTTACCCAACATTTGAATGGTTAATATTTTTTTTAAATTCTTCAATTAAAAAATACTCCATCCGGAGGACGACGTTGAAAAAAGTGATGAGGATGATGATGAAACCTTGTTTAGTTCAGATGACAATTTTTTACTACCTTATAGGGCTTTAAATAAAACATACAATAGTTTTGAAAACCTTAAAAAAATATATAAAATCTTGCTCACAATAACGATCTCCAGCTGTAGCGCTGAGAGATCAATGAGCAAGATAAAATTAATTAAAACTTCTCTTCGTAACAAAATGGGAGATATGTTTTTACAAAATCTCCTTTGGTTAAAATTTGAAGAGGACATTTTATTGCAATTAGATAATGACTATTATCAATAATTTTAAACATTTATATCATTATAATAATTAATTATAATAAATAAAATTGATTCCTCTTCCATGAAATTTGGGGAGTAGGAGACGCTGGCTGTATGAATTTTTTTTAAAAACTCATAGGGAGTTTTTTTTTTCAAAGAAAAGGGTTTTTTTTGAATATGCCTTTTTTTAAAAAGGGGGCTTTTCTTTTACCATGCCTACAAACTCGTTGGCTTTTTGCTAAAATAACAAAGAAAACTTAAAAAAAAACTCATATAATTTCTCAGGCCGTCGTGGGTAATAAGCATGGTCTTTACCGATGACCGCTTTATAGTTATGATGGTGTCTCAATTCGCCTCTTAATCATGGAGGCCATTTTTCAAGGTTAAGGCAAGATGTCATCCAAGGACGTTTGTTTTCCTACAAATTTCCTACACCAGCCTGTTCTTAGTTTTTTGTAGGCGCATTGGCGCGCCTCGTTTTTTCGTTATACATAGTTTATGTATGGTAGGGGTAGTATAATCGTTTGAAAAGAGCCAAGGCCGTCTCCTTGGCGTAACGAAGTAGTACAATCGACTAGAAGCCAGCTTAGGTCAGAAGAGTCATCCTAATGTATCGATCATCTTCTTTGATAAACCTTTCCCTTAATGTACCTCGAGCCCGAGCCTAAATATGGTTTTGTCGCATAAATTATTAAACAAGCACGTTGTTACACAAATCAGGCAAAGCTCAGAGCTGGTGACAGGCTGGGCTTTAAATTTTTGATATGATGAAATCACAAGTTAGGTCTAATTACATAAAATGGTAGCCCACATGTGACCTAAATTAGAAGGCTTGGCACACAGCTGTTTGGTTTATACCTCAATTGAATATTGAGGCCATAATAAAAAATTTGTTTCCTGTATTGGCATGTTGAGTGGAGTGAGAGGTTAAATTTGCATTAAAATGTTTAGAAAGATGCTATGGGCTTTGCACTATGTTTTTTTTTGATTTTAAATTAATTATATTTTCTTCATGCTTTTTAATGCTCCCTGGAGTTGGCCTAAATGGCAGTATTATTTGGTAATTTAGCAATGTTTTGTCAAGAAACTTTTGATGTATAGATTCCTTATTTTAAAAAATAAAAAAGCCATCATTCAAAATACATTAAAATATGCTCAGACATATTTATTTATATAATAAGCTCAGTATATGTTCCAATATAAAAACCATTCTACAAGACACATTATTTTTAACTTTACCAAAATGCAAATTTTTATTCAATAACTTGTTAATTTGTTGTTTTGTGATATACCCAACAATTAAAAAGCTAGTAAAAGCTTGTAAATAGAAAGGAATAAAGGGTTCAGCATGTTGTTTTTTTAATTTTATATTTGTTTTAATTTATTTTTGAATATATCTGAGGCCTTAATTATAGCTTGTTTGTTTTCCACAAATCGTTTTTCAATTTCAACCAATTCCACTTCAAGTTTTGTCTAATTATATATTTAAAGAAGATAATTAACTTGGTGTGCATTTAAAGATTGAACTTGTCTTTTTAATATGGCCATCCTTTGATCATTGATAATAGTGTTGTTATTGAACACACATAAATCGGAAAAAATTTCAAGCATTAATTTGTTGTTTTGCATATAACGGGTAGAGGAAAGCTTCTTAATATATTTATCATAACTGTCTTCAATGGATACAAGATGAGGATTAATATATGTGGAAACAAATTCTTCGAATTCAAAATCCGAAATCATTGCTCACACCTGAATGAATGTGTGCATGAAGTCCCAAAACACAATTGCTTTGCCTTCTCATACATCCCCATTACTACATCAAGTAGCAGGACATTTTCATGGCCAGGGTAAAACTGGACTAGGTCTTATATATTTCTTATTACATTTAATAAATATAATAATAAAGATGTGTTTTTTTGTTAACTAAAACAATAATTAAATTATATGAAAAAAAATATTTGTTAATATAAAAATTATTTTTGAGTTTTATCCCCAAAAAATAAATTTTAATATATACAGGATAAAAATCCTTTTTACGTAAAAAAGTATCAAGCATCTAAAAACTTAAGGTTTTAAATTTTTCCATTGATTTTGCAAAGGCCCTATATATTAAAATTGAAATTGACTATGGTTTTTGTGACCCTAATATTTCCTAAACAAATTTCATTATGAATTTTGTAGCTGAATTTATAATTTTTTTAACCATATATTTAACAAAAAGGTTGTGTAAAATTGAAATATTTAAATATCTTTTTTAAAATACAAAATTAATTTTGTTTATAATGTTAGGCTTCTTTAGAAAATTTATTTTAATATGAATGGTAGGGGTGAAAATAAATGTGTCATTTTTTATAGATGAACATTATAATTATGTATATATTTGGTCAATTACAGCTTTACTTGTTATAT